>JARFIZ010000150.1:1200000-1800000 GCA_036325965.1 Sinopyrophorus schimmeli
TTACGCTACTGACAAGTATTTTCTTCTTCTTCTTTTTTTATAAATAAAATAAAGTTTTATTAATAAAATAGTTTGCAGTTGGATCTTTATTATTTATTTGGATTCAAAAAAGAAATGAATTAGTTGTATTACGCAAAATATTTAATGATTTTCGAAAATAATTCTTATTTAATATTAAAAGTATTAGTAGTCATCGGCCGAATTAAATCAAAATATTTATTATTACAAATTATCCGTAAACTAATTTATATTTATTTTAGAGATTTCATTTTGTTCTCTGTAATTTATTTCAAATTTATGATACTTTATCTTTAATGATTTCTTATTAAAACATAGAATGGTACGATTTGGCTTGTCACTCAAGAGTTAATTGCCGTAATAGAAACGAATTTTCAAAGTGAAATGTTTAAAGAATAATAATTCAAGTATCAAATAAATTCATAGGCAAAAACAATTACAGAAGAAAAAGAGATACATATTAACAAATTCAAATAGCTGGGACCTACTTTTAAGTCTATAAACATCTAGAAAACATCCTTCAAACGAACAGACTGAAAGAAGTTCGATCGCAGAAGTAGTGACGTTGGCCGATACCTCTTCTTGGCTCGCCGGGAATTACCTTCGCACTATTCACGGTAAAATTGGTTTTCTCCTAAACACATAAGAAAATAAAATTAATAAAATGAGCAAAAGAGCTGAAACTCTGGTGGTTAAATAATTGGCTACCTAGCTACGCCACTGATCGAAACATTTTTAAAATGTTTAAGTGTGTCCTACTAAAAGGATAATTAAAATTAAATTTGATTAATCAATATGTACATTAGGGTAGCCCTTATTTTGGGTATATACGAATTTTTTTTCACGATAGTTCTAAATCGGTTCCAAATCTATAAAAAAAAAATCATGCCATCTTTTAGCTCTTAATTTTAATATTAACTTCCCCCCCCCCCCGCTTTCCAAAGTTTTAAAAGGAAATAACATAGGAAAAGATCTGTTATTCCGTTGGAATTTTTTACTTCATGAACTAATGAACGGATCATATCGCAAATCATAGGTCTTATAGAAAATTTAACGCTCTACAAAAAAGGGCTCCTTTGATTTTTCGCTAACTTGACTGGTTCAAAAGTTATTCGAGGTCAAAATCAAATTTCTAGTTAAATTTTAAGGTTTTTTTCATTTTTACAGTTTCAAAAATGTTCTTATCCTGATATTTAAAACTAGAGTTTATCAATATTTCTACCAATCAAAATTAAAATTCTTTAACAATTTGCCAAAAATATCTTGTGTATTGTAAAATTGGAAAAATAGTTGAAACTTATGACAGTTCAAGAATAAAAAAAAAATTAGTGTAACTATTATTTTAGGGTCACCGTCACCTGGTAGTTTTTTGAAAAAAAACCATCGAAATTAAAAATAATAACTCGTCGATCATTTTTGAATTATCCAATGACTGTAAAAATGAAAAAAACATTCAAATTAACTAGAACTTTAATTTTGACCTTGAATAACTTTTGAACCAGTCAAGTTAGCGAAAAATAACAGGAGATCTTTTTTGTAGAGCGTTAAATTTCCTATAAGACTAATCATTTGCGATGTGATCCGTGTATTAGTTCATGAGGTAAAAAATTCCAACGGAATAACAGATCTTTTCCTATGTTATTTCCATTTAAAACTTTGGCTATCGGGGGGGGGATATTAAAATTAAGAGCTAAAATTTGGCATAAATTTTTTTTATACATTAAGAACCGATTTAGGACTATCGTGAAAAGAAAATTCGAATATACCCGAAATAAGAACCACCCTAATGTACATTTATATTTATTTTTCAAATATTAATAAAATATTTTTTTTGTTACCAGAGCGCTAAGAATTTGGATTTAAAATTATGAATGTAATGAAGAGTTGATAGACTAATCAACTCTAAAAATCGGTAGGACTTTAAGAATTAAAAAACAATGGGCTGTTTTTGGAATTCAATGGAGCGAACAAACGTTTTTTAAGTTAATCACCAACTATAGTAACTAACGACCTTTTAATTTAACAAAAGCTATTCATAAAGGAAAAAAATAAGACCTTCATACTTACATCATTTCAAAATGAGCATTCCTTTGGTATGTTGGCTATTTCCAAAATATAGGATTGAAGGTGGTGTGGTGTAATACATGGTTTGTCTGCAATTAAATTCCTCTGTGTAAAATAAAGAACTAGCTGAAATCTTTTACGAAATGTGTGAATTTTAAAAGAAATCGTTAGAATTACTATTTACCTTAAATGAAGGGTTGTAATGAGAATTATATGCACTAATTTATAATAATAAATAACACACAACCATTTGACTCCGTTGTTTATTGCAAAATGATTCAGAAATCGAAAGTTTTATGTAAGTGCTGATACATCCGTAGACCCCCAAAGCTGAGTTACCGTGATATCAAAAGCGATAACCCCAACTAAAAGTTCCTCGATTATTTTAAATAAATTTATCGATTTATTGTGTTAAAGGAAAAACATAATACAGGGTATTGCAAACGTATTTGTTCTTATTTTAAATTAATTATACCCTTCACTTTTAGTTTGTGATTGAAAAATTAAGCATTTCAAAAATTATTAGAGTGAAAAGAGCCCAAGTTTAATTGAGGAGCATATGCCCAAAGAAAATCGCCCAATTTGCGATAAATCGCCCAAAATCGCAAGCCTGACGTGAACAAGTCCGTTAGACAAAAGTGTCTGTTAGAAGAAGTTTCACTGTATATTTTTTTAACTTTTAACTTACTTTTCCATTCAATTTAAATACGAAACTAAATTAACAGAAAACTTTATTTCGTTTCCAAGTTCTAAAGAGAATTCTGCCTAACCCATCCACTTGTTGCTTTTAAGGGTAGATTCCTTAAAATTTTGAGCGGAAATTTGCGACTGTTCGTATAGATCCGTGTTCAGGCTCCATCTACAAAATAAAATTTAATCAGATTAAAAACACAAAAGCTCATCTTTTTATTTTTGCGAGATTATATTTCATTGGAAGTTATGTAAAAATTGGGGTACGAGTGGAATTTCATGCGGAGCAGGAGTAAATTTGTCCATAAGAAAAACAATGTTAATTGCGCCCGTGTTTCCGGCCAAACTATAAGGAATTATGAAAAACTTTTCTTTAGGCAAATTTCTAGGGATGTATCAAGGTACTTTTTTAATTTAGCTTTTTATGTAGTTTTTTTTTTGATGATAAAGATGCAACTGCTCGAAATAGACCGATTTTCAAAATTCTAACGCAAGATATCTCTTCGAAATTGTGATACAAATTCTCACCCGTACAGCTATGTTGGTCGAGCTGTACTTAAATCCATTTCAAGACAGGTAGTTTGTTAACAAAGGTCTTTTCAGTTTTGCTTATACCCCGTTATTCTTAAAATAATTTTAGTTATTTTGATAATTTAAAGCTAGGTATAAAACAAAATTTTAAGAGATTTTAAGAGATCTAATTGTATTGTTCATAAAATAAAACAACCATGGGTTTAATAAAACAGGCATATTAGAACAGATAAAATCATTATAAAATAATTTTAATACATGTATACTTATAGCTATGTAAAGATATGTCCAGCCTATTTAAAAATTAAGTAATGGAACAGTAATATTAACGTTTACATTGAGCTAAAAAAATTAAATAGTATAACAAATTTTTAATACAACACTGAAACGTAAAATCACCAGGTTCTCCAATTAAAGACACAATTGTCGGTTAAAGTATCTACAATAATTAATTTACTAAAAAATATTTTTCAAAATCCAACTAACTGTAGATAAATATAAACGTTTCATAAAACCATGTCAAACTTGAACAAAAATAAAAATAATTACAACAAGACCGACCATAATGGATGTTTAATTTATTACTCGTTAGTACAACAAATTGATAAAAATGCTCATTTAAAAAAAAGAAATATATTGTATTTTTAAAATGTCTATTTAAATCCGTATTGAGATTTATTCTTCCGGGAAAAACAACTGGGTTATAAGTAAGTACAAACATAATTTTTTTAAATTTTATACGATTATGTGCGCGATGTTTTAATTTTAATAAATAGTTTAATAATGCGTAAAATAGAGGAGTTTTTATTTTTAATATTGTTTTGATTTAGATCAATTTAGTAAATTCAATGACTTACAAATTTATACAAATATTGAAATATTGAATTTCTTATTAATCATTTCTGTAAGAAAGGTAGAAATATTTACCTAAACTAATCATAATGTTCACGTCCAATATCTTTTAATAATGTTTAATATTTACTGGAATTGGACACTCAGTAACCCAGCCAGCCCAGCGATAGCTGATTTAGTGATGAATTATATTGTTAAGAAAGTTTTAACAACTTTACCTTTTAAAATTCCAATTTTAAAACTTTATGTGATGCAGTAGTAATTTTGACCCTCTAAGAATAACAATGTTAATTCAGCTCCGATGTTTACCGGCCATAACTATTAAGGAATTATTGAAAAACTTTTCTTTAGGCAAATTTCTAGGGAATGTATCAAGGTACTTTTTAATTTAGCTTTTTTTGTATTTTTTTCCGATGATCAAAGATGCAACTGCTCGAAAGTTTAGACCGATTTTCATAAATTCTAACGCAAGACTATCTCTTCGAAATTGTGATACAAATTCTCACCCGTACAGCTATGTTGGTCGAGCTGTACTTAAATCCATTTCAAGACAGGTAGTTTGTTAACAAAGGTCTTTTCAGTTTTGCTTATACCCCGTTATTCTTAAAATAATTTTAGTTATTTTTTATAATTTAAAGCTAGGTATAAAACAAAATTTTAAGAGATTTTAAGAGATCTAATTGTATTGTTCATAAAATAAAACAACCATGGGTTTAATAAAACAGGCATATTAGAACAGATAAAATCATTATAAAATAATTTTAATACATGTATACTTATAGCTATGTAAAGATATGTCCAGCCTATTTGAAAATTAAGTAATGGAACAGTAATATTAACGTTTACATTGAGCTAAAAAAATTAAATACTATAACAAATTTTTAATACAACACTGAAACGTAAAATCACCAGGTTCTCCAATTAAAGACACAATTGTCGGTTAAAGTATCTACAATAATTAATTTACTAAAAAATATTTTTCAAAATCCAACTAACTGTAGATAAATATAAACGTTTCATAAAACCAAGTCAAACTTGAACAAAAATAAAAATAATTACAACAGGACCGACCATAATGGATGTTTAATTTATTACTCGTTAGTACAACAAATTGTTGAAAATGCTCATTTAAAAAAAAGAAATATATTGTATTTTTAAAATGTCTATTTAAATCCGTATTGAGAATTATTCTTTCCGGGAAAAACAACTGGGTTATAAGTAAGTACTAACATAAATTTTTTAAAGTTACGTTTATGTGCGCGACGTTTTAATTTTAATAAATAGTTTAATAATCCGTAAAATAGAGGAGTTTTTATTTTTAATATTGTTTTGATTTAGATCAATTTAGTAAATTCAATGACTTACAAATTTATACAAATATTGAAATATTGAATTTCTTATTAATCATTTCTGTAAGAAAGGTAGAAATATTTACCTAAACTAATCATAATGTTCACGTCCAATATCTTTTAATAATGTTTAATATTTACTGGAATTGGACACTCAGTAACCCAGCCAGCCCAGCGATAGCTGATTTAGTGATGAATTATATTGTTAAGAAAGTTTTAACAACTTTACCTTTTAAAATTCCAATTTTAAAACTTTTTGTAGATGATAGTTTTATGACAATTCCTAAAGATAAAGTTAATCTCACATTATCAAGTTTCAACAACTTCCATCAAAGAATTCAATTTACCATGTAAATTGAAGATAATTGTTCTCTTTGTTTTTTAGATGTAAAAATAAATAGATGCTCAGATGGAAACTTAAAAACGAATTGGTACCAAAAGCTTAACAGTTCAGGGCGATTATTAAACTACTATTCTAATCACCCAATGAGTCAAAAGATAGGTTTAATTAAAGGTTTTATGGATAGAGCTTTACGTTTAAGACATGAAGAATTTTATGAAGATAATATACTACGAATGAAAAACTTTTATTAATAATAATTACCCTTTAAAACTCATTAATCGTTTTATAAATAATTACAAATTGGTAGATAACAAAAAAGATGACCAACAAGTAACAACATACTTTAAATTTCTTTACATCAAAGAATTGTTCAGTAGTATTGACTGTTTTATTAGACCAAAAGGTAGAAAATAAGCATTTTATAATTTAAAAACAATTAATACAGTTTATAGTAAATTAAAAGATCCAATTCTTCTTCTTCAACATTCTGGTTTGATTTATAAAATTCCATGTAGTTGTGGAAGTGGTTACATTGGCCAAACGAATGAAAGACTTAAAGAAAGATTAAAACAACATAAAAATGATTGTAAAAATATAAATTATGTTAAACTAAACAAAACAGCATTAGCCATTAGTGATGAGCAAAACAAGAACAAGACCAAGTCTTGCTAGCATAAAGACAATCTTGGTCTTGGTCTTGGTCTCAAAAATGCAAGAACAAGACCAAGACTGCAAGAACAAGACCAAATTTGCTCATCACTATTAGCCATTCACCATTTTGATGTTGGACATCAATTTCAATTTGAAAAAGTTTCTATTTTACATCGCGAGCAAAATAAAAATAAAAGAAATTTAAGTGAAATGGTTTATATCAAAATTAATAAAACTGTAAATTTACTTTCAGATACTCAAGGCCTTAGTTTAATATATGACCTCCTCATCAGTCTCAGTCCTTAGACTGGTTTGTCGCAGCAATCCATTTTTCTGTATTCTACGCTTTTCTTTTCATTTCTTGATAGTTTTTACTTCCTGTGTCTTCAATTATTTGTTTTATTTAACTCAGCCGTGGTTTTCCTCTTGGGTTTTTTCCTTCTACTTTTCCCTCTATTATTGTTTTCAGCAGTCCTTCTCTTTGTAAAACATGTCCTATCATTTGGTCTCTTTTTTTTTTGATATGTTTCTATATTTTTCTTTTTCGCCCATTAGTGCTAACACTTCTTCGTTGGTTTTCTTTCCATCCAGCTGATTCTTAGAGCTTTCCTATAGCACCACATTTCGAATGCCTCTAGCTTCCTTCTATCGCTTTTGCTTACTGTCCATGTTTCTCAGCCGTATAGTGCTGTACTCCACATATATGTTTGAATGAACTGTTTCCTAGTCTTTATGGTGATGTTATTGGCTGTGAGTAACTATTTTTTGTTATACAAGGTTCGTTTTGCTAGATTTATTTTGTTGTTTATTTCTCTTTTGCTTCTTCCATCTTTCGTAATTATGCTACCAAGTTATTTAAATTTGTTGACTTCTTTAATCGACTTGTTATCTATGCTGATATTGTTTATATTCTGTTCTTTTTTTCCACAGACCATTACTTTTGTTTTCTTTTGTTTATTTTTATGTTATATTCTTCAACAAATAGTTTGTCCATATACTTCATGGCTTGTGTCAATTGTTCTTCTGATTCAGCCAGCAAGGCTATGTCATCAGCATATCTAATCGTGTCGATTATGTTTCCTGTATTTTTATTCCTGCGTTATTTTCTATTCTCAGTTCATCTATGGCTTTTTGTATGTACAAATTGAACAGCAAGGATGATAGCGGACAGCCTTGTTTAACCCCTCGTCTAATTCTCGCTTCTTCCCTTTCTCCTTCATACTCCAGCACCGCAGTTTGGTCTTTGCAAATATTATATATAGTTCTTCTTTCTTTTTCTTCTATTTCTATTTCTTTCAGTATTTCGAACATTTTTCTCCAATTTACTCTATCGAATGCCTTTTCTGCAAAAATAAAAGCAATGTATGTTTGTTGAATTTTCTCAATCCTTTTTTCTATTATTCCTCTTAGCGCCATGATTGCTTCTCTGGTTCCTGTGTTTTTCTGAATCCAAATTGGTCTTCTGGTAAATTCTCTTCTATTTTTTTTCAATTCTACGTTGTAGGATTTTTATGAGAATTTTCGATGCATTTTTCTTAAATAAAATAAAATCAAAAAATTTAAATCAAAATTATACAACTACAAATAATCTCTATTTAGAAATATAGTTACAGCCTTTCATGTAACTATTTAGAACCATAGTTACATATTTACAATCTTTCATGTTTGACGCAAGTAGAATTTTTTGAGTTTTCATGGTTAAAATCCTTTTTGTGTTGGTAAAGTATTTTATAATTTATATTTATTTATAAAATACTTCTAGTTATTGTTGTTATACTTTGTTAATTGTCAGTTGGTTGATAAAGTTTCAATAAAAAAAACAAAACGTTGCTTTAACAATTGTTGTTTTATTGAGTGTCGAATTCCAGTGAACATTAAACATTATTTACCTAAACTGTTTTGGGTTGAACTCATTTTTGTAAAAAGATCGGTGCGTGTATTTTTGTACGCACGTTAGAAGTTATATTTCTTTGGCGCAACAAAATTAAATATAACCACGTGTAAAAATTAATATTAATAAATTCAATAAATACGAAGATGTGCGCATTCGAGCGAAAAGTGGCACATTACCGAGCGAGGGAAGCAAATGAAGCGCGACGCGGAGCGGCGCGCTTCATTTTTCCGAGATCGGAATGTGCCACTTTGAGCTCGAATGTGCACACTCGGTTTTAAGCACGATTCACAATAATTTAAACCAATAGATTAGTCGAAAAATGAGTTGAGTAATTTTCGTCGTTCCCTCTCACTTTGACTGACGAAATTGTGGTATCTTTTCGCTCCCTTCCACTCATTGCTATGGTAAAAACGTTTTTCCAACATAACATCAATATTTACTAAATTTAATTAATTTTTTGTTTTGAAAGAGTGAAGGATAAAGTAGTCAAATTTAATAAATACGAAGATGTGCGCATTCGAGCGAAAAGTGGCACATTTCCGAGCGAGGGAGGCAAATGAAGCGCGACGCGGAGCGGCGCGCTTCATTTTCCCGAGATCGGAATGTGCCACTTTGAGCTCGAATGTGCACACTCGGTTTTAAGCACGATTCACAATAATTTAGACCAATAGATTAGTCGAAAAATGAGTTGAATAATTTTCGTCGTTCCCTCTCACTCCGACTGACGAAATTGTAGTATCTTTTCGCTCCCTTCCACTCATTGCTATGGTAAAAACGTTTTTCCAACGTAACATCAATATTTACTAAATTTAAATTATTTTTTTGTTTTGAAAGATTGAAGGATAAAGTAGAGAAATTTAATAAATAGGGTGGGTGTACCAGTGCCAAACCAGGTACCAGTAGTTGACCACTCGTATGATCTATTGAATAAATTAAGAAATTGCGGGCATAATTGAAGAATTCAACTATTTTATTACATTGCCTAGACTATTAGCAACCTTCCAAGCATATTTTTTACAAGCGTGACCTAATTATATCGCTACCTTGCATTTTTTGTCATAACGTTGTGTCATTCACTTGTTCTCTACACGGTAATACAGTTAGAAGTTCACGTTGACATGGTAAGTTAAATCTTTTAATATCACCTATTAATTATTGTCATAAACTTTTATTATTTTAAAAATTTAGTGTTTATTTAAGAGCTATGAGCTGCTATTTTTAATAATTAATGACATTATCAAGTATTTTTAAAGGTTGTTAATTACTGGTACACATTTTGTACTGAGTTTCTATAGTTGACCGACTGGTCAACTATTGGTACACAGTAGTAGAAAAAGTGTTTCTATGGTTGACCAGATTAGTGTTTTAATTTTGTTTCTCGTTGTTCTATATAAAGACATTTTTGAAATATACAGAGGAAGATTTGTTTAAGTGCCTCGACGAAATTACTAAAGGCGCTTAAATAAGGCCAACAAGTAGAAAATATAATATTCCTCACTCGACTGTGATAAACAAAATAAAAATGAGACATCCTGTACAGCGAAAAATGGGACCATCAACTATTTTGACTCCACAAGAAGAGTTATTATTGTCTTGGTGGATTAACGCTAACGCTAATAAGAGAATCCCCATAACGAAGAAACTTTTAATAGAAACGCATTAAGAAAAAAGTTTTCGTGCAATCCGATTCAGAAGATGATATTCCATTGAATTTGTATGCCCGAAAACCTACAAGCTTTGAAGATAGCTTAGAAGTGGGATCTTATGTCATTATCAAGTATGACGGTAAATACTTCCCTGTGCAAATCAAAAACGTTGACGAATGTAACACTAAAGTCAGTACTATGGTGTTATTATCTGGGACCACTTTCAAATGGTTTGAAAAAGAAGATATGATATGGTATGACCGTGGCAGCATCGTTGAAGTTATAAAAGCACCTGTTCCTACAAATACCAGAGGTACGTACAAAGTTGAAGAGATGGTCAAATTTTTGCAATGTTAAAGCTTTTTAGTTCCGTTGGTAAAACCAATTGTTACCTTTTTTTAAGAATTTTCTATTAATTTTACGGTTTCGAGATAAGATTTTGTAAAATTTGCTTACCTCAATATGATTAGACTGCTCTATTTCGTTCTACCACTCACCTGTGACAGGTGATATTGATAATTTTAGTGCAAAGTTATTTTTTTCCTATCGTAGTTTGACAATAAGTTTTATTAAAGTTAATGTTTTAATTTTCATGTTTGTATTCGAATTAGATACTACCTACGTTTCACTGTGCCATTAAAAATTGGTTGTAAGTCAAGAGAAACTTTAAATCAATACATGAAAGTCAATTTGTCTAACAAAATAGTGTTTTATTTTTAATTAACTACCTTTTCTGCATTAGTATTTCAGTGGTCAACTATAGGTGCAAAAATGGTTATTTATTGGAGCACAGTGGTCAACCCTAGATGCATTGCCGTTTTTGGTATTGTTCACAAAATCTATAAAAAACTGAAATATTTGGATTCAAATAATTTATCAATATTGCAGTGTTAGTAAACAATAAACAATTTTATATATACATTTCTACGTTAAAATTACATAATACCAGTTCAGAGCATTTCAAAGCCAAAATTTGTCCTTAACTGGTTTGGGACTGGTACACTCACCATACGAAGATGTGCGCATTCGAGCGAAAAGTGGCTCATTTCCGAGCGAGGGAGGCAAATGAAGCGCGACGCGAAGCGGCGCGCTTCATTTTCCCGAGATCGGAATGTGCCACTTTGAGCTCGAATGTGCACACTCCGCTTTTCGCCACGATTAACAATAATTTAGACCAATAGATTAGTCGAAAAATGAGTTGAGTAATTTTTGTCGTTCCCTTTCACTCCGACTGACGAAATTGTAGTATCTTTTCGCTCCTTTCCACTCATTGCTATGGTAAAAACGTTTTTCCAACATAACATCAATATTTACTAAATTTAATTAATTTTTTGTTTTGAAAGAGTGAAGGATAAAGTAGTCAAATTTAATAAAGACAAAGATGTGCGCATTCAAGCGAAAAGTGGCACATTTCCGAGCGAGGGAGGCAAATGAAGCGCGACGCGGAGCGGCGCGCTTCATTTTCCCGAGATCGGAATGTGCCACTTTGAGCTCGAATGTGCACACTCGGTTTAAAGCATGATTCACAATAATTAATTGACTTTCTTAGACGGCTAATTTCATACCGTCGAATTTTTGTTAGCTGTGCGCGCGCAACTTCCGTTGCCTGCTAAAATTTCACTCCCAACGCGCCAAGAGAAGTAGGGGGAAAGTGGCATGAAACAGCCAGTTTTAAAAAAAGGGATAAATAATATAGAAGGACATAAATAAATCAATTTTTTTTTAAATCTGTGATTGTTCATGCATTTATGTACGTAATGTCATAAAACATTTTTCAAAATTAACGATATTTTTCGACTTTTAATCATTTATAAAAAAAATTAAATTTGGCTTTTTCATAACCTATAGGTATTGAAACAGCCAACCTAATTTTTGAAAAAGCCATGTTCTTATTACAAGATTAAAACTGCACATTAACGAAGATATTATTTAATAATAATCTTAAGCTATAATTTTAGATCTTATATAATTATAAAACGTTTTAAATAACGCAAACTCTCGATAAAATATTTACTTACATAAATCTAAGAAACTGTCAAAAAATTTGACGTTTGAGATCAATCATTGCAAAAATTTAAAAACGTTTTTAGCAAAAATAATGCAATTTCCCTTTTACGCCACAGGATTTATATGCCCAACCATTACAATTTTGCATCGGTACCACTCTTGATTGCTGTTACTACAATTATTATTGCATTTTATGCAATTAAAAGGTGGCTTTTTCATTACACTGCAGTCCGGCTTTTTCAAAACATATTCTCTCAAGAAACAAAATCTCGAAAATTACTATGAAATCAAAGATTAGTGTACAAAATATATACGTTATTAGAAGGCCTAATATATCTATAAAATTATAGTGTAATCATATTATTATTAGTGTTGTACGTATAGGCGTTAGAAAACAAATAAACTGAACTCAAAACCTTACTTTTTGACGACAAAATCTTCAATACGTCGTATCGGCGCCGTTTATTGACGGTGAACGGTCAAATTTTGTGGGGATATCTGGCTAGTGTTGCTATCTTAAAATAATAATACATGAACGATTCGTATGAAAACTACCGCGTAATTGATAATGGCTTTTTCAAAACTTGACTGTTTCATGCCACTTTCCCCCTATAACCTCAAAAAGTGTTGGTTTGAAGGCAGAATATTCTAATTTTCTTTCAAAAAACGGTTATATTTTTACAATAGAATTTAGTAAAAGAGTAATATTATGAATACCTCGGGGAATCCAGTACAGCGGTTCGTCAAAGTACAAAAAAGTTTCAGACTTAATTCGCTCGGCTAAAAATTTTTGACTCCTGCTCCAGCCCGAACTTCACTTCCTAACAATATCTTTGATGTAACGAGCTTAAATTCTTCGAGATGCAGCCATTCGACAAACAATTTTATAGGATTAGATTTATCGGAGGGTAAATATCTGTTTTCATGGTACGACTTGTAGGGCGGAAGTTCAATCTCAGTTTGCGACAGCATTACGACTTTTTGCTTTGATTTCTTACCATCATCTGTGACAACAAGCTCCCAGAATTAATCTTACATCACATCACTTCACGTTTGCGATTCCAGAAATTTGACTAGGCTTATCCGAGAGGAAATCATCTTCCTAAGAATTTCCTCCTCGACTCGCGACTTTATTGTTGCTGGAAATTAAAATCATTATGCGGTTATTTAATTGACTCGTCGCTCGTTCGATTCGGGAAATTTAAGGACGACCGGCATTTTTATGTGTTTTCCTGGAACATTGTACGGAACGTAAAGAAACTTTTAGTTTTAAAGTTTAAAAAGGCGTAAGACAAGGGTCGCCATAAAATATTTACGACTTTCTTGCACTTTATGCATTTACAGTAAACTTCCTTTACAGTTTATTCGAAAAAAAGTAGCATCTAAACATTGACGAAGTGTGAAAAAATATAACAAGCTTTAAAAACACACCTCTATAAAAAGACACATGAAAATCTGTCGTGCGCGTTCTTTGTTGTATTTTCTCGGAGTTGCATATTTAAATCTTCGCTCGGAAAGAACTATTTTATTATGAAATATTATTTTATTAACTTGGGTGGAGGAATTCTGAATTTAGAAAGCAAATTGTTATTTGGTTTATGTTTACTTTTGTCATCTACCGGACATGGCCCCTCTACCGGCCACTTCGCTAAAAATTCTGAAATGCAAGATAACAAGTCGATGAACAACGTTTAAAAAAATATTAAAACGTTGCTTATTTAATGAAATATAATATAACCGTAGTTTAAATAGCGTAAAAAGTAATTTTAAAATCTAAAATAAAAAATTTGTACATCAATTTGCTACAACATTGATTTCTTCAAAGATTTGTTAAGGTTTTTTTTGACAAGTGATATTAAATATAAAATAACAACTATAAAATCAAAAAATATTTTTGAGTTAATTAGTATAAGCCAAATTAATAATAAAAATAAACAAATTAATAATTTTTTATTGATTTAAACTAAAAAAAAGGTGACCAAGCATACGTACAATAAAATTGGTTATGCATGCACAATCAAAAGAATACTAACAAAGTAAAAAAAAACTAATAAATAAATTATAAGATTATTTAAAAATACTTCTTTTATCCGATTGTATTTATTTTCGAATAATAATTACTTTTTTAAAACAAATTTTATTAAATATTGGTTAATTTTGTAATTTATAAAATTTTCGTAAAGGTGGGTGATAGAGGGGACAGGCCGGACGATAGAGGTGACATCGCAAAGTTATACTATTATAATTTATTATTAACATTCTAATTGATATTATTGGCCCTTTTTTTTTATGTTGAAGTTAAATGTATGATCTTTGAAAATTTTTCATAATATTGGTTATTAATATTTTTAATATTGCTTTAAAAAAAATGTATGCTTAACTGACCGTAGAGGGGTCACTTACCTTATTAATTTTTTAAAAACGCCATCTTAAAATTAAAAGTTACTGCGATCGATTCCACGTGTAAGATTTTTAAAATCAATCTTTCAAGAGGCTTTGTTTTAATTTAAAAGTTGAGTTTTAAAACTTTTAAACAGTGTTGTAAAATTGCTTTCCCTTTTTATTAATTAGTAGTATTATTGAAATTTGATATCTAACAATTTTTAAATCGATGACCATTTAATAACAATTTATTTCTACAAAAATTATAATGCAAAATCGTTAGCTCCCAACGTTTTCAATTTATTTAGTAGTTTTTATATTATTGTGTTGAGTTTAATCAATTTCTTATAAAGAATAATAAATAATAATTATTTACATGTTCGATAATTTTTCTTCAGAAATTGTACGTTTTCTTTTTGATAAAACGTAATTTGAGTAAAATCAAATTAAATTAAATACTTTTAATTAGTCTTTATATACAACCAGAACAATAATTAATAAAATTTAAATACCCCCCGAAGAGCAGGGGAGCCCCATTGCTAGTGCAAATTTACGACGTTTAAATTACCTATGTTGAAAAAACAGATATTCTGAAAAACGCAAGTTAAAAAAAATTGTTTGTAAACTATTAATTAGTCTTTATAAACAACCAGAAAAATAGTTAAAAAATTCTAATTACTCCACGAAGAGCAGGGAAGGTCCGAATGCAAGTGCAAATGTACAACGTTGAATTTACCCATGTTAAAAAACAGAGATTTTAAGAAACGCAAATTAAATAAATATATTGTACGTATAATAATAATTAGTTTTATAAACAACCAAAAAAATAATTAAAAAATTTTAATTACCTCTCGAAGAGCAGGGGAGCTCCAAATGTAAATACAAATGTACGACGTTTAATTTACTTATGTTAAAAAACAGAGATTTTGAAAAACGTGAATTAAAAAAAAATATTGTTAGTATAATAATAATTAGTTTTATAAACAATCAAAAAAATAGTTTAATATTTTAACCACCCCCTGAAGAGCAGGGGAGCTCCCAATGCAAAGGCAAATGTACGACGTTTAATTTACTTTTGTTAAAAAACAGAGATTTTAAAAAACGCGAAATAAAAAAAAATATTGTACGTATAACATTAATTAGTTTTTATAAACAACCAAAAAAATAGTTAAAAATTTTCACTACTCCCTGAAGAGCAGGGGAGCTCCGAATGCAAATACAAATGTATTATACGACATTTAATTTACTTGTTAAAAACAAGAGATATTGAAAAACGCGATATAAAAAAAAAATATTGTACGTATACTAATAATTAGTTTTTATAAACAATTAAAAAATAATTTAAAAATTCTAACTACCCCACGAAGAGCAGGGGAGCTCCCAATGCAAGTGCAAATGTACGACGTTTAATTTACCCATGTTAAAAAACAGAAATTTTGAAAAACGCGAATTAAAAAAAATATAGTAGGTATACTAATAATTAGTCTTTATAAACAATCAAAAAAATAGTTAAAAATTTCTAATTACCGCCCCGCAAAGCAGGGGAGCTCTAAATGCAAATACAAATGTACGACGTTTAATTTACTTTTGTAAAAAACAGATTTTGAAAAACGCGAATTAAAAAAATATATTATAGGTAGACTTTTTAATTATTTAACATCTTCCATTTATATATAGATTATATAATTTTATATAGATTACTTCAGCAAAAGAATCGTAAAAATCGCTCATGTAGTGTCTAAAAAAGACCGTGCGTATACCAACATACACGTACACTAAATAAACACAAGACCTTCCATTTTTAGAAAAATCGATTAAAAATAGTACTAAACGTGCTCAATAATAAATGTAAAAAACAACATTTGAAAATATAATAGAAATTGAGACGTCGTCGGCAATATTACTTAAATGATGTGTCTCGTGACTATTCCCAAATTAAGCAGATGATTATCGATGAGAGTTGCTATCCATTACAAGCGCCACCCCAAAACTATGCCAATGCTTTATCAATGACTATTGACGCTTAATCAATGGGGAATAACAACGCAATGCGTAGGATTACAAGTTTAGTTTGTATATGAGGCGAGTAGGGTTGCTTACTGAAGCACCCTCACTTTAGCATTACACTTCGGCCCTCCCACACGAAAATCGACAAGTTCAAATTGCTTCAGATGATATGCAAAATTATCCGAAGAAATGAATGCGAGTCGACTTCCTGCAAAATTTTCATTAGGTTAGATCAGTGTTTCTCAACGTGGGTGCCACGCCCCACGTGGGGGAAATTTAAAGGTTTAGGAGGACAATATCATTATTCAATTTGAAATATTTTATTTTGTATTTCGCTCTAAACAGTGTTTTTTTGCTTTGTTGATTTTAAGATAATTTGCGACTGTTTTATGTAGTGATTAATATTTGTTGCGTTTTTTTTAAACATATACCTACCTAACAATTTGACCACTTTTTTTCTGTTAAAACGAGACGCTCCGTAATCGTGCTTAAAACCGAGTGTGCACATTCGAGCTCAAAGTGGCACATTCCGATCTCGGGAAAATGAAGCGCGCCGCTTCGCGTCGCGCTTCATTTGCCTCCCTCGCTCGGAAATGTGCCACTTTTCGCTCGAATGCGCACATTTTCGTTTTTATCGGATTTGCCTATATTATTATTTTATTCTTTAATTCAAAAAATTAAAAGTCGAATAAAATAGATCTATTTTTTGTTTGAAAAAGGTTAGATATTTTATTTCTTTTGATAAGTTATCATTGTGCTCTTCCGTACGCCTAATTGTAGCGAGCTTAATAAATATATTTTCATGTGTACTTTCGAATGTTTACTAATTCGCATTTTTGATTAATTAACATTGCATATGAGTCAAATTTTCTAAAGTGGGCCACTAAAAATCAACTAATTAATTTTTATATTATCTTTTGCAGATTTTGAAGGTTTAAATGTCAAAATTAATGTCTTAATATTTTTTTGGGTAACTTTTATTTTTCTGAAAATTATAAACAAATTAGTTTTAAGGCACATTTTGTATACACTGTTGTTTTTAGACTTCATTTATGGATTAATTCAATTATTAAATATAAAAAAATATTTATATGTTACATAGAGAGTGCTTCAAAATTTTAGAATGAATTGTGTGGGGTATGTTTAAAAAAAGGTCGGGAAATAAGAGTCAAAATTCGGAAAAAGTTAAAGTATTTTTTTTATGTACGATGAAGTCTCCCATCTAGTCTAGTTTAAAAGTACTAAATTAGAAATGTGGTTTTTGGTAAAAATACCCTACTGTAATTTTTAATTAATAGAAAGACGAGAAGTGGTACATTTAGTTCAGTTTGATTTAATTAATGAGTCAGATCCCATCAAGTGGACCCCCCATTTACCACTTGATCATGAAAATTAAGTTCATGCAATTTTTTATTAAATAGTCACTACTAAAAATTAATCCCCAAAATAGTTTTTCGAAATTTTCATTTTAACAAAAATTTTTTTAACAATGAAAATTTCGAGTACTTTTAATTAAAATCGATTACATATCAACCGTGAAAGATAAATTGATGAAATTTTCATCATTTATTGTTGAATGCCTATATTTTGTTAAAATGGTAAAAACTCAAAATTATTTATTTATTATCCTATTGTTTATTAATTTTTAAATAAATAAATGAAATTTTCAATGACTTCTTGGTCGAAAAATAAAAAGTTTTTTTACTGATTTTATGCGTTATACATTTAAGTTTAAGATGCAAAAAAAAAATTTACTGCTCGCGATTAATTTAAACAATATAAATTTATTTAAACCGCGCTTCGGGCGCTGTCAGTGTAGCGTACTGCCAAACACCTCTGAATTTATTCAAACTCCGGTCGGTCGGAACCAAAAATAACAATAAAAAATATTCATTATTCAATAAATATTATTTTTGTAAAGTATAATTTAGTAAACAATAAAATAACGTAATTTTTTATTAATTAACTAAGACAGAGAATATAATAATAACAAAATCAGAATAACATTAAACACAATAAAGACAATAAAAAAAATAAAAATGTTAATTTTGACTATACTATTTATATTTAATCTGAACAACTTAAACGTCTCTATCAAAAAACCAACTTAATAAAAAATTGCATGAATTTAATTTTCATGATCAAGTGGTAAATGGAGGTCCACTTGATGTGATCTGACTCTAATATTATTTGTAAGAGAGAAGAATAAGAAAGGCAAATTCAATTATTAAGGAGTATGTGCACTTTCAAGCGAAAACTTTTTCCGAATAAAAATTTAGATTTGAAGATTTTGTTATTAATATAGTCGAATCCAATTAACACGCAGATGTGCACATTCGAGCGAAAAGCGGCACATTTCCGAGCGAGGGAAGCAAATGAAGCGAAACCGGGTCAGTGTCAGTAACTGGGTCTTTTACCTTATAGCATTTTTGAGTTTTGATGGTTAAAATATTTTTTGTATTGTTAAGGTATTTTAGAATTTATATTTATTTATAAAATACTTGTAGTTATTGGTGTTATACTTTTTGTTAATTTTCAGTTGCTTGATAAAGTTTCAATAAAAGAAACGAAACGTTGCAAATTTAACAATTGTTGTTTTATTAAGTGTCCAATTCCAGTGAACATTAAGCATAAAATCGATATTTACATAATTAAATTAAAATTTTTGGTTTGAAGCGAAGAATATATTAGACAAATCTAACAAATACAAGGATGTGCGCATTCGAGCGAAAAGTGGCACATTTCCAAGCGAGGGAGGCAAATGAAGCGCGACGCGGAGCGGCGCGCTTCATTTTCCGAGATTGGAATGTGCCACTTTGAGCTCGAATGTGCGCACTCGGTTTTAAGCATGATTCACAACAATTTAAACCGATACGTTAGACGACAAACTACTTGAATAATTTTAATCGTTCCCTCTCACTTGTACTCACAATATTGTCGTATCTTTTCGCTCTCTTCCACTCATTGCTATGGTAAATATGTTTTTCGCATATAAAATCGATATTTAGTAAGTTGAATTAAAATGTTTGACTTGAATGTGCGCAGGATAATTTAGACGAAAGTAAAAAAATACGAGGATGTGCGCATTCGAGCGAAAAGTGGCGCATTTCCGAGCGAGGGAGGTAAATAAAGCGCGACGCGGAGCGGCGCGCTTCATTTTCCCGAGATCGGAATGTGCCACTTTGAGCTCGAATGTGCACACTCGATTTTAAGCCTCATTCACATTTACTTTCTTACTTCAACTGTCGAATTTTCGTTAGCAGTGCCAATATTTTACTCCCAAGCGCCAAAAGAAGTATAACTTTAAAAATATTTATGTTACATAGCGCATTTAAATTTTAAAATGACTTAGGTGGGGCACGTTAAAAAAAAAGGTTGGGAACCACTGGGTTAGATAATAATGTACGAATTACAAATATTTGAACGATATTCTCTGCAAGTAAACATCTGTAAACAATCCAGCGGAGTTTTCCATTTAAAAGCGGAATTCACATAAAGTTAATATACGTTTGCACAAATAAGAATGAGACGAAGGGAAAATTTTGTAAACAGGGCAAATTTCTAGTTGGCGAACGAGAATGTTCAACAGCACTTCAGTTTACCGTTTAGCCTTCCGGCGTTGATGTTATCCAGAATGTTATCCCACGAAGGTGGCCAGATTAGCATATTTCTTGGCGGAAGGGTTCTCAGCCCTACCGCATATTAAACTAAGGGACATCCACAGCGACGAGTGAGACGTTCCACGAAATTCCGTTCCAGATAAATTATCTTCTTTCGTAACATTGTTTTAATTCGATTTTGACGAGTTTTTGCGGGCGATTTTCCGAGAGATTTTCGACGCGCTGCCGTCTGGAAAGTTGGGGGAGCTTAAGCTGCGCCGAAAAAAGGGCCGGGGGTAGTGAATAACAAATTTGAGGGATAATTCAATTCGGTTGCCAATCGCACGCTGAAGTGAGAGCTCGTGTAATTACAAGACGAATTAAACGGTTGATTAAACAGAAACTGATAATTGGGGTTGGTAATTATCTCTCTGGTCTGGCGCGAATCTATTTCGGCATTCGATAATATACTTCCCCTTTAGGTTGGGGGTGGTTTTACTTCTCGTCCGAACGGGGATGCCGGATATTTTTGCGGGCGCTCTATGCCGGCTTGATACATTTTTGGCGATTCCGAAAAATAACGGGAAGCTTATAAATGCCGATGTGGGAATTCGAAGACGAAGGTGAATTACTTCGGTTCGTGGCGCAAACCTTCCATTTGTCACTGGAATTTTCTTCACTTTCGTTACGGCTTTGCCTCCGCTATTGTTTTAGGCACGCATTTGCTTAAAACCCCAAAATTTATAATGCTTCGGTTTTTGTCTTTTATTACACATTCACTTTTCTCGCGTGCTTCTCGCAAAGAATGGCCCGAGTGACCTTTTTCCGTTTAAAAAAATGAAATTGAGCATGTATTATTAAGCATTGGTGATTGAGATGATGGTGTGTTTTTATTAACGAAAAAAAAGTTTGTAGCTTTTGATTGGTTTAAACCAGCGGTCGGCAAACGTTTATGGATAGTAAGTCAAATCATACGAGATTATTTTTAAACTAATATTAGGGGAACCTGTTGTACATTGATCCATTTGTACCTAGGGCAACTTTATTTTTTTTTAATCAATAATCAAAAGGATAACGAGAACAACTGAAATGAAGATCTTGAGATGTATCAAAGGAGTCACACTCAGAGACAGGATAAGAAGCACACAAATAAGGGAGGAACTAGGAGTTCCAGATGTGGTAAGATGGACTAGGGCACGAAGAAGATCTTGGCGAGACCATGTGGAAAGAATGCCTGAAGACCGATTAGCCAAATGGGCAAAAACACCAACACCTAACACCCAAAGACCACTGGGCAGACCTCCAAAGAGATGGAGGGACAGCTGGACGTCAGCGTCTCAAGAGACAAACCAGCAATAAAATAAAATAACAGAAAATACACAGGACTTAGTCCTACTTTAAAAAAGAAGAAGAAGAAGAAATTTTTAATCAAAAAAAAGGTAAGTCTTTTTATTCTTTTTACTTAAATATCTTATGTATTTTTATTACCTAATAACAAATGATACATCGTAATAGGAAGATTATTTATTAATGTTTACATAGTAGTGGTCCGATTTTGGCACAGCATGGTCTTTAATTTTATTTTTGAGTTTAAGGGGGGAAATAGGTTTAAACGACTCAAAAAATTGAATTTTTTTTTATTTCATAAATTGTTAGTAAAACTATATGTTCCCAAAGTTTCAAATCAAAATTTCAATTTGTTCTGATGTTATGAGCGATTTAGTGAGCATCCATCGTTATTGGGAGAAATAGGTTTAGACTACTTTTTTTAGTGATTTTCAGGAATTTTTTTAGCAAGCAAAAAATATATATAATTTATTGAAACTTTGAGAACATTTATATATATATTCAAATAATTATTGTAACTTTTTCAAAGTATTTTTTACGAAAATGTGGAAGATATTAGTTGCCACCCATCGGACGTCACCATCCGACGTACATTTTTGTGTACATTATGGAGGTCACACTTTTAATCCGAAATTGATAGAATTTCTAATTTACTTTAGGGGCATGTCTTTCTTCTATGTAAACCTAAAATTTCGTAAAAAAATTGATAATTATATTTTTTAGAGATGTTTAAATAATCGAGCATTCTTCTTTGCCAGTTTTTTAAATTTATTTGAAATACAGAATTATTTTAAACAATGATATGACCCCACATTTAGTTTCATATAGAACTCAATTATATAAAGAGACTATCTGTCAAGTTTTAAAATGATTGGTTGAAAACTTTTTGAGCTAGAGTTCAAAAAATGTAGTTTCGAGAAAAACGCTTTTGGAACGAAGATTATAGCACATCCAACTCCATTGCATTCTGATGTACAGAAACAATTTCTGCCGATTTGTAAAGATTTATCAAAAAATGAGTTACTAGAGAGGTATTTAGACGGCCACACAAAATGCAAACAAAAGTTTTAACTAGAAGTTTGGCGATGGACTCCAAAACACTTACATTGTGGTTTGAAAATAATCGATGTCACAGAATTTTTGACTGCTTGCTTATTTAATGAAGGAAATTCAAGTATTTTATTGGTGATGAACGAGTTGAATATTGTAGTTGGCAACCGCAGTTTCAGTTATGCACAAGAAATGGATAATAAACGTGTAAACCGACAAAATCGACTCAGCCTCTAAAAGACTAAGGAAGCTCGGAAAACTCGAAAAGAAGATTTGAAGCTCAGAACGAAGAATATGAAGAAGAAAAGGATTGCCTATATGGTAATGGAATCTCATATTAACCAGTAAATAGTTTAAATAAATTTATTACTGGTTTTAATTTATTGTATCCGTTAATTTATTTTCAAACGCGTATTTCTCGAAACTACATTTGTTGAATTTGTGTACACCCTAGCTCAAAAATTTTAACCAATCATTTTAAAAATTGACAGATATTTTTTTTATATAACTGCGCTCTATGTGAAACTAAATGTGGAGTCATATCATTGTTAAAAATATTTTGTATAGCAATAAATACTTTTTGTTTAAACACCTCTAAAAAATACAATTATTAATTTTTTTTGGAGAATTTAGATTCACATAGAAGAGAGACATGTCCCTAAAATAAATTTGAAATCTTGTTAAATTCAGATGAAAACTGTGGCCTCCAGATTGTACACAAATATGTATTTCGCCTGGTGATCTCCGATGGGTGACAACTTTCATATTTTCAAAAATAAAACTTCGAAAAAATTATAATAAGTATTTCAATATATGTGTAAAATGTTCTGAAAGTTTCAATAAATTATATATATTCCTTCTTTGCTAAAAAAAATTCTGAAAATCACTAAAAAAACGTAGCCCTAAACCTATTTCCCCCTTAAACATCAAGGATCAGTGTGTTGTACCTCGGTCATTGCCATTAAATTGTATCTTGGCCCTAAGATCAACGTGCAATAAATAAAAATTTAGATATACTTTTGTTATAAATTCTTATTTTTTTAAATTTTGTTTTAGATAATAATATGCCTCGCAAGTCTAACAAAAAATTTAAATTTTTGCAAAGTTAACCATTACATTAAGTATGTGAAATTATAGTATACAAGAAAAGTTTTGTTAATTTTTGAAACAATTTTAGTGTCATCTTAAAGAAGAACATTAGTAGTTCTTATAATCCAAAAATAAATATATAGTTTTCATAAAACAATGACTTTTATTTTGCTTAATGTGAATAGAGCGAAGGTACATCACCTCTGTTGTACCTAGGCCATAGCTGCACTAATTTTTAAATCTTATAGTAATTTGAGTAAACGGTTGGTAATGCTTTCAAATATTTTTTGGTGCCCCACTACGATGCAATTCATTTTATCAAGAAATTGTTACATATACAATTTTAAAACAATTACAAGTAAAAAAAGGGCTAAGGTACAACATGTTCCCCTATGGATCATCGAGTGACTTTAATTTTTTATTTAAAAATACAAATGTTTGGAGTTGAAGATAAATTTTAAAAAGAAATAATTAATAAAACCATTGATTTTCTAAATGTTTTTATTAAGAGCAAATGATTTGTAAGCAAATTTGAAAGAAATATACCGGGTGTGTCATTTAAAGTGCCACGAGTTTATAAGTTTTAAATTAATAAAAGTTTTATAAAAAGTAGATACAATTATAAAAGTTTTTTTAATTTATTTGATCTATTAACTTTGGTCTATGAACTATGGACTTTACCGTTACGGTCCTGGTTTTTAAGCTGTTTTAGTTTAAAAACAGTTTAAAATCTCAAATCGTAAAAAGGCAAAATAAAATGATATCTCAAAAGCCAGGTAAGAAATGCGATAAGGTCGGCTTGCAAATAATCCGAAGCTTCTGCGTCATTATGTGACGTATGAAAATTCAACACAAAGAAAATTAATTAAAGGGTTAGTTTTAATTTTTTGCAAAAGCCACTAAAGCTTAAAAACTTCTAATTTTTTTGTAAGCACAGCGGTACAAATGTTTTTGAGATACCATTAATTTTACACAATGAATATCAAAAAACATTAATAAATATCTTTAAAAAAATACTTACAGCTTTGATTTTTGCAGAAGGGGTGTTTCTTAGTGGTAGAATGCCCTTGATAAACACTGTCACTAAACACATTTAAATAAACACTAGTAAATTAAAATTTTGGTGAGCGTTTAGCTGAACTGAGCTCTTTGACGTGCCTTACACAACTGAAATATGCGGGGAACAAGTGTGAAAATTCCACTTTGCGATAAGCATTTTGTTTACCTTCTATTTAAATTAAATTTTTGGGCATTTACATACAATTTTTGAACGATTTTTGTAATTTCTTAAATCTTCATTTTTTTTACATAAAACTACTGATTTTGAAATTATTTATTAATCAAATAGTAACTTATTTTACATTTTTGGAAAGCACCCAAAGAGATCTATCTAATTATAAAAAAATATTAATACCCTTCTATTTGTCATAAGACAGTTGACACAATTTCCGGTTAAACCGGAAGCACAACAAAGTTTATATTTATGCTAATGCATAGATCAAGTAAATTTAAAAAAACGTTTATACTTGTAGTTTTTTTGAAATCCTTATTATTTTAGGAATTATAAGTTTGTGGCACTTTAAATGATACACCCGGTATATATTGTTATGGTTAAATTATTTCTTGGTGGAGCGTAGGTTACCGACTTCTGGTTTAATCAATCGATTTACAAAAATAGAACTGCGTACAACTTTATCAAAGGGAGCGTTGAAGTATTACGTAACGCAATTGGGGCGAGGGGGGGGGCAACCATCGCGTTATGCAACTTTTTTTTTAATTTAAATAAAAAGCTAGGGAATTAAAATTTCCCAAGTTGGCAACCCCTTTCGTTTATGTATTACGGGAAAATGGTCACTTGGTTATTAAGTAACGTTTAGGGCTGGGGGGAGTCTGAAAACGTGACGGCGCGTTACTGGGGGGTGGAGGGGTCAAAATCTTCAAAAATTGCGTTACATAATACTTGAACGCTCCCAAAAAGTTTCAATCGGAAACTCGATAAAACACTTTTGGAAAATCTTTAATTTAGGCAACTTTTTTACATAATTTTTAACAAGCAAACAAAGAAATATAGAATAAATTAATTACAGAATGACATCAATTCATTAATATTTCTTTTGCCTTCCTAAGGAGGACGCGCCCCCACTTCGTCATTGAAAACGGAAGAGCCGGTTTCCTACAGAAATAAACCCAAAAAAAGGACATTCCATATTTAAGGCAAACCAAAACTAAAACTTGCATTATTCCTTCCTATTCGCTCCGGCAATTTATATAAGCGATTCAAAGGCCCATTCATGGCCCCATATTCTTAGATTTCTTGGACTTGAATGCAAGGGCCCGCGCGCCTCATTTGCAATTCAAATGCGCCAAGTTGCAAGCCGCTATTCTTCCTAGCAAAGACAAATTTGTTATTCACATATCTCTTCGCAACTTTTGTTTATTAAATGTATTTGAATGCGTAATTTGTTTTGACTGAACCGTCGAAGGAAGCGCCCCAAAAACTTCGCCGCGCTCCCGGAATAAAATAAATCGCTCCCCCTCGAAGAACTAACGCTAAACATTATCGCGGAAAAAGTCGAGCCTCGGAGTAAATTTAAATATCAGTTATTCGATCCGAGGAGTTTTGTTTTCGCAGAGAAAAGCCGCTAAAAAAGCTACGCAAGAGAGGCGCGGATAGCGTTGCGTTTTCCGCGATATCCCCTTGTCATATTCGCAGAACCCAAACATTACTTTTTATTCGCGAAAGAAAACCTTTCGAAAAAAATAAGATACTCGATGTTATGCTCATGGGCAGATGTCTTCCGTATTGATTTTATGTGAAAACAATACCATCTTTTTCCATTTTACAAATTAACTTTAAAAAAAAGCGGCGAAAGATCAAAAGGAATCTTTGTTTCGTGCACAAACATTCGAGTCGAAACGGATACGTCGAATGAAAAGTTTGTTAAAACATTGGACCGCGTTTTTAAATTCTAGTTCGATTCTTATCAAAGGCTTTCTCCAACAATTTCGAAATTTAATAAACTATAAAGAAAACCGACGAAAATGCGAGATGGGGAGAGCTCTCAGATTTCAACGACTTTCCCTCAATTACTGAAGAAAAATTTTTATAAAATGGTATTAAGGTGAGAGACCCGATGCTTGATTACTATTTTGTCGAGTAAACCTATAAAAATATTTCTGTCGATAAAAATTCTTTTTTCAGATATAAAATTAATAAAATTTCAAGTAATAAATCAACAACAATTAGTAAACATTAATATTTCATTACAATTACTGGATTACTCCAGTACCTGATCACACAGAAAAAGAATTAGTAGTCGATCAGTATACCGGGTGTATCATTTAAAGTGCCACGAGTTTAAAACTCCTTAAACTAATAAAAGGTTTAGAAAAAGTACAAGTATAAAAGTTTTTTTAAATTTATTTGACCTATGTACTGGCATAAATATAAATTTTGTATTACTTCCGGTTTAACGGGAAATAGTGTCAACTTTCTTATCTTAAATAGAAGACTCATGTAACAATTTGTTAATAAAATGAATTGCATCGTAGTGGGGCACTAATAAGGTATTCATCATAAAATATTTGAAAGCATTACCAACCGTTTACTCAAATTGCTATAAGATTTAAAAATTAGTGGATTTATGGCCTAGGTACCTTGGCTCTATTCACATTAAGCAAAATAAAACCCATTCTTCTATAAAAAATATATATTTATTTTTGGTTTATAAGAACTACTAATGTTTTTTTTTGAAATGACTCTAAAATTGTTTAAAAATTAACAAAACTTTTCTCGTATACTAAAATTTCACATACTTAATGGTTACCTTTGCAAAAATTTAAATTTTTGTTAAACTTGCGAGACATATTATCTAAAGCAAAATTGAAAAAAAATAAGACTTTATAACAAAGTTATATCTAAATTTTTATTTATTGCACGTTAATCTTAGGGCCAAGGTACAATTTATTGACGGTGACCGAGGTACAACACACCGACCCTTGATGTTTAAACTCAAAAATAAAATTAAAAATTATGCTATGCCAAAATCAAACCACTACTATGCAAACATTAATAAATAATCTTTCTATTACGGTGAGTCATTTGTTATTAGGTAATAAAAATCAATAAAATTTTGAAGTAAAAAGAATATAAAAACTTTTTTTTAATTTCAATTGATCTCATACATTAACAAAGTACATTGGCCAGCTGCTGCTAACTTTACGTTAATGTCTGTCAATGTGGCATTTGAAATATCGAAAATAATGGGTCAAGAAAGTTCCCAAATATTAAATAACAATAAAGTTGCCCTAGGTACAAAGGGACCAAAATACAACAGCTTCCCTATAGCACGGGTGGGAAAATATAATGTGAAACACTAGAATAAAAAGAGTAGGGGAAATGTTTTAGCAGCAGGCCTAATAGTTCGAGAGAGAGGAGAGAGTCAAAGAGCTGGGCATGCTGGACAATATATAATGTAGAGAGTATTCAACACCATTATTATTATTATTAAACATAATATTTGAACATAAAGTAAATTTAACTTCAGAAATAGTTTATTAATTTTTTTATGTAGCATTCTTCAAATAATATAGGAAAATACTGCAAGTGATCGGGTATTGGCTCTCTTACATTATATTATAATTGGTTTATTTTACATTTTACGATCTGCTTATTGAAAATTGTATTATTTAGTTTTATGAAAACTCATGGCTAAAGACATTAACTGGACGAACAATATTATTGTTTTAGATAAATCAACAAAAAACACTTATCAAGTTGAAAATTTAATGACTCCACCAAATTTGGAATGCCGAAAAAGCACCGTTTCCACGTAGCAACAAAAAGACGACCATTATAATTGAGGGAATAAAGCATTGCTATGCAGCTGCGAATTCGCTTTCGATATAAACGCTAAAATTGTTGGCGGAAAATTTAATTAATGAAAATTCAACAAACGTTGGAAAAGCGAATAGAAAATACAAAACTCTACTTGTAGGATATGTTAATATCATAAATAGGGGTAGTCCTTGGCAACTGTCACTGACAGCTTTAGAATGTAACGCAATTACGCAGCTTCTACAAACTACAACAGCATTACATGTTCTATTTAGTTACCTTTCTCTTTGGCGTCACTTTTCGGGCTTAGAAATCCACTAAAGATCTTCGATCTTGGGGGCTTCTCTTTAGCAAAATTACCGAATTAAAGCAGATCTCTCCTTTCATCTACAGATTTTCACTTAACAAATCTCTGGGGAGGAGTCGGTCTTTTTATTACTATTATCTGTTTTATCATTATTTTTTAATTGGTTTTTTTTTGTGGGACCTCGATTATCCTGATTATTTTGTTTTTTTTTGTTTTGCACTGTTTGCTTTTTTGTAATTCACAGGATTAAAAGGATACGTTTATAAACATTTTAAATTAGGAAAAAATTGTTTAAAGCAAAATATAAGTGAAATGAGCAAGAAAGAGCTGTTGCATGCGTTAAAAATATAATATAATGTGTCTTACTTAATGATTGGTTTAAAAAAAAACCGGTGCGCGTTAGAAGTTATACTTCTTTGGCATAACTAAATAAAATGTGCACAGATGCGTTTTATTTGGGTACATTACTCTTCTTTCTCAATCCAAAAATTAACGTGAAGATATTTAATAAATACGAGGATGTGAACACGCTGTTTTAAGCATGATTCACAATTATTAATTTACTGTATAAACAATTTTAATTAAAAATTACAAGTCTGTATTTAGTGCTTTTAACGTAGCAGTGTACCTTTAGTTACTACAATTTGCGGACAGTAGGTGGTGTTACTTATTTTTAAATTATAGATTAAAAGCAATAGTTCCTTTTCCTATTTTCTGTCACTTTTCTATCGATGTTACACGTGCAAGTATTGGTAACGTCATGTATACGTTAGCAATATGTAAATAAACATTAGAAGGGTTTGCAACAAAGAATTTAATACTGATTATACTCACCAGAAGGAATATATTCGATACAAATATTATTAAGACATTTAAAGTATTTTTTATTAGTGGTTTTTATTTATGAGAAATTATTTAATTAACACTTAATTAAATTATCGGGGGTGTACTTTAGTACCCAGAATTAATCGTATTTTATTGTGTAAAGATGCCAATTAATTCAATTTTTAGTTTTGGACAAATTTATTAATCTAACACTTAAAAAAGTAAGCGGGGGTCTACTGTAGTACACACAATTAAATATATTTCATTTCGTTAGAGCGCCACTTAATTAGTGGTTTTTATTTTTGAGAAATTATTTAATTATTAACACTTATTAAACTTATCGGGGGTTTACTGTAGTACACAAAATTAATGGTAATTTTATTGTGTAAAGATGCCATTTAGTTAAATTTTTAGTTTTGGACAAATTTATTAATCTAACACTTAAAAAAGTAAGCGGGGGTCTACTGTAGTACACACAATTAAATATATTTCATTTCGTTAGAGCGCTACTTAATTAGTGGTTTTTATTTTTGAGAAATTATTTAATTATTAACACTTATTAAACTTATCGGGGGTTTACTGTAGTACACAAAATTAATGGTAATTTTATTGTGTAAAAATGCCATTTAGTTAAATTTTTAGTTTTGGAAAAATTTATTAATCTAACACTTAAAAAGTAATTGGGGGTCTACTGTAGTACACACAATTAAATATATTTCATTTTGTTAGAGCGCCGCTTAATTAGAGGTTTTTATTTTTGAGAAATTATTTAATTTTTAACACTTAATAAAATTATTGGGGGTATACTGTAGTAGGCAGAATTAATCGTATTTTATTGTGTAAAAATGGCATTTAACTAATTTTATTAATTTTTGCGAAATTTATTAATCTAACTGTTAAAAAGGTAATTGAGGGTCTACTGTAGTACACAGAGAATATTGGTTGAGTTGAAATTTTTTTTTTTTGAAAAAAAACAAAATGTTCGAACTTGTCAACTCATATATAGACTTCCACGGTGAACTTATATTATCCTGGGCGGGATAGTATTAGTGCAGCATGAGAAGTCTAACATAACTGATCAGATGTACACATTGGCATGTCCGTCAGGGAGGAATACGCACTCAAACACTGACGGACTAGCAGCATTCCTGCTGCCTCAATGATAACACCTTCTCAGGTATTATGAGGTGAACAAGTCCAACCACTCTTGTATAAAATTGAAAGGTGTATTTATGTCGCGATCATTTTTTCGCTGACCTCGACTTGTCATTTGTTAATTCATTTTAATTAACGCCACGTCAAACTTGAGCGACCGCTTTTCAAATAGATCACTATTCTAATCATTTAAAACAATACTGTAGAAAAAAATTTGTTGATTTTGTTAAATCGGCGAAGTTAATATTTCAGCTATGAAACCGTATAAGCCGTGGGTGCGTAAAAGTTGACCGAGCGAGGCACTTTTTCCGGGCGCTTTCAGTCGTAACCGCCGGCGAAATTAGAAGGCAATTTCTTTTTTTTTTCTTTTTTTTTTTTAAATCGTATTCGCAGCGAGTTTTTCACAATTGACCGAACGGGAACTTATTTCTGGTCGATTTCGGTCTCAAAAATTAAAAAATTTAAAGGCACGTTCTTTTTTTAAATTTTTAAAACCGTTTTCGCTGTAGAGCCGTAAAAATTGTTGGATGTTAATTACCTTTTAATTTACATAATATCAAAATTGGATAATTGTTTTTCGCCGTATTTAATATTATTGGTTGGCCCAACAATGAAAGTAATTGTTGTTAATTGAAATAAAAAAAGGGCGTTAGTAGAATATGTAAAACAGTTCGTCTTGCAATGACTGCAATGCTTCGAAGTTGAATTAAATACTGTAACATTTGAGATTTTTGAGAAATGGGCGTATTTATGCTATACAATTTTTATTATTGTTTATTATAACCCCGAAAAGGTTTTAAAAAAATTCCAGGGTAGCTGTCAAAGAAGGAAATATATTTTTTTCTTATTAGAATTCCCAAATTAAATACCTTAAAACTCGAGATGTTTGAAAAATAGCAAAACGGACGTTCCTTTTTTATACAATTATTTATTATTGTTTATTATAACCCCAAAAAATCTTTTAAAAATACCAGGGTAGCTATCATAGAAGGAAATATATCTTTTTTCTATAAGATTTGCCAAATTAAATATTGTAAAATTGGAGATTTTTGAAAAGTGATTTGAAAAGTGACCGTTCTCATGCGATACAATTATTTATTATGTATTATACCCCCAAAAAATGTATAAAAAATTGCAGCGTTGCTATCAGAGAGAGAAATAATATTTTTTACTATTAGAATTACTAAATTAAATTGTCTAAAGCTTGAGATTTTTGAAAAATGGCTAAACGGCCGTTCTCATGCGATACAACGGTCGCGCACAAAAAACTGAAATTAATGACAACACTTTTCTGTTTTATTTTTTGCAAAATTTAATAAAGAGATATTTAGAAATATTAGAGCTGTCTATATGTTAAGGCAAATTTTCGCCCATAAAATTCTTAAGTAAATAGGCGGAGTTTGTGTATTGATTTTTCATAAAGCCTTCAAAGTATTGATTTTTAGATTTGCAAAACAGGTAGTTACGTGATTTCAAAAAATTACAGTGGTTGCAATGTACGATTCCATATTTGGCAAATTATTTTTATACGTTCTAAGTTAATGACAACTACCCTAATTTTTTCCTAATAAAAAGTCCTTTGCAATAACATATTAAAAATTCAGGTCCGTATTTAGACACGGCGACAGTTGCCCGATCTTCTAAAGATTGCCAATAAAAAGGATTAAAATGAGTTCTTACATAAATATATTTTAAGACATTTTAAGTTAGTAACAACCACCCTGATTTTTTTCATATTAAAATAGACCCCTAGCAATAATATTAAAAATAATTCAGGACACGATGATAGTTGCCCGGTTTTTTAAAGATTGCGAATAAAAAATATTAAAATGAGTTTCTACATAAAAATATTTAGATTTGGAAAACAGGTACGTCATTTCAAAAAAATTACAGTGGTTGCACCTGTACGATTCCATATTTGGCAAAATACTTTTTCTAAACAATGTTGTTCATATTTTAGGGGTTGATTACCACTTATAATGGAAGACTTTTTTCTTTATATACTATAGTTCAAAAATCAAAAATAAAGGAAGGGCAAATTTATTTTCATCTATTAATTTTTTCACTTGAAAAATAGCTAAACGGCCTTTCTCGTGCGAAACAACTCTTTATTATAGTTTATTATAACCTCGAAAAATGTTTAAAAAATTCCAGGATAGCTATCAAAGAAGGAAATAATTTTATTCATGCATTTCTAAGTGTTAAATGGTTTGTATTTAATTGTAATACAGTAGAAACTCAGTTATCCGGACCAACTATTGTTGCAGCTCATTCGGATAATCGAAAATTCAGTTAATTGAATGTATAGAAAAAAAAAAATTTTAGCTATATATAATGTGACCATACTTCCTGTTTTGAATGGGACTGTTCCGTTTTCAGAGCATTTGTCCCGATGTTCCCAAGCAATCATTCGGGATGCCAAAAAGTCCCGTTTTTAAAAAATTTTCAATTACGATACCGAATACTAAGAAAATCTAACAAGAATTTTATTTTTGCCCTCTTATTTAAATACAAATTAATTTCACGGCAATTTCTTAATGAAAAAAGTAAAAAATTATGAAAAATAAGCGAAGCCCAAAGGAGACGTTTTGAGAGCGCAACTACAGTTTTAGAATTACTTGAATTTTTTTAAAGTAAATTGATCATTGTTAATCGTGGCAAAAAGCGCAGTGTGCACATTTGAGCTCAAAGTGGCACATTACGATCTCGGGAAAATGAAGCGCGCCGCTCCGCGTCGCGCTTCATTTGCCTCCCTCGCTCGGAAATGTGCCACTTTTCGCTCGAATGCGCACATCTTCGTGTTAATAGGATTTGACTATACTAATAACAAATCCTTCAAATCCCGGTTTTCTATTCGGAAAAAGTTTTTGCTTGAAAGTGCGCATACTCCTTAATAATTGAATTTGCCTATCTTATTCTTCTTTCTTATAAATAATATTAAATATTAATTAAATCATGCTGAACTAAATGTATCACTTCTCGCTTTTGTTTTAATTAAAAATTACAGTAGGGTATTTTTACCAAAAACCACATTTCTAATTTAGTACTTTTAAACTAGACTAGATGGGAGAATTCAACGTACATGAAAAAAAAATACTTTAACTTTTTCCAAATTTTGACTCTTATTTCCCAACCTTTTTTGTAACATACCTCACCCAAGTCATTTTAACATAAATATTTAAAAATTGAATTAATCCATAAATGAAGTCTATTTACAACAGTGTATACTAAGGTGGGCCAAAAAAAAACTTTTAATTTTTTTTTCTTTAGCTACTACTAAAATATCGTCCAAGATGACGAAAAAAAATCTGGTAAAGTTTGAGCTCTTAATATCAATATTTAGAGGTGTCACATCGTGATTTTTGATTTCCCATTTAAATTACACGGTTTTTTTTTTGAATTTTTTATGTATTTTGACGAATTATTGTGTAGTAAAAAGAAATAGATATTTTTATAGGAAATTAAACGGCCTACAAAAAAGGTCTGAAATAATTTTTCGCTAAGAGAAAAACTTACGTTATATAGCACGATTCGAATGAAAGCGTTGAAAACTGATTTCAATGTAGTCGGAAGTACTGTAAAGATTTTTGACGCAATTATGTCTATTATTTATTAATTTGTTATTTGAAATCAAATTTTACCCTTAAAAAGGAATATTGATTATTTTGTATACTTAATTTCAAGTAGCACTGGAATACTTTTCTTCACCTGAATAATGTCTTAAAAAAATGAATCATTTTTTGAAAATCAATATCCTCGAAATTAAAATACGTAAAAGTCTTGAAGTTAGTCATAGGTCGAAACTCGCAAAAAACGGGGCACAATTAATTATTGGTTGTTTTATGTTTTTAAGACATTTTTTTGTAAAAAAACTATAAAAGATTGTGAAAGTCATCATATATTATTTTAGGCTGAACTGCGAATAACTTTTAAACGAGTTCACTTAGCGAAAAATTATTTCAAACCTTTTTTGTAGGCCGTTTAATTTCCTATAAAAATATATATTTCTTTTTACTACACAATAATTCGTTGAAATCCATAAAAAATTCAAAAAAAAATTCCCGTGTAATTTAGGGGAAATCAAAAATCACGATGTGACACCTCTAAATATTGATATTAAAAGCTCAAAATTTACCAGAATTTTTTTTTGTCATCTTGGACGATATTTTCGTAGTGGTTAAAGAAAAAAAAATTAAAAGTTTTTTTTGGCCCACCCTAGTGTATACAAAATGTGCTGTAAAACTAATTTGTTTATAATTTTTACAAAAACGAAAATTACCCGAAAATATTTGAAGACATTAATTTTGACATATAAACCTTCAACAATCTGCAAAAAATGATACAAAAATCCACTAGTTGATTTTTTAAGGGCCCACTTCGCAAAATTTGAATCATATACAATTTTAATTAATCAAAAATGCGAATTAGTAAACATTCGAAAGTACACCCGAAAATATTTTTATCAAGCGCGCTACAATTAGGCGTGCGGAAGAGCACTATGATAACTTATCAAAAGGAATAAGATATCTAACCTTTTTCAAACAACAAATAGATCTAATTTATTCGACTTTTAATTTTTTGAATTGAAGAATAAAGTAATAATATACGCAAATCCAATAAATACGAAGATGTGCGCATTCGAGCGAAAAGTGGCACATTTCCGAGCGAGGGAGGCAAATGAAGCGCGACGCGGAGCGGCGCGCTTCATTTTCCCGAGATCGGAATGTGCCACTTTGAGCTCGAATGCGCACACTCGGTTTTAAGCACGATTACAAAGCGTCCCGTTTTAACAGGAAAAAATTGGTCAAATTGTTAGGTATGTTTACAAAAAACGCAACAAATATTAATCACTAAAAAAAACAGTCGTATATTATTTTAAAATCAACAAAGCAAAAAAACGCAGTTTAGTGCGAACTAACAAAATAAAATATTTAATAAGAAATACCGATGTTTAATTTTTGCAACGACAATCCGGATAATCGCAAATCCGTATAACTGAGGTCCGGATAATCGAGGTTTTACTGTATATTCAAATAATGTACAAAACTACACAACTTATTTGCCGATGTGAATGAAAATTTTTTTTAAACCATTTTCACAGCAATCAATTTATTTTCTTACACTGCTAACTTCAACCGTCAAATTTTCGTTAGCCGCGCGCACGCAACTTCCCTTCCCTGCTAAAATTACCCTTCCAAAAGAAGTACAACTCCAAAAATAATTACAAAGCGCTTCAAAGAAGTTTTAATTTTTTTTTTAATAGAATCGTCGCGTAATTCTTTTCCCCCGAAGAATTATCCTTTTAAAAAAAAGGCATAAACGCTTAATCCTCTTCGCCAAAGCAAAAATTGCAGCCGATTTAAATGCTTTAAGGGGGGAGGGAAAAACGAATAAAGCGGCTTCGAAAAACCTAAGCGAAAACGATATTGGAGTTTCTTTGTCTTTGAGCAAAATTTTAATACAAAACGCCAAAGTAAATAAATTAATCACTTCGGAGACGAACGGTAAATAAAATATGAGAAAAAAAGTAGCTTAAAAAGTTTCGTACAAAAGAATATTAAATCCGACAATCTGCTTTTGAATGCGGAATTTTTAACGCCTGCAAGGACGCCGACTCCAGACGAGATTCATTTAGTTTCGGTATCGTTCAACCCCAGTCGGTGCCTTGGGGGAGCTTTATCTTTCTTATTGTGAAAGAGTGTAGCATCGACTTGTCTATCAATAAAAGCAGCCCCGGGGCACTTAATAAATCATTAAAGAGCAATCAGTGGAATTTTTGTATGCGAAAAAGTTGCCAGAGATATTTGTTTTATCCGAAACGTTCGCCGAGTTGAAATTCTTGCAGACAGCTTCCATATCCTCCGCTACAACCCTCTGGAGAGCAAATAAAATTCGAGTTAGGAGGAATTTCGCTTTAGTTTGGGACAAAGACAGTTTATCTTAATTGTTTTGGCTGTTAATCAAGTACTGCGGCAGCAATTGCATCGTTCTCTTCCATATCGAAGCTCGTCTCGTGTTTTGCCCCCTTTTGTTTAAAAACTTGCCATAAATTGCGAGCCGAATTTATATCCCTTTGCGCTCTTAAACATAATAAAATACAACAACAAGATCCGATGGAATAAAGACGCGGAAAATTATTAAAAAGTTTCCTCGTAAAACGCGGCCATAATCCTCGAAGTTTCTGTTGCACTAGTTTTGTGGCCGGCTTTCGGGAACGAAGTCTCAACAACAAAGAGCTGAGTTGGTTCAGATGTGACTTTAATTACTGCGAGTTAGATTAATTATGCAATCGTCTAAGGATTTGGATGATTACATGAAAATGGATTCTTTCCAAAAGTGTAATTAATGTTTCCCCTGACTTTAGTCTTTGTAATAAGATAGATTTCCAGTTACTGTTAAAAACGGAAGGGTTTTTAGAAAAAAAGTTTACTCTGCACTATTTTTTAATAATTTATAGGGTGTGGTCGTTTATTATTTATTTTTTTATATGTTTAGCAAATAGCAATAAATAATGATAGAGGTAGTACATAATTGGCCGTTTTTAACATTTTCAAAAGTCATATATTTATAGTAGTTGGAATTCTTGCAAAACAATTACAAAATAACCATTTCCTTTTTGAATAGTTTACGTAGAATTTTTAGATTATTTTTTGAACTTTAAATAATTAGCAATATCTAATTATTAAAACCAGGATGGATCGTTTCGGCGATTTTCGAAAATTGTGGTATTTTACTGTTTCAGGTTTCAGCCAATTCAATATGAAAAAACTGATTTTATCTTTTGCTAGCAATCCTCGAATTTATTTATTTATTTGGGTGTTTTGTAATTAATAATAAAAAAATTTTATAGCACAGAATCGGCTGTTTTTGCAATTTTCAAAAATCGTAGAGTACAAAGTTGAAAGCCCCACAAATCTAATATGAAAAAAATTATTTACTAACCTGAAAGTCATCATGGATTTTTTAAACAATTTTTTAGACGTTAAGTAATTAATAATAAACAATTATAAAACGCAGAATAAGCTATTTTGGCGATTTTTAAAAATCTCACACTTTACTATTTCCAATCCAGCAAGTTCTTAACGAAAAAAATTATTCCTCCTTGTGTTAGCTATCCTGGATTTTTTAAATTATTTTTTGAATGTTAAGTAATTAACAATAAACAATTATATAGCACAGAATCAACGGATTTTACAATTTTAAAAATTGGTATTTTTAACAATTTTAAAATCGTACGAATCTAATAGGAAAAGAATTATTTATTCTTAGGATAGTTATCCAACGATTTTTTATATTACTTTTTAGACGTTAATGAATTAATAATAAACAATTATGGAGCATGGAATCGGCCATTTTAGCGATTTTCGAATGTCTCATATTTTACTGTTTCGCAGTAGCAAATTCAATACGAAAAAAAAATTCTTTTCTGTGTTAGTGATCCTGGATTTTTTAAATTATTTTTTGATTAATATGTGATTAACAATAAACAATTATGCAGCATAAAATCGGCAGTTTTGCCAATTTTCTAAAATCTAATATTTTAAGGATTCAACTCCAGCAAATTCAATACGAAAAAAATTATTCCCTTTATGTTAGCTATCCTGGATTTTTTAAATATTTTTTGAATATAATATAATTAACAATAAACAATTATTTGGCATAGAATCGGCCGATTTACAATTTTCAAAAATGTTATTTTTAACACATTAAAATATTATGAAGCTTATATGAAAAGAATTATTTGTTCTTAGGATAGCTATCCTGGTTTTTTTATATTATTTTTTAAACGTTGGTTAATTAATGATAAACAATTATGGAGCATAAAACCAGCCGTTTTGCCAATTTTCGAAAATCTTATATTTTAAGACTTCCACTCCAGCAAATTTAATACGAAAAATATTATTTCCCTTTGTGTTTGCTATCCTGGATTTTTTAAATTATTTTTTTAATATTAAGTAATTAACAATAAACAATTATATGGCATAGAATCGGCCGATTTAACAATTTTCAAAAATGTTATTTTTAACACATTAAAATCTTATGAAGCTTATATGAAAAGAATTATTTGTTCTTAGGATAGCTATCCTGGTTTTTTATATTATTTTTTAGACGTTGGTTAATTAATAATAAACAATTAAAAAGCATAAAATCGGCCGTTTTGCCAATTTTCAAAAATCTTATATTTTAAGGTTTCCACTCTAGCAAATTCAATACGAAAAAAAATATTCCCTTTTGTGTTAGCTATCGTGGATTTTTCTAATTATTTTTTTAACATTAAGTAATTAACAATAAACAATTATATGGAATAGAATCGGCCGATTTAACAATTTTCAAAAATGGTATTTTTAACAGATTAAAATCTTATGAAAAGAATTATTTGTTCTTAGAATAGCAATCCTGGATTTTTTATATTATTTTTTAAACGTTAGTTTATTAATAATAAACAACTATAAAGCATAAAATCGGCCGTTTTGCCAATTTTCAAAAATCTCATATTTTACAGTTTCTACTTCATCAAATTCAATACGAAAAAATTATTCTCTTTTGTGCTAGCTATCCTGGATTTTTTAAATTATTTTTTGAAGAGTATGTAATTAACAATAAACAATTACATGGCATAAAATCAGCAGATTTTACAATTTTCGAAAACCGTGTATTTACAGTTTGAAGCCTAACATACCTAATAATAAAAAAAAGTATAAATCGATTTAGTAAATTCATAAACTACTTTTTATCGAAGCAATCCGAAACTTTGCAAACCGGAAACACGAATTTTAGGGGGTTGAACAATTGTTATTTAAAGTTACACCTCTCTTAATTAATTAATTTCAAGCTTGAATAGCTCGAACACCTGTCTTGCTCTGTATCTTAATTCAAGGGCTGTTTGTCGAGTATTTTGCTCGAGGTTAAGGGTCAATTTCGTAGGCATTTCTAAACTATCCGCTTATTTATAGGGGAGACCTACTTCCATTCTTGTTTATAAGTAAGAAATTAGGACGGCATTTACATTTGAATGCTTTTGTTATGGGGAAAACTTAGGGCGAAATACGCATCAATCAATTTCCAAAATAAATCGCAGATTTGCATTTCTGTTTTACGGGCGTTCATCCGAAATTAAAAGATAAACACCGAAAAGGAGCGGTCGCTTTCGCTGATGGATTTCTTTTAATTTTAAACGACAACAAGTCTTTGACTGGGCGAAAGACAAATTGTAATCACTTACTCTCATCCATCGTCTATCTGCTCTTTTGTGTCTCGAGGCCATTCGCTTTTATTCCCTTACGTTTTATCTCCAACTTTCCTTCCCTCATTCGATTATACCTAAACGAAATATTCTGTTTCCTCATACATTTTTAAGAATTATGCATGACGTTCGTTAGGGGTAGTTTTGTACTCGGAAGAACTCTGCGAACTTGCACATTTTAGTTTTATCTCGCGGGATTATTGTTATTGAAGTGCTTTAAGTCGTAATTGTAAAGGTTCCGCGAGTATTGCCTTTATTAAGCAGCGCCAAGTGTTATAACGAAACCCGGAAATTGTTATTGTTAATGTTCGTTAATAAACGTTATTTACTGTAGCTTTTAATGCGGCGAAAGACAAATTTTACTTCTTCTTCGTTTTACGGTTAAAAGGTGCTCAAAATGAAGCAAAATGCATTGTGTTTGATTGTAATTTAAATTAGAAGTTATTCGTTTAAAAATGTTAAATGGGTGTTACTTTTTTTTAATGAATTAGGGGTAGAATGGGTTTGTCAGTCTGTATGCAAAAGTAGGTAAAACGTATAACAGAAATTAGTTTTATTAAAATCAAAATATGGGTAACCGTGCATATCGAAAACAAAGAAAAGTGTGCTAAATTAATGAAAACAAATTCAATAAATACGAAGATGCGCGCATTCGAGCGAAAAGTGGCACATTTCCGAGCGAGGGAGGCAAATGAAGCGCGACGCGGAGCGGCGCGCTTCATTTTCCCGAGATCGGAATGTGCCACTTTGAGCTCGAATGTGCGCACTCGGTTTTAAGCACGATTCACAATAATTAAGGCCAATAAATTAGACGAAAAATTAATTGAATTATTTTACTCGTTCCCTCTCACTTGCATCTACAAGATTATGGTATATTCTCGCTCCCTTCCACTCATTGCTATGGTAAATGCGTTTTTCGAATACAAAATCGATATTTACTAAATTAAATTATAATTTTTGATTTGAAGGAGCGCACGGTAAATTATACTAATGCACTATGAGCCATGATTGACCAAAACAGCTTTTATTCTAAATCATAGTTATTTCTATGTATTTGACCTCGAGGAATCCGATTTTGAAAAATTTTGAAATAAAATTGAGTTTTTAACTCGGAATTTTTAAAATATGAATTTTTGAATTATTTATCGAAAATATGAAAATATGGGGAAAATAGAACCACAATTACCAAATAATGAACAAACGTTTGAGTTAGGGGATGACGAGCTTGAAAATGAAAATACTATAAATTTAAATCTATTTATAATTTAAACTATATTAATTTTTTTGATTAAATTTATAAGTTTACATAAAAAATATGAATTTATTTAAAAAAGTTTATGTGTTATTTAAATTAATTTTTATTAAGACGCAAAACAATGTTCTAAATGAAATATCAAACTCCAATTTAAGTTTGTATTCTCCTCCCATATTTTTCATATTTTCGATAAATAATTCAAAAATTCGTATTTTAAAAATTCCGAGTCAAAAACTCAATTTTATTTTTTTGTTTGAAAATTAAAGTGTTTCTTTAAATTATAAAAAAAACTTGAGGAAAATCAATACTTTTTCGGAGATATGATTTTTCAAAAATACCCGTTTTTGCCAATTTTTTCGGTTTTTTGCAATAACTAAAGTACCACTTAACCGATTTTGACAAATAAATACATTCCAAAATCAGTAAAACGATCCTAAACATCGTAGGACCTCAGATTTTTTAAAATCTGGCTAAATCAAAATTTTGGGTTTTTCGGAATTATATTAAAAACTAATTCACAGATTTTAAAAATTCTTTCAAAATCATATTCCTCGAGGTCAAATACATAGAAATAACTATGTTTTAGAATAAAAGTTGTTTTGGTCAACCCTGGCCCATAGTGTAATGTAATAAATACGAGGATGTGCGCATTCGAGCGAAAAGTGGCACATTTCCGAGCGAGGGAGGCAAATGAAGCGCGACGCGGAGCGGCGCGCTTCATTTTCCCGAGATCGAATGTGCCACTTTGAGCTCGAATGTGCGCACTCGGTTTTAAGCACGATTCACAATAATTTAGGCCAATAAATTAAACGAAAGATTAATTGAATTTTTTAATCGTTCCCTCTCACTTACATCTGCAAGATAATGGTATATTCTCGCTCCCTTCCACTCATTGCTATGGTAGATACGTTTTTCGAATATAAAATCAATATTTACTAAATTAAATTAAAATTTTTGATTTAAAATTTAGTAAAGTTTTTTAATTAAAAGAGAACCAGGAACCAAATCTCTGGCAAAAATAAGTATTTGGGGCACTTTTCATTCCTGAAAATGTGTGGAATTTTCATTTTTTTAAATCGTGTAAATAGAGGGATAAGTGTATGTCAAAAAATAATACAGCACATTTTGAAATGAGAAAGATGAGAATTTGTTAAACATTTTCCAACCCCCTTTCCATGGAGATGTGCCCCCCTCCTCCTCCGCCCAGGTTTGGAAATCGCTGGTGTAGAAGAAAAAATTTATAAAAAAAACTACAAATTTAAAATAACAATATAAAGTTTATTTTTGTAACTATTTACTTAAAACTTGCAACAATATAAGTAGCTCTTCTGTTTCTTTCGTAAAGAGTAATCAGCATAAGATTAACAACGACTAAAACTAACAATAAGATTATACTTACAAAAAACACATCTATAGACATAAAAATTATGAATCATTTTAAAGCTACGCCCTATTCAAAACGGGTATACAAATGTTATTTATTTTACAATAATAATTATCGATAAAATAGTGATTGAATATACGAATTGCAGTAAAACTTATACTTACAAGTGTACCTGATTTTATGTTTCAATTAAAAATGGACGGTAAATGGTAATTATTTTACTCTTCGTAAAAATGGAATTTTTAAGTTATAAAAAACAGTTCGGATTTAAATTAACCCTTTACCCCTTATTTTTACCTAATAAGTACTTTTTTGCTTAATTTGACACTTACAATTTTTCTCCTCCGTTATTCATCTACAACATTTATTTATTCATTTATAATACAAACTATAAATATACAAAAGCACTAATTTTTAATAATAATAATATCGGAATAATTAATGATTTAATTTAATACTGAGTAATAAATTTACAAAATAATTTTACGAAATAAATGCAAGACAGATTCATTTTAGTACTTTAATTATGTACAAACGGTAGACTGTTTGTTAATTTTTCTAAAAAATCCAAACTTACTAATATAATTGCGAAGCCTTCGTTTTTTGCTTTAAGAATTTCCATAAAAAATTGTATCACAGTTTACACATAACTCACGTTAGTACATTCCGTGTGAAAATCATAGCGCAAGCAATTTTTAGACAATCCTTAAATTTATAACAGGATTACAAGGGTGATAAATTGTTTTAAGCAGTTAATATATTTTAGTAGTTCCAATAAATTTGCACTGATCCCAAAATTTATTATTAATTAAATTTTCGCGCGCTGTTGAAGGCAAATACAATAGTAAGTTTGCGTTGCAATTAGTTTTCTTTATTGCACCACCCCAACCACCAAAAATATATATATACATTTCCAAAAAAAAACTAATTATAATAAATAAAAAATATCTCTTTAAAATTTACATCGCACATAAATGCCCTACAAATTATTCCAATTTTGTTTTAAGTGTCCGAAACGATTCGTTAATTTTCAGTCGTTCCGTCTCGAATTATTTTTATTTTTAAAAAGTAATTTTGTTAAATGCCGTAGGCGTCTGCAGTGCTTCCTTCGCGTTTTAAAATTAATCAAAAGAAAATTTGTAGCGCATTTATTAAACAAATTAATTTTACTCTAAATTGAGTGTAGACTAGTCGTTGGTAGATTTGATTAATTTTTCTTCGTATTAAGACTAGACACGTATTTATTGAAAACTCTTCTGATTATATTTTAACCCAGTCATTCCAGACTTTAAGTTGTGCTATTACTTAGTTTTAAATGTCGTTGTTTTATAATTTAAAAAAAAATCGTGAACACGTTGATTGCCGCGTGTATCATTTTGTATGCACAAACAATAACTTTGTTTAGGGGCGTGTGTGCAACCAGGCCACTTTTTGCAGTGAACAACTTATCAGGGTTGCCAGCTTATGCTATTAATCGTAAATTATGAAACTTTTATGTCTGTGCCACTGTTAAAAATTTCTTTGACACAAAATTGTAATTTAGGCTAATTTTAAACATAAATAATAATTTAAATATAAAAGTTATAATACATTTTATTTATGTTTATAATTAGCATAAAAAATTGAATAAGAAAAAATATTCTATTTCAAATTAATATCTTCACTTTAATAGATATAGACTTTCTAATAAATTTATGTTTGATTGATGTTTAATTGATAATCGTTTCTAAAAAAAAACTAAATAAATAAAACAAATTAATTTTGTAAATAAACAACTTCTTTATTTATTTATAGAAATCATTGATGGAGAAGCTCTAAAATTAAGAGCATAAATTTGAAATTTTACGCGCCATTTCAGTATATAATTATTGGTTGAAAAAGCAATAGAGCATTAGGGTCTTTTTATAATGGATAGAAATATTTCTGGCAACCCCGCAATACTAGGTTATTCAAAAAATGCAAGCTGCGTATTCTATTGGATACACGTGGCGCAGAAATACATATTAACAATTCCATGCCACGTGAGAAAAAGAGGTAAAATAACCAAATAATGTAATTTTAATTATTAATTTTAATTTTGAAAAAATAATTTGAACTTTTTTAAAAATACCCGCGACTGTCAACGTGTTAAAAGTTCTCGTCACTTTGCAAAATGCCACAAAAATTAAAGTTTTGGTTCTTGATATAAATTAATTTTGTAATTTTTAATTCAAACACCTAAAAGAAAATTGATTAGATTACATTGCGGTTAAAAGGCGCGCGCGCAATTCCATTTTAAGGTGCCTAACTTCGTGTCTGAAATAGCTGGGCCGATTCACAAAAAAATTATTCTACAATTAACGAGGACTGATCCGTGGACTTATTTTTTCTAGCCTTAATCGTAGCAAACATATCGGACCTGAAAAATGCGCTCTCTGAATCGGAGGCCCCAAAAAACAACTAAAGCCCAATCATTTAGCGCAAGTTCCATGCAAAAACACTAAAGCAAACAAGGATATAAAATGGCACTCGAAGCATCCGCTTTTAGTCCTTTTATTTCCTCACTGATGCGTCGAGCCCCCAAAGGTCGTACCAGGGGCCGTAAGTGTTCCCCGTCCTAGGTGACCTTTCGTCGTACTTGGCCCCTGTTCGGCTTCAGTCAATCTACGTTTTAAGCTCTCCCCGTAATTCATAAGCCCCACTTCTTGATTAGCATTCGAGCCGTTGCTGTTCGCTTTTGCTAGTTTAGTTCGCGGAAGGAATTTACGGTTCTCCACGGCGTCGGAAAACTCGTCGTCGGCCGAAGTGTCGCGGTTCCTCTCCGCATAATATCGCATTTTCTCCCTACTTTCCGATTCCGAATTTGTCCTTTTCGGTGTTGTTCTAATCTCGCGTTGATCCGTATCGGAATTGATGCTCTCATAACTCGATCTCATTCGCCTTTCGTGTGCTAAATTGTCCAATTCGTTGTTCTCTCTATAATAACGACGCTTTTCTTGGGAATTGCTTTCAACGTTCCTTTTATTGTAGTTTTGGGTATAATATCTGTCGTTCTCGTTTATCTCTTTCTCGCCGTTCTCGTTGTTTTGAATTTCGACGCCGAACGTCTTGAAGGTGTGGTGCTCGTCGCGGTAGTTAATAATGTCTCCGTTCTCCAAAGCTCCGTTTCGGCTCTCGCCCTTATTCTTCTCATTTTTCAATTTGATTGCGTCGTTCCTCTCGAGCGTCGAATTATTATTTATGTGGTTGTTATTGATGTTCTTTTTCTGCTTATCGGGGGAGTACTTGGACGACTTCGAAAGCCGCTCGAGCTTCTTCCCGATGGCCGCCACGTTCGGAAACTGCTGCTCCCCGTTCTTCTTCATCTGAGCCTGGTCGTCGACCACGATGCAATCGTAGGGATCGTCGCTCGTGATCTCGGTCTCGCTGTCCGACTCGGGCCCCGACGAGTCGTTCGTGTACTGCTGCAAAATGTTCTTCCGATTGACTGTTCTCATGATCAATCCGTCCTCGTGGTCGTAAAACTCGTCTTCGACCTTTCTCTTTTGGAACCGATTCTCAAAGTCGTTTTTACCAGCTTTGGAAGCACGACGAGGCAAAGACAACTTCTTCTCGTTGAAGCTCTTCCTAAAACTGCGCCCTTCCGACATCTTCTTCTTGTTGTTGTTGCTGTCGGCGTTTAGCGTTTTATCGGAATCGTCCGATCGATCCCGACTAGGCTTTCGATTCTTCTCGAGACCATTGACACCTCGTCGATCGATGGTTCGATTATTTTTTTCGTCGACGTCCACCAGATCCCTGTGCTTCCACAGGGCCATCCCTTCGAGGACTTCGTTGTCGGAGGCGTTCTTGCCGAACTTCCAGAAGGACTTGGTGCGCTTTACGAAGCCCTTTCTTTCGTCCGAAACTCGCAGAATTAGGCTTTGGTCGTCGGACATGTAATTTCGCGTGTCCGCGACGTTGTTCGAGCTTATCGAAGGGCGGACCGGGGGTGCTTTTCTCTCGTTATTATTGTTGTCGTTAATGCTCGAGCGTCTTGCACGTCTGTTGCCAAATAAATTAAAAAAAGCCAGTCTAAGGAGAAGCACGAAGAACTTACCTTGCGGGGAGTTTGGTTTGGCCGTGGATGGAGTCGTCGTCCGAGTAGTCGACTTCCGGTTGCGGGGGTGGATCGTTGCTGAAACCTGAGTCGTTGCTGCTGTGTAACGAAACGTTACCAACAGGTCCACCGATTTTCCCACCCTTTGTTTGTAAGTGTATTGGTAACGGATTGATGGCGGACGGCTTCTCAGAGCGATTGATTTGGGGGTGAGTTGAGTACGAGCCCGTCGTCGGGGTCGTAAAGTTGTAGCTCGAGGTGGACATTTTCAACCCTCCAGTTTGGGAGTAGGTGTTTGGAAAGTCGACAAATCCGTGTCTGGTTTCGAAGCAAAATTGGTACTCTGCGATTGGGTTATCCCGGTTTTGTGATATGGCAGTTGTGGGGTCGGTACTGGGGCTGGAAGTGCCGGTGGCGGAATGTTGTTAGAAGCGATAGCACGTCGAATCTGCAAATTACAACCAAATTAATCGGGCGAAAAAAATATTAAGGGCTCAATCGTTAAATCTACCTGTTTCGCATTAGCGGATGATCTGTGCAGGTGCAAAGTGTCACCAAACATACGAGGTGTGGGGTTTTCTAAATTAGCTGTGTTATTGGGCTGGGGCCCGCTAGGTGATAAAGGGGTAACAGTACCTGTTGAAGCCGAAGAACTTAACGAACTTTGATGGTTCGATCCACTTCCCTCGTTCCTATGCTTAGGCGAGCTGCACGATAAAAAATTAATCAGCCAAAAGCCACCCCACGTCGTAAAATACGTACAAAGTAGAATCGTCCAGAATTTCGGTGTAAGCTAAGGGAAACCACCCCGTGCATTGCGTGCGAAGATTCTCGCCGAACTGCCACCCTTTGTTCCTGTCCCCGATTAGTGATATCACGTCACCCTCTAAGAAACTTAACTGATTGTCGCCGCTCGATAAATAAGCATAAAGGGCTCTTGCTAATTGCGTGTCCCATTGGGGCGGCGGAACTGGAGGGACAGCCATTGACTTTGGACGGCATCTCGTGGGAGTCGCTGAATCTGAAATGACTTCGTTTAGAAAAAACTAACAGAGGATAAAATTAAGAGGGCACCTTGAGCAATAGACGGAATTGACGAATTTAAATTAAATTCAGATTTGGCCCTCGAGAGGGTCGTAACAGGTGAGCCGACGTCTTCGATGGAACGGATGTCTAAGCAGGAGGCGTCCATGCTTTTAGTTTTGCGAAGCTGCGAACTGAGGCTCATTCTGTCGTCGTCGAAATGCGGACTTCTCGGGTTCGAGTAAAGGTCGTCGTCTTGCCATATCGAAACTTGCTATTTTGTAAACAATCGTCCGCAATTATTTGGGTTAGCGACCAAAATGAGCTTAACTCACCCTAATTCGGTTTGTGAAAATGCTTTCGACGGATTCGGGCAGAAATTCTCGGGTTTTGGCCACTTCTGACCATTTCTCTAGGTTCTGTTGATAAGCTGATACTCCGTGGGTGTGGTAGGACATGTAGTGTTTGGTTAGGGAACAGTGTCTCTCGAGGACGAAGCCGTAACGTCGCCTTTCTTGCGTCATCGCCTTAAAGTTTTTATATGAAAATAAGGAGAGCAAAAATAGAAAAAAGTTTGCTTACGTTTTTGAGGCTTTGTTCACAAAATGCGTCTAATTTGGTTTTTTCCTCTTCGAGTACTTGCATGTTCTGGAATTTTTTGTTAAAAAAATAGGCATTAATTTTGAGTTTTATGGACAACGGGATATGTATTGCTCAAACAAATATTTTTAGATTGTTTGAAGCAAGAACAACAATATTGTTTGATGGACAGATGGACAGATTAGTCCTGAAATTTTCCGAAATTGATAGGGAGTAAAATTAAATATTAAAATCTACAGTTGCTGTTGCAAAGTATTTAAATTGATATCTATTTAATTTCACATTTTTGAAAACGAAGAATAAAAATAATTCTACCATGAGGTAAGAGATCCAATATCCGATCACTATTTTTCGTGTTGAACAAAATAAAATTTATTTCTCTTTTTTTTATGTTATACTTCTTTGGACGAGAGGAGAGAAATTTTTTGCAGGTGTACGCGCTCAGCTAACAAAAAGTCGGCAATTGAAGTTAGTCGTTTAAGACAGTAAATTAATTATTGTGAATCGTGCTTAAAATCGAGTATGCACATTCGAGCTTTTTCGTATTTTCGCTCGAACGTGCACATATTCATATTTAATGAATTTGTTTTCATTAATTTTGCATGCTTTGCTTTGTTTTTGATTTACACGGTTATCCATACAAAAAGTTATGATTATAAGGGTACAGTGGGGAGGCACCAAGTCTTGATTTTTTCAAAGACGCCGCAGTAAACCAGTGCTATACATAACACGTGGCTATATTTAATTTAGTTAAGCCAAAGAAGTATAACTTCTAAGGCGCATACATAAGTATACGCACCGGCTTTTTATCGCATTTAAATAACAGTTAAGAAAATTACTAAGTTTAAAAAAAAAAATTATAAAGGATTTTCAAATGAAAAATTAATAAAATTTCAAGTAATAAAAAAACAGCAATTAGTAAAATTAATATATCAACATAATTACTTGGTTACCCCAATACCCGATCACACTACATCGAGAGAATTAGTAGACGATCATTAAATATAATGATACTGTGGTATACCACAGTAATATTATGAAAAAATATAAACAGTAATATAATTTTTCCCTTTAGAAATGGTTTATTAATATAATAGCCGTTTTTTATATAGCATAATTTTTTTATAAATAAAGGGTCTTTCAAATTGAGCGCCATTTTTAAAACTAAATAAAACATAGATAGAGCATTGAATTCTTCTAGGTCTTTTGACATTTAAGAAGTGTGATGTATGACATTAATAAAAATAGACTCGTACACGATACAAAAGCGCATTTAAATTGTTGAATTATTTTATAAAAATCTGCGTTCTGTGAAAAAGCTTTTTCGAAAATTATGTGATTGTTATAGTTTACATCAAGGGTCGGCAACCTGCGGCCCTTTGCAACTTTTTGCGCGGTCCGCCTAAGCATCAATATAATTTTAGCAAAAATGCGAACAAACATTTTCAAGAATGCATTTCATAAAATCAAAATATAGAACGAGGTTGACGGATGAAAATTTACAAAACTTGTGGAGGATCTCAATAACCCAAACACAACCGGACTTAAATGAATTATCAAACACTATTCAAGAACAAAAGGCGCATTGAATTTTAATGAATGAATAAAATGAAACTATTTTCCTTAATATTTTATATATTTTATATTTACATTTTCGTTTCCCAAACGTATCAGAACATGCATCCCTGAAGATGCAAACTGAAACGTTTGCGAAACGTCGGCATATTGCTACGAAAAGACGCGGCATCCATCCGGTAGCTTTAACTAGTGTTGGTGTCGGAAATCGGATTAGTGTTAGTGACAGTGACAGTGCTAGTGCCAGCTCCAGAGGGTTCCTCATCAATTCTTGTAAGTGTTTTAATTTTATTATTAAGAACCGCGAAAGTCTTAAATCTAAGAAGAATATGTTTATTATACAAATAAATGTTTATTTTTATATTTGTTTACTTTAGGTTGGTATCGAGGTAAGAAAGTAAAATGGGGGACTACATTTAGGGTTTACTGAGAGAAAGTACTTATAAACATGACAAAAAAGTAATAAGGTTCACTTTTTTATATTTTTTTTCACTATTTTGTAATTTGATATGATAGTAAAAGTTGATAAAAATTTATATATAAATATATTTGTTTCGATTTATCCATAAATAAAAATTGAAACTATGGATTTTCTAAAATATTGATCAACCGTTCTCCTGCACACAAAAGCAAACTTTTTCAGGTCATATATTATTTTTTGGTCTAACTATCGTTAAATCTATCGAAATTTAATACTCTCTTATATAAGACAAATTTCGTGTCGACTAGTGTTATCAATAAAAAGTTTTTGAAAATCAATGCAAATTATGTGTTTTAGTAGGTTTTAAAAAAAAGCGCTCAATTAAAAACACCCTTTATAATGAAAATCTATTTTTTTTATTTTAAAATTATTTTATTATTAGCGTTTTTTTAACTGGATTTGAATTTGTATTTATTTATTCACACTACTGTATGTTATTGCGACTCTTTTAAAAAAATCTACCACTGTACACCTATTCTCCGATTTATTCGGTAAAGCGTGCAAATCAAATCGTAATTTTTTGAATGGGAAACCGTGCAAATTGAAAACAATGCAAAATATGCAACAAATTAATGCAAACATATTCGATAAATGCGAGGAATGTGCGCATTCGAGCGAAAAGTGGCACATTTCCGAACGAGGGAGGCAAATGAAGCGCGACGCGGAGCGGCGCGCTTCATTTTCCCGAGATCGGAATGTGCCACTTTGAGCTCGAATGTGCGCTCTCGATTTTAAGCACCATTCACAAAATTTAGGCTAATAAATTATTCAAAAAATTTAATAAAAAATTTAATCGTTTTCGTTCACTCGCACCTACTAAATTCTCGTATCTTTTCGCTCACTTGCACTCATTACTATGGTAAATACGTTTCTTGAACATAAAATTCATATAAACTTTTAATTTTTTGATCTGAAAGTGAAAAGATTAATTAAGATAAATCAATAAATGCGAGGATGTGCACGTTCGAGCGAAAAGTGGCACATTTCCGAGCGAGGGAGGCAAATGAAGCGCGACGCGGAGCGGCGCGCTTCATTTTCCCGAGATCGGAATGTGCCACTTTGAGCTCGAATGTGCGCACTCGATTTTAAGCACCATTCACAAAATTTAGGCTAATAAATTATTCAAAAAATTTAATAAAAAATTTAATCGTTTTCTTTCACTCGCACCTACTAAATTCTCGTATCTTTTCGCTCACTTGCACTCATTACTATGGTAAATACGTTTCTTGAACATAAAATTCATATAAACTTTTAATTTTTTGATCTGAAAGTGAAAAGATTAATTAAGATAAATCAATAAATGCGAGGATGCGCACGTTCGAGCGAAAAGTGGCACATTTCCGAGCGAGGGAGGCAAATGAAGCGCGACGCGGAGCGGCGCGCTTTATTTTCCCGAGATCGGAATGTGCCACTTTGAGCTCGAATGTGCACACTCCACTTTAAGCAGGATTCACGATAATTAAAGTTAATAAATAAAATTTTTAAAAAGGGCACTCAATTTGAAACACCTTTTAGAAAAAATACCGTCAGTGATCGGGTATTGGGTCCTGATCGGGTATTGGGTCCCTACCCTAGTATCGCCATTCGTGTTCCCATTTGCTCAAAGAAAAAATAAAAATTGTACCTTCAGTTCCTTATCCATGGCCAATCCTCCCTTAGATGCGCCCTTCGATTTCTTTCGTTGCTTTTTCATCGTTGCCGCAGCTTTGCTGTAAGTTTCGGCTCGTTGTTTGTGTTGCTGCAGGAAGCGCTTTTGTTCCGACTACGAAAATATTGAGCTTCATAATCGCATTATTATTCATAAGTTATGCAAAGCTTATGTTTTAATAGTTCGAAGTTGAGCGAGTTGTCTTACATATATATTTACCTGTACGACTTTCGTATCCTTTTCCAAATTCGTTTCTAGCGGCACCAAAAGGTCGACGTAGAACGCTTTCAACTGAAAATGAAAGCAAAAGAAAAAATTACGCATATTACGAGCGCTTTTTTGAGGGGGTCGAATGGAAGCGACGTGGTAGTTTTTTTTTCTTTATGTATAATTTGTTTCACTTTGTTTTATTTTTTATAAAGTGCGCAAACAATTTATGTCGAATAAAATACCAACTGTCGGCATTGTTTCGGAATAGAATTACACGCCTTGTTTTTAGGGCCAAAGTTTTCGTTTCGGTGGAATTTTATTCGGGCTTTTATGTAGATTGTCCTTTGCGTTAACAACGGTTCGCGCCCTGACCGGTAACACAATTATCTTGCGAATTAATTGCCGCCGCCGGGGGCGAGGGGGACGCCGTCCTTCCCCCCTTTTTTCTAATTAGATAATGCTAAACGAAAGAACTTACGATGTTCATCTGCTGATCCTGGATGTCCTTGTAGACTTCGACGACCTTCATTAGGGCGGCTCCTGCAACAAAAATAAAAACAAATTTTAGCATTTTCGCTGAGAGAGAAAAATCGCAAATTTCAATCTCGGGCGTGTTTTTATTATGAAGAAACTTTAAGGAGGGTCGCCGGAGAATGAAAATTGCTTTTCGAAAGTTGACTTTGAAAACAAACCTTATTGAATATTTCAATTTCTATGTGTCTCACGTGCGAAGATAACTTGCGATCTTGTTTTTACAAAAGCGATTGCTTTTTAAGGACACGTGCTACAATCTTATTCTAATCATCAATATTTTATTAAACATCAAAAGGACTTTATGTGTTTATTTATTTTTCTTGTTTTTCTTTCGGGAACCGGTCGAAGGACGTAGCGGATCAAACAAATGTTCAAGGGTGAGTTTATATTTTTAATTTTTTTTTTTCTAAGAAAAATCCCTGTCCGTTATTAGAATTTATAATAAATTAGAATAACAAGTAAAAAAATATCATTACAAGGCACGCATTTAAGCAATTAATTTTACGTATGGTAAAACAACATTTTAAAATCGTAATTTCGGAAAAACTATTGCATGAAAGTTATTTATTAGAGTTTACAATTAACTATAAAAATAATTAAAAAATTGTAAAAACCCCTAAGATAACATTTATTCAATTGTAAATGTAAAACTTTTGATTTTTCCTGAAAATTTTTTCCTGAAAAATACAATTTTTTAAAATCGCAAATTCTTAGAAATTATTTAGTGGAACTTATTAATTAATGCAAACAACAAACCAGAAAAATAATTAAAAAAAATTATATAACCCTAAGACAGCAGGGCAGGCATTAATTGAATTAAAAATGTAAAGCTTTTGGTTTTTATATGGTAAAAAACATAATTTTTTAAAATCGCAAATTCGGAGAAACTATTAAATACAAGTTATTTATTCAAGCTTCCACAAAATTTAGAAAAATAATTAAATAATTCTAACTACCCTTAAACAAGCAGGGTAGGCATTAATTCAATTAAAATGTAATATTTTGACTTTATATGTTAAAAACACAATTTTTAAAACGCAAATTCGGAGAAACTATTAAATACAAGTTATTTATTCAAGCTTCCACAAAATTAGAAAAATAATTAAATAATTCTAACTACCCTTAAACAAGCAGGGTAGGCATTAATGCAATGTAAAATGTAATATTTTGAGCTTTACCTATGTTAAAATACACAATTTTTTTGCAAACTCAAATTTGAAGAAACTATTAAATAAAAGTTATTTATTAGAATTTGAAATTAACCAAAAAAGATTAAAAAATTTTAACTACCCTTAAGACAACAGTGCAAGCATTAATTCAATTATAAATGTAAAAAAACTTGATATTTTCTTTGTTAAAAAACACAATTTTTTAAAGACGCAAATTCGGTAAAACTATTTAATGAAAATTATTTATTAAAGTTTACAATTAACTAAAAAATAATTAAAAAATTTTAACTACCTCTAAGACAACAGTGCAAGCATTAATTCAATTATAAATGTAAGGTTTTTGATTTAGTCTTTGTTAGAAAACACAATTTTTTTAAATCGCAAATTCGGGGACACTATTTTGTGGAAGTTATTGATTAATGTTTATACAAACTAGAAAAATAATTAAACAATTCTAACTATCTTTAAGACAACAGGGCAAGCCTTAATTCAATTAAAAACAAAACCCTTTGATTTTTTTGTAATGTTTTTTAAAAAATTTAAAAAACAAAATTCGTTATTTAAAATTTAAATTATTGATTAATGCTTACAACAAACCAAAAAATGTTTAAAATTTCTAACTACCCCTAGGCCAGCCGGGCAAGCATTAATTCAAATAAAAACGCAAAACTTTCGATTTCCTTAAAAATTGTAATTTTTTCAAATCGCAAATTTAAAAAACAATTGAGGGCAAGTTATTAAAATACATCTGTCAGTTTTTCGATTTTTTTGTTAAATTTTGAAAATCAATACCAAACACGAATCAAAGAAGATTAAAGATTTAAACACAACCAAAACGTAAATACTAAAACCAACATTTTTTTAAAATTATTGTGCGTGAAACATTGTTTTTATTTTAGAGACAGATTTTACTCATTAGCATTAAAATCCCAGAGGATATCTCAGTTAGAATTATAGGGATTTAAATCGAAAAAGTTATACAAACATTGGGATGCTGTAATCAGTGCAGCCAAGTGATAATTTGATTTGCTTTTACGCGTTATGTCGAGTATAAATCAGACTTTTTAAACATCTCTGGTGTATTTGCTAAATATTAAGGGAGAAACCTGGACGTTACGTGACATTGATTAAAAATACACACGGGAGATTTTGCGCTTTGATTATTCAAAGTTCGATTAAAAATAAAAACCGTAATCGAATCGGAATGAAAAGCAACCTTTTTGCTTAACCGACAGTTCGCTTTTCACTTCGAAAATTAATTTCGCTCTTTAAAATTTCATTAAGCGCCTAAGAAGCAATTTTCGTCTACTTGCAAACGAAATTTATTTATTTCGATAAATCAGCAAACGTCATGTCCAATTATTTTTTTTACACGAAGTTCGTCGAAAGTGAATTCAATTTTATTTAGAAAAACGAAGGTGCGAACCCTTTTCATAATTTTTGACAAGGAAATTATTCGGCCGGAAGGTTTACATGTGAGAATTTGATTTTTGTTAAAAAGTCGCTTTTTGAAAAAATCGAAATGCGGAGTGAAATGTAACAGAAATTCGATGTTTGCGGCGGTAAGGGAAAACGTAAGGCGAAGGAGGTGGTTGAAATATATGGCGCAAATACCTTAGCTAATAAGAGAAAGCCTTAAACCACAGATTAAAGGGCGACATGTCTGTCAGCTTCAGCGAAAACCAACACACATAGCTTACGATGACGGTGTACAAAGTTTCAAGTAAATTCTCTTCGAGTTATATGGAAATATACTGCACCCTCTCGCTTCCGTCCCGCATTAACACAAACGCAACCCTGCCGTTTGGTAAGTCATTTATTTGCGCCCCTGTCGAGTTCCTTGTTCAAATAGTAACATCTAATGGAATATCGGATGCGATTTGGCTTACGATTTACTCAAATTTCGTCAAAGGTAAAGCCATTTAATTGAAAAAGTTTAGGGGTTTAACTTTTCAAACGAAATCGGAGCGAATGTGTGTGCGTATTGAAAAAAAATAAAAAAAGGGAAAGCCGAAGAATAAACTCCTTAATGGCTTTCTCCGAACGGTTGTCGGCGTGGCGCACGAGTTTTTTTTTTCAAAACGCAAAAATAAATTTAAGATTAAAGATTATAGTCGTCTAAAATTTCTTAATTGAAATTAAAACGAATTTTTTAAGTGGCGAAGGCCGCTTTCTAATTATTAAATTATTTGATATTAGAAATGGAGCAAAAATTTTTAGATTTCTATATTTCATTTTATTTTTATTTTAAAATTTAGATATTTTATGACTATGGATTTTTAGAGCTTTTATTTTCAATCTACAGTTCTACCATTTTTAAATTAAAATTTACTGTTCCGAAACTCAAAAACATTGCACATAAATATTGATTTAAAATTAATTAAGAACTATTTTTAAAAATAAGAATTATGCATCTGCATTAAGGTGGTCGTTAAAAATTAAATTTTTTCCATCACCCAAAAAAACCTTCTTTTTAATGAAAAACTGAAGGGCAATTTTTTTAAAAATTTTTTAACAAAAATAACACATGCCTCAAGACAATCAAAGTTCATTTTTTGATGGAATTGTAGTTTTTTGTAAGTATCTTTTAAAGTATACGGATTTGAAAAAAAGTTATAGAAGTATTTTGTAGAAATTCAATTCTGTACAAAAAATTTAGAACACCCCGTATATATAAATATCACCTTGCTCGGTCGTTTGACCCACGCAAAGTAGACGTACCCCAAACTGAATCTTTCGCGTGTCTAGAAGCCCGTAAACTGATGCTGCGATCGCACTAAGGCACCCTTGCGCAGTTTTCGGGCGAATGCCGGCGCTCCGGCGACCGTCTCGAATTTGGTACTTTGTGCAAACTTTCATTCTAAACCGATTCCGACACTCTTTTGCACTCGTGACCAATTAAAACACTAATTAAACACAGTTAAAACACTAATTTGTGTCGTTTTGCGTGGCAGCGAGCGACGAATGCAGGTTTATTTATGAGCAACGCACAGGTTGGTGGCCTTAAACATAACGTAACCACTGGAAAGTTTTGGCGATGTCGCTACCTGTTTGGCATATCTAAAAATCAATACTTTGTCGGCTTCGTGAAAAATCAATACATAAACTCCGCCTCTTTACTTACAATTGTGCCTTAGCTTATAGAAAGCTTCGATACGAAGTGCTTCGTGAACGGCTTCGTGAAAAATCAATACATAAACTCCGCCCCTTTACTTAACCCAAATTTTCCATCACTTATACATAGGCAGCTTGAATACAACGTGCTTTGAATGTAACATATGTGCTTCAAAGGATAATTAGGAAATTTAAATTATATCAGTTGTTAAAACTTTTTTTTTAAACGACTTTAATCCATTACTTAAAAATTGAAAATGCAAATATTTGTTTAATTGTATTATTTATTTAGACTCTTATAAATCAATTTAAAGTAGTGCGCGTACCGTAGATGGCTCACACGAATTGATTTAAATTAGTACATTATTTGTTTTTGGTGTGTACAAACTTATAAATAATTATAAAACATCGGTACGGCCGTTTTTAGAAAGTGTCTTAATCGTATTTAACATACACCAAAATTGAAATAAACGGATAATGTTGCAAACTGCACACATCGTTTCCCCCCGCACCCCAGTTGTAAATCGCAGGTTGAAGTGTTAAAAACGTTCTAGAAAATTTTGATTTTGACTAATTAGTGTTCGTGTGGAACATAATAGTGTGTACCAAAGGGTTTTGGAACTCTCCGAAGTACACCCTGTATATAAATCTGAATTGTAAGCTTATTTTTAAATATTCTATGTTTTGTCGTTTTTGTTAACTCACAAATAATACTTTAAAAATCTTCACGCCACCTTTCTCAAAAATCTCGGCTTTTTTGGTCGTAATGGCTTTCCAAAATGTTAGTTGCGAGGCCCAAAATTAATTTTCCTTTATTCAACGTAGCGCTTTCGGTCATTTGCAAGTTAACGTTATCGCGCTTTCCTGTATCGTGCATTTGGGTTTTTAAATAAGCACACGTGTTTATCGGTTTGTAATAATAATTTCTTATAAATAATTACAAAGCCTCGTAACGATCGTTTTTCGCAATTTTTGAGAATCTTAATATTTTCTGCTTTAATTCGAAACACCCTTTATAATGGAATTTGCGTTTGCACGTAATTAATTTGGAATTGACGCTTACTTTGTAAAATTAAAGCAAATTATTGGGGTTTTGTTTAGAGATAAAAAAAATATATACAAGGTGTTTCGCATTGTGGTGCACCACTGTGAAATTTATTGCAGTCGTTGTTTAAACGTTTTTTTCGCGATTTTAAAAGTTAAATTTACTTGACGATATACTATACACAGAAAAGTATTAAACTCGACTTTTTTTGATAACTCGAATTATTTTTATTTTCCCTTCGATTTAGACTTATCGAGGTTCGACTGTAATTATAAATTCACATTAAAGTTACTATACAAATAGCATTTATTGTGTATAAAATTGAGATCTTTACTGTAAACAATTTTTTTTTCATATCTCTGTCATTCTTCATTAAATTGTTGTTATAAATTGTTGCAATCGAGATCGCCCAATTTTTATTTTTAACTTTTTATTTCACCTTTTAGCAATGCAATAAAAAAAGTTTTACTAAAATTCATTCAAAGGCCCTGGATTTCGAGCTTTTGCCATTTTTACGTCTTACGGCACTCCACTATTGAGGCACGTGTTATTTTTGTTAAAAAAAAATTTTAAAAAATCCCCCGTATTTTTTCATTAAAAGGAAGATTTTTTTGGACCGTCGAAAAAAAATAAATTTTTAACGACCACCCTAGTGTTCATTCATATTACACATCCATTTAAATTTTTCATTTATTAATTTTAACCTTCCATGTACTAGGTGGGGTGAATAATTTTTTTTATTAAAACGGGACGTTTGGTAATCGAGTTTAAGACCGAGTGTGCGCATTCGAGCTCAAAGTGGCACATTCCGATCTCGGGAAAATGAAGCGCGCCGCTCCGCGTCGCGCTTCATTTGCCTCCCTCGCTCGGAAATGTGCCACTTTTCGCTCGAATGCGCACATCCTCGTCTTTATTATATTAGTATAATTTATCGTGCGCTTTTTCAAATTAAAAATTTTAATTTTAGTTTAGTAAATATCGATTTAATGTTCGAAAAACGTATTTTCCATAGCAATGAGTGGAAGGGGCGAGAAGATACCATAGTCTTGTAGATGCAAGTAAGAGGGAACAAGTAAAATAATTCAATTAATTTTTTGTCTAATTTATTGGCCTAAATTATTGTGAATCGTGTTTAAAACCGAGTGCGCACATTCGAGCTCAAAGTGGCACATTCCGATCTCGGGAAAATAAAGCGCGCCGCTCCGTGTCGCGCTTCATTTGCCTCCCTCGCTCGGAAATGTGCCACTTTTCGCTCGAATGCGCACATCCTCGTCTTTATTATATTAGTATAATTTATCGTGCGCTTTTTCAAATTAAAAATTTCAATTTTAGTTTAGTAAATATCGATTTAATGTTCGAAAAACGTATTTTCCATAGCAATGAGTGGAAGGGAGCGAGAAGATACCATACTCTTGTAGATGCAAGTAAGAGGGAACAAGTAAAATAATTCAATTAATTTTTTGTCTAATTTATTGGCCTAAATTATTGTGAATCGTGTTTAAAACCGAGTGCGCACATTCGAGCTCAAAGTGGCACATTCCGATCTCGGGAAAATGAAGCGCGCCGCTCCGCGTCGCGCTTCATTTGCCTCCCTCGCTCGGAAATGTGCCACTTTTCGCTCGAATGCGCACAACCTCGTATTTATTACATTAGTATAATTTACCGTGCGCTCCTTCATATCAAAAAAATTTTGGCAGTTACCTACGTGTTTCAAAAAAATTTCTACGTCGTCGATTTGTGAAAACCGAAATTACTTGCTTGCCGACCCAATGTTTTCAATTTATAAATTTTGTGTCTCAATCGAAGAACGATTCGAAACATTAGCGCAGATAAAAAGGAAAATTGTTATATCCTCACATCTTTAGTGGGAAAGTTAATTAAAGTGGCTGTGTCCCAAGCTTTTAATATCCGCTTCATATAACAACATTTGTAGCAAAAAAGGGGTTGGGTGCAGTGACGGTTCGTCAACTCACAAACGGAACGCTTACTCAAAATTACTGTTGGGTTTTAATACTTTACACAAAATATATAGCTTTTTTTTTTAAATAAAATTTAAAACAGCTCTTTAGGTAGAGGAATTAAATAAATAATTATTTCTGCAAATCAGAGACGTGGTTTTCCTGTTAGAAATACGGTCCTGTAATTTTTACGCATTTTGTTTTTAAAAACCCAGCTGGAATTGCCTATTCGACTTTTTATTAGAAAATACATTACTATTTTTCTAACAAGGACCAATTTTCTATCTTATGTTATTTTTAACTTTGAATATCCTTCGAAAACGACGAGAACTTTTTAGCAATTGTTTAAAATAATATTTAACAATTACTTTTCCGAATAAATTGCTTATTTCGGACTTAAAATCGAAAGTGAGTGGGTCATAAGTATAAAGAATTAAAAAACGAGACACCACTGAATAAAAGGGTGGCAAAATTAAATAATAGGGCGACTAGCTAATTTTGTGTGTTTTGAAGTATTAATATCCTATATATACACCGCAATTACGCAAACAAACATCCCCTAAGACACAGGTTCATTGTTTAGACAGCAGCGCTAGCTGAGGAAAACATGGAAAGGGTTAATGTCTACAAGTTTGAGAAGACGAGGGGTGAATCAACTCTTGATTATTAGATTAGAACTCGAGGGTAAATGAGTCTACGTAACTTTCTAGTTTATTTTAAAGTCGGCACCTAAAGAATTTTTTTTCGTTGCTCTTTCGCGAAAAGGGAGGAAGCATTGTAAATTTTGTTATTTCAATTTGCATTTTTTATTTATTACTGGAGAAATAACAGGACGAATTATAATTTAAAATGTAGAATTTTACGATGTTGTTTCATATTACTGAACGAATTTTATAGACAATTTTTTTTAATTTAATAATATTTCATTAAAATGGTCACATTTATAATTCCAGTTAGAAAAAGCTAATTATTTTTGAAACTCCTTCAGTTTTGACCTCTCCGAATGAAACTAGTATAACAATGTTGGTTTTTCAAAAATTATAATAATCTTGTAGACTAGTGGCCAGGACAGTACTTAAAAAAATCGTTGGATTAAAAAATGGAGCTCCATAAAGCGCGAAAAATACACAGAAATAAATTAATTAAATAGTTGAACAAATATGCAGAATCTGCATATTTGTTCCAATCGATGACGTAACAATTGTTTTGAAACACTTTGGTCACTGCCAAAATTTTTTCCATTTCATAGTTGACGGAGGTGACGTAATAACGAAATCGATCCTTTTGCAAAACAAATCATCACTGGTGATGGAAAATGGGTTGTCAACATTAAAATTAATCGAAAATGATCATGGTCCAAGCGCGATGAATCAGCATAAGTGGCATCAAAAGCATGAAAGAAATATCATGCTTTCAGTTTGGCTGGATTATAAAGTTGTTATGCAATTTGAGCTGCTTCGAAGAAACCATACGTTCAATTTCGATGTTGATAAAATTGGAGAAAGCAACTAACCCCTTGACATACAAAAAAACCGAATTTGATGAGTCCGAAAAAAATTATTAATTTGGCTCAACTTAACTGTTATGATCATACACAAATAACATAAAATAAATAATTAATAGTTTTAAAATATTTTAAAATGTTGTAGAGCAGTGTTTCCCAATCTTTTTTTAACATTCCCTACCTAAGTCATTCTAAAATTTTGATGCATATAATATATAACATATAAATATTTTTTTATATTTAAAAATTGAATTATTCCATTATTGAAGCCTAATTACAACTTGTTCAAGACACAAGATTTAGGTTTTAGCAAGAAATCACTAGAAATTATTAAGAAAAAAAAAATAAGTAAATTTTAAAAACATAAACTAAAAAATATTTTTATATCGATAGCTCGAATTTTTGAAAAACGCGATTTATTTTTAGTTTCTCTTCAACTTCGACCTATCGAGGTTTGACTGTATTTAATTTTATAAATTTAATATTTCTGAACAATTAAGATAATTTATTTATTGAGTTTTCTCCAATATTAATTTTATTTGCGTAAATTAATGATCTTCAAAGTTTTTTGAAAAACCACAAATTCTGTATTTACTTTATTTGAGTTTTCTGAAAATACATAATAATTTTTTCATCAAAATTTCCTTTTAAATTTACCGAATATAGTTTTGTTTTATTCAATTTGTGTTATACATAAAAAATTGATAATTAAAAATTTCTAAAGTTCTTAAATATATTTAAAAAATTTTCCAAGTTATTAATTTATTTAATTTTAGTTGTCTAAAAACTTAAAATAATTTATTCTTCGAGTTTACTTTAATAATTTTGCTAAATGTTTCAAACTGAATTTCATTCTATGTAAAAAAAAACCGGTGCATGTACTTATGTACGCACGTTAGAAGTAATACTTCTTTAGCGCGACTAAATTAAATATAACAACGCCCTATGTTGCGCTTGTGTATAGCTAGACCAGTGGTTATCAAACTATATGTTAGTGTGCCAATGTCGTTTTATTTGAATACATTGCTATTTCCTTTTTAAATCCAAAAAGTAATTTAAACAAATTGAATAAATACGAATATGTGCGCGTTCGAGCGAAAAGTGGCACATTTTTGAGCGAGGGAAGCAAATGAAGCGCGACGCGGAGCGGCGCGCTTCATTTTCCCGAGATCGGAAATGTGCCACTTTGAGCTCGAATGCGCACACTCGGCTTTAAGCACACTTTACAAGAATTAATTTACTCTCTGACAATTCGGAATTAAATATTACAGAATTATATTAATAACAAAATTCCCAAATCGCCAATTTTGTGCCTTTTAACAAAATTATTGTTGAAAACAAACCTTTTTCGGAACATAATATTGAATACAGTTCTTGACGTCTTAGAGACGTCAAAATCTACAATGATACCTTAAACGATTGACGTCTCCTAGACGTCATTGTATGTCAAGGGTTAAAGATAAACGGCCAGAATGGGCAAATCGTAAAGTTCAACCATGACGACGCCCGACCTCACACATCCTTAGTAACTCAACAATTATTGGAATTAAGTTGGGTACAGATGTCACTTTCATCTTATAGCCCTGACCTTGCACTATTTCGATCTGCAGAACTCTTTAAATAGTAAAAAATTTCACCAATGATGATAACCTGCATTTGGTTCAGTTTTTTGCTGATAAAAACCAGAAGTTCTACAAACGTAGAATCATCAAGTTATCGGATACTTGGAAAAAGGTCCTTGAACAAAATGGTACATTTCTATGTACAGGATGGGGCAATAGTAAATCTAAATTTATGTTTGTGATTTGAAAGAGCGAAACGTGGCGCATTTCCGAGCATTTCCGAAATCAAAAATGTGCCGTTTTGGGCACGAATTTGCAATCCCTAAAATTTCATTTTTACAAATCAGCAAATTAAAAACAAACAACTTTGGTTATGGTCCATTAAAATACAATTTTGGCATAACTAAAAAACCGAATTTACTTTCTTGCCCATCGGATAGTTGAAGCGTTCGTAACAGTTTATCGGAAGTATAATTGCAAACTAACTTTTAGTTGTATCAAAATGAAGATTATAAGGGTCCCTACTGGGAAATAAATTAAGCCGTACAGAACTTTTAAAGCTTAGGTTTGTGGTTTGCAGTAGAGATTGTAGGAAGTACAGAATCGAAGGGATTTCGCGTATTTATCGGAGAGAAAGCTTCAAAGCATTCGAAATATGCCCTTAAAAAAGTACCTACCCATTTTTTACGTTTAAAAAGACGTTTATAGGGGATGAAATTTCCTTATCTATATTTAAATATTCTAAAAGTACATTTAAAATGTTACTTTAAGGATAACAAAGGGTATCCTGGAAATAGGAATAATCAGAACCGGGGTATAAGATAGCGGCGTTTATTAAGGTTGTACTCCCAAAAGTAACATAAACGAAAGTTAGATATCTCCTCGGAAAATATTGCGAAATCGAAGAAATAACAACCTTCATAGGGCGAATGCAATTCGAATCGAAACGACGTACGCGTTAGATTTCAATATTTCGAATTGCATACAATCGGACGTAAACCGTGTATCAATAAGAAACGAAAAGGCGAAGCAGTTTAAGGGAAACTTTATCCGATTCGAAGACCCAATACAAACAAAAAAAGAAGAGATATTACGGAATCAGAAAAGTGAGAGACTTTTAGGGATTGGAAACGCTGAGCGCCCCTTGAAAACAGTTATCCTTTCGGTTGTCCTTTTATCTAACCAGTGATTGCTCGGCATTAGAATGCAGCGCACGGCGATACAGTTTCGCATTTATGTCCATCATTTCTCATAAAAATTTATTCTTTCTCGGAAATAGGGCTAGTTGATGGTCTTGTTAAAATAAAAAAATTCCGGAATACATTTCCAGTATCAAATTTTGCCTTATAAATAAATCGACTACTTTCCTTAAATTATTAACCTACGACTCGAGCTCCGGACAGGTATTTGCGAAAAAAGAGAGGAAGGTAAAGGAGCTGATTTCATATTTTACAAAGACTTTAGGTTTTTATAAAAAAATATATACCGACTACAGTAGCTGGGTTAACACTTTTAAACATACAATCGATTTCGATGCACGTTTTTACTGTATTTCTTACTTCTCAAGGACGGAACAAATTTGACGACTTTTGTTAATTATATAAAATACGAAATATTCCAGAGGGGAGACAAAAGGTAATTCCATTCTAACTGTGATTTTTTGTGTCCTATCCCGTTTGCTCTCACTGGTCATACATTATAAATCTATTAATGAAATTTTGGTATCAATACGATTATCATGAACATATTTCAACACTTTTTTTGTATAATATAAGTTGCAGTCCAAAGAAAACTTGCAATATGCCACTTAAATGTCAGTACCGTGTCATGTCCTTTTCTAGAATTTACCTATAAATAGGGGAAGATGGGGTAGCCCCGGACACTTGAAAGAATTAGAAATAAAAAATATAAATCAATAAATTTATTTATTTTTTGATTTAAAATAAAAGTAGGGACTTTTAAGTTTATACTAATTAAAAATTTGTAACGATATATTTGTTTTTTTAGGATATATGGCCAATCTAATTTGACCTTATTTTTTGGCAATACAAAAAGTGGCGGGTAGCCCCGGACTAGTACTTATTGGTGGCCCAATCGTTTTTTGGCCTTTTAAACATCACAAAAATAATTAATATTTAAACAATTTTTATGTGCCCAGTCTTTGCACTTATAACATTGAATCCAGTCCTCATCAAAAGTTTTTTTGCATATGATGCATTCGGTTTCTTTCTCCCGGTCTTTTTGGGAAAAACTTCGAATATTTTTGTCTGTTTTCAATATTTTTAGCAATTTTTTGTTTTTTTGCTTTAATTTATTGTTTTTAGTTTACTACTTTTCCTCTAAATTTTGTTTAAATGGAGATGTTAAAATATCGCTCCTATGGGTTTTTTGAGCTGCGTTGCTAAATGTTTTTTTGATGCATCAGGAAATCGTAACAGTTGTTTTAATAAATGTGCTGTGCTGATTGAAGGCACCGGGTTAGTATAGATGTTGACCACCGTTGCGATTCGTACTGGATGTGAAAAATACACAAAGTTGACTAAAGTACAGTAATTTAACCACTATTTATTATCACAGTAAATAATAAAGCACCGACAAGTTATTTATTTCAACTGTAGTATAGGGTAACTTTTGAAAAAGATTATTAATTAAGCTAAAATAATGTCCGGCGATACCCGACATTTTAGTGTCCGGGGGTACCCGATTCTCAATATTCAACATTTTTATTCAGAGCTCTTAAGATGTAGTAGAAATATTTCAAATACTATTACAAAGTTTAAATATAATGCATTTTCTTCAACTTAAAAAAAAATAAGTATTCACACTTACGTTTTCTAGTTGATAACTTGAAATGAAATCTGACGAGCGCGATGAAAAATTTTTATATTTTACAAACTACTCCTTAAATTGTGAAAGACTCGGTGTTTACGTGACAACTAAATTCCATATGTTTTTACTCTAAACGACGCCTGTTTTAAAGAAAATTTTACCAATGCAACGTGATTAGGTTTTTGCAAATTCTTATGTCCGCGGTTACCCGCTGTCCGGGGCTACCCCACGTTCCCCTACGTTACTTTTTTGTTGCAATAAATAATTCGAACCAATTAACTGATAAATATTGATGTATATAATCACACTTAAAAGAAATTAACGAATTTTTTTTAATACATCAATTTAAGATTGAATTCCGGCTTAATAACTTTTGTCCTCAGATTTAAGCAAATTTTTAAATTTGAATGTGTATGACTCGTGCGCCATTTACCTCGAAATTAATGAAACAACTAATAAGCCATATTGAAAGTACGTTAACTGAGTTATGTTCACAAACATCACGCAAGTGAAATTCTCAAGCGAATTTGTGTCATTTTAAAACACAATTTTTAAAAAATGATGTCATAAATTTACTTGTCAGTACCGTGGTATTGGTAAACTTAATTAACTATTAATTTTTTTCATCATAAATAATGAATTTCTGTACTTATTACTAGCCTAAATTATAGGGTAATAGGATATTATCAAATTCATAATCAAAAAATTACAGTTGTGATTTTAATTTAAAATGTCAGTAGCGTGGCGGTCAGTACCATCTCAAAAAATAATAAAAATATATTTAATTGTTAATAAATAATATTAAGTTGCAGACACTTTTCTATGAGAAAAATTGATTATTCTTCAAATGATAAGGAGGGAAAAATAAATAACAGAATGACGCAAAAAACAAAAAAATCGGAGAATTCATCCCAAGAAGTTAAAAAATTGCCAAAGATGACTGAAACTGTATCACTGCGTAGAAGCTTAAAAATTAAAAATGCTGTGATTAAAACCAAAAAAAAAAATTGAATTAAGTTAATTTTTGTGAAATGTGTTAGATTTCAGTTGATTAATGTTTGATATAAATTATAATGTATTATTTGTTATAGATAAGTTAATATAGATTATCGAAATGTTAAATAATCAATAAAAAAGAGTTTTAAAATGTTACCATACAATTCATAAATGAATTTAATAATTTTTCTGAAGAATGTCTACCAAATTTATTTTATGTCAGTACGGTGACATGGAATTTTTAAAATATGATTCTCATTCTCGATATTCTAAAGTTGTAGCAAAATCCTCTCGCACTTTCATTTTTACTATCAAATAGAGTAATAATATGCATGAAAATTCAAAAAAAGTTTAATTATAGAATTCAATAATTTTTGATCAAAAAAGTAACAGAACAGAATAACCCATTTACTAATTTAATTTAAAATTTTGGATTTGAAGGAACGCACGGTAAATTAAACTAATATAATAAAGACGAAGATGTGCGCATTGGAGCGAAAAGTGGCACATTTCCGAGCGAGGGAGGCAAATGAAGCGCAACGCGGAGCGGCGCGCTTCATTTTCCCGAGATCGGAATGTGCCACTTTGAGCTCGAATGTGCACACTCGGTTTTAAGCTCAATCACCAAACGTCCAGTTTTAACAAAAAAATATTGTTCACGTTAGTTATACCCCACCTAGTACACGAAAGGTTAAACATACAATCGACTTCGATGCATGTCTTTACTGTACTTCTTACTTCTCAAGAACGGAACAAATTTGACGATTATATAAATATACGAAACATTCCAAAGGGGAGACAAAAACACTTTTTTATTAGTTACAGTCAAAGCTTCCTATACGCGGGGTAAAGTTGCGTAAATATGCTACTATTGACGCACTTTTCCCAGCGGTGTTTCCATTTCGTTAAGCAGTAATTGATTATTTAAAGATTGTCTTTTTTACAAAATTTCTATTGCATTGTTTTCTTTAGGTTTGCACAAAATGAATGCAAAGCACACTTGGAGCAATAATTATTGATTAATTAAAGTTTTGCATAAAATCATATCCAGCAGTTCGTGAAACTGCATACATTTAATTAACAGGACATTAATTAAAATACGTTACGTATTAAATTTAGCATATCAGTAGATTCCAACTATTTTAATATTAGCTTCTATTTTATTAATAATTTTTATTATTATTTTTATAAAACAATTTACGCTAATTAAAACAGACAGGTCATTCTTAAAAATTAATTCATTCTATCTCAAAAAAAAAAATTAAATAATAAAACACCGGATGTAAATTGTCATTTGCATGAGATATAAATTTGGTGCGCGTGTATTTTTTTTTCAAAAAACCCGTCGAGCTTTAAAAAATATCAAAACATTGGATTTGCAGGTCACGATTGAATATAAAATAATCCAAAGCTTATCCTTAACTTAATTGAACTTTAAAACACAAAAAGCAAGGCCGAGGACGTGACCCTTTTATTTATTTCGCCAAAACTTCGTTATTAATTGAAAATTTTTGGCGATTAAATACACGACATTAAATTGGGAATTAAAAAAGAGAAGCAAAGCTCGTCCATCATAAAAACGTCCCCGAGTTTACGACAAATATAAAATAGGGGCTCTTTTTTATATTTATGTAAATTTAACGCGTATGTAAATAAGGAGTTCGAGCTTAAGATTAGAGGCAAAAAATTCGAACTTGAGAGGTCCTAAAAAAAAATAATCTCAACATAACATTGGAGTACAAACAGATTACAACCCTATCTATGCATATTGACCCATTTAACTTATCTCGACCGCAAAATCCTGGCTAGTATTTGAGTTAATGTGGGGGTTTCGCAACCCCCAGCATGTAATCAACTGTTATTAGATCGTAGATAGGTATGAGGGGTGATGAAATTTTAGTAGCTCACAGTGCCGTCGGTAAATCTAATTTAATAGTGCTTTTAAAATGATACCCCGAAAACTATTTGCAATTAAAGTCAACGGCCGATTGTACTTATTCATTTTAAAAAATTTTTTTAGACATGAAAAATATTTGTCACTTATAGCGTGTTCATTCATATTACACATCCATTTAAATTTTTCATTTATTAATTTTAACCGTCCGTATACTAGGTGGAGTATAATTAAGGTGAACAATTTTTTTTTAGAAAAACGGGACGTTTGGTAATCGAGCTTAAAACCGAGTGTGCACATTCGAGCTCAAAGTGGCACATTCCGATCTCGGGAAAATGAAGCGCGCCGCTCCGCGTCGCGCTTCATTTGCCTCCCTCGCTCGGAAAGTGCCACTTTTCGCTCGAATGCGCACATCCTCGTATTTATTATATTAGTATAATTTATCGTGCGCTCCTTCACATCAAAATATTTAATTTAGTTTAGTAAATATCGATTTTATATTCAAAAAACGTATTTACCATAGCAATGAGTGGAAGGGAGCAAAAAGATACGATAATCTTGTCAATGCAAGTGAGAGGGAACGATTAAAATTATTCAATTAATTTTTCGTGTAATGTATTGGTCTAAATTATTGCGAATCATTAAGAAATTGCCGTGAAATTAATTTGGATATCAATAAGGGGACAAGAATAAAATTCTTGTTAGGTTTTCTTAATATTAGGTATCGTAATTGACACCTGTCATTGAAATTTAGGGCACTTATAACTCTCACTGTATCATTTTTGAATTTATGCGCGTTAACGAATCGAATTTGTGGCTCGGTTATCATCGATTATCATCGTTTATTATAAGTCAGTGTAATACAGTTTTATTTGGAGTTTTAACCTAGAAAGTTGATTTTGAAAATGTAAGGTATGTATTATTATTTTATTGTATTATTTATATGGATTAATGTTGAGGAAACATTAATATTAAGTAAAATTTACTAATATTAGGTTACTATAATTTTAGATCAACCGCAATACTTCCAAGTTGTAAAATCCAAAACGAATTCAGACAATTTGTTTGTATGATTTATCTGGATGAGGTCGCAGAAGAATATTAGTGATTAAACTAGATGTAGAAGACAAACTTGCCTCCTATTAATTATAGAAGAACTACAGGTATAACATTACACTAATTATGATTAGGTTTAATTCTATATATATTTCTAGAAACAATAATATATGCCATGCATATTCTAGGAGTATCGTGTTGGAAATGTTATATACACTTTGTTACTTTTACAGAAACAATTTTTTTGATTAATACTACTGCTAGTGTTACTTTTTTAAGTTGTTAAATATTCACTAGTAATATAGTAACTTCCATGTAAGTAGTCAGAATAGCATAAACTCCAGTGTCTAACAAAATTGTACTACGGTTTACTATTCTACATCCTGTAAACATAATTGTACAAAAATTGCTTTGCAATACATTAGAAAACTTTAATTTAAGTAGTTAATTTTTAGTCTTATCAAAATTATTCGACCAGGTTTTCAGTCACAAAAATGGGATATCTAAATTGAAATGTGCGCTTCTAATAGCAGAAGTGGTAATGAAAATATTGAATATATGTAACAACCTATACTGAGACGTATATACGCATTCATTATTGGTTATTAAATTTTATTTCTTAAAAAAATAATTTCTCTTTGGCTTCGATTCCAATGAAGATTTTTTGGTGCTCTCTTTGATGTCTACTTTTTGTGGGGTAATTGTTTGGGTATTAGGTGTGGCCCCTTGAATGTACAAACATGTGACGATGGAGACTTAATTTATTTTTGAAAATTCATTAAATATGGTTTTACAATATATTTTTTTTTAAATTTCAGTTAGATTGCTGATAAAGCGCCACATTCAACCCTCGTGTTTGAGGATTTGAGAGTCGTAAACGAGTGGCCTTCTTGAGCAGATCGAAAGGACCAATAACGAACTAAAGGTAAAAAATTTTACTTTTTCTTTTAAGAACCGCCGAAATAAATATGTAAGCAATTAATTCTAAAAATTGATTTCTTTTTTAAATTTTGATAATCCTAACATTTTTAATTTTATTATTATTATTTCAGTGGTTGTTAGATTTTTATTTACTTAAATCGTAAAGTGTTTTGAACTTATTCAGTATGTTTGCGTTTCGGATCTTTCTACGAAATTAGAGATAGAGACTAGAAGTCAAAAATTACAATTAATTATAAAAAATACACGTTCTTTTTTTATAAATTGGCGTGTGTGTATTTGAGTTTTCTAAAAATGCTTGGAACATCCATATCTGAAAGTAGTAAACAGTAAACGTGCTATCTAAATACTAACAAAGAAAATTGCGGCGAACTTTAAAAATGTTGCGGGTACACGTGGTCCTCGATTTCAGTTATTATTCGCTATTTCGTACTATGTTTAGAAATTAGATTTATATTAAATGTGTCGTAAAAACGCAATTTTTGATTTTGTAACTAACGTTTATTTTAATTTCTGTACGTATATCAGGAACCAATGATATACGAAAGTCGAGGACCGTCTGTAATATGAGATCGAATTAGTTAAATAATTTCAATCGTTGCCTCCCATTCGCACTGACGAGATTGTCGTATCTTTTCGCTCCCTTCCAAACATTGCTATGGTAAATACGTTTTTTAACATAAAATCGATATTTACTCAACTAAAGAGTCATGACCATAAGCGGAGCATTTCCCCCCGCTTGTGTGCAAAGATTTGACCTGATTTCCTGTAGGAACATCACGTCGGGCGTACGATGGTAAAAAAATAAAAATTCTAAACAAACGGGAAGGTGTTGAAATTTCACTTTGAAAGAAAAGTAATTTTTTTGCAAAACAGCGATTGTGGCCCAGATGAACTAACATTTACCACAACACACACATTCAAACTGCATACTAATGATTTGACAAAATATTTGCAACTTGTTTTGTCTCAAACAGCAGCAATATACTACGTAAACTGCATTTCCAAGAGAATTGTCATTTGATTTCAACAATATTAATCAAACGCTGATTTGTATAAACTCTAATTGTCTTTATCATCACTGCTCTTATAGGGCACAATGTCTTCGAAAAAGTCTGCCTTCATCTTCCTATAGATCTTTGAAAGACTCATGACTACGCTAATGCACAAAGAAGGAGTTATAAATCAGGAAAGATGACGAGTGGTAAAAATATACTACCCAAATCAAAAAGTTATACTGAAGTTAAAATGCAATTGTCTTGAAAAAGACAAATTGTTTTTAAATAAACGTAAGCCAAAAAAAAAATCGAAAAAATAAATGTAAATAAACCACTATACAAGATCTTTACGCCACGAGAACAAGGTTAAAAATAAACCCATATTAAAGCGAATGTTTCTAGGTTGAAGAGTTTCTTGTGTAGAAAGGGCAACCCTGCGTGTTTTGGTTCTTCGCGCAATGTTCATGAGTCTTTCAAACATCTATAGAAGCCAGTTCCAAAACTCTTCCATGACTTGTGCATGCCTGCGCAGGCGCAGTTGCCTGAATCTCGTGCCTGACCCTTGGGGCACTGCGCCCAATAGCAAAAATGCATGTTTTAAATAGCTATTTCTATCTGTTGTAGTTGCCATCTGTTATCAATAATTTGACCATGTTGCTGACGAGATATTTGAATAATTTTTTTTTGGCTAGTAACTAGAAATGTGAGCAACAAAACTTCGTGGTCATACTTTTGCACACACCCCGGGGGGATTTTTGCTTCTTGTGGCTCTTTAAATTTATGATTTAAAAAGAGAAGATTAACGTAGATAAATCGAAGATGTGCGCATTCGAGCGAAAAGTGGCACATTTCCGAGCGAGGGAGGCAAATGAAGCGCGACGCGGAGCGGCGCGCTTCATTTTCCCGAGATCGGAATGTGCCACTTTGAGCTCGAATGTGCACACTCCGTTCTAAGCACGATTCACAATAATTAATTTTAATAAATTAGACGACGATATCAGTTAAATAATTTTAATCGTTCCCTCTCATTTGCACTGGCGAGATTGTCGTATCTTTTCGCTCCCTTCCACACATTGCTATGGTAAATACGTTTTTTGAACAAAAAATTGATATTTACTCAACTAAATTTAAATTTATGATTTGAAAGAGAGAAGATTAACGTAGATAAATCGAAGATGTGCGCATTCGAGCGAAAAGTGGCACATTTCCGAGCGAGGGAGGCAAATGAAGCGCGACGCGGAGCGGCGCGCTTCATTTTCCCGAGATCGGAATGTGCCACTTTGAGCTCGAATGTGCACACTCGGTTGTAAGCACGATTCACATTAATTAAAGTTAATACATTAGACGACAATATCAGTTAAATAATTTTAATCGTTCCCTCTCTTTTGCACTGGCGAGATTGTCGTATCTTCTCGCTCCCTTCTTTTTATAAATTGGCGTTTGTGTATTTGAGTTCTCTAAAATCGCTTGGAACATCCAAATCTCCTAAATCTTTTCTGAAAGAAGTAAACAGTAAACGTGCTATCTCAATACTAACAAAGAAAATTGATTTTCAATTTATTTAAAAAAGTTCTATTTTTAAAAATTCATAACTTGTATTTTTTGTAATTTTACTATAAGTTACACAGCTTTTCAATCGTGCAGATTTGCAGCATAAAATAGTGCCACAATCTAAAGACCATTTGATCTTAATTTTTGAAAAAAATCGCTTTCGGAGATCAAAGCATTTTCCTTTTGAAATAATCTCGGTCGCATGTTAGACAACAATAATTTTTTATTTCGTAGATTTACATAAAAATTATTGGATTTCTTTCCATTTTAAGTTTTTCCACATACAGAAAGAAATAAAAAACCCAAGTAAAACAACACCATCGAAAAGAAAGAAAAACGAATTTATTCAATTCGAGAAGTTACGAAAATATGAACGTTGTTATTCGATTCTTAACCCAGTTCGCAAAGTTAATTAAAAACATTTTGATGCGACAAGAGTTTTCTTAGAATTACTCTTCATTTTGCGGCGTCTAAATTAAATCCGACATTAGTTGTTAAAGTAAGAAAGGGGGTGCGAAGTAAAATTAATGACGAGCGTGTTATAATTCATAATGCAAGCGAACTGCAAACAAGTAACTAGAGATGTTCTAGTTCTCATTTAATTGTGGTAAAAGCATCAGCTTGAGATTTTAGTCTAATTCTCTTATTAGAAAACGCCACACGCCGACAAACACGAACGACAAATACAAAAGCCGGAAAATTTATATTTTCGCCCCCAGAAAAAAAACACGTTCCCAGTATTTTATTTTTGCGTCGAAAAAAAGGACTAAGTGCCTCATTTATTAAACGTTGGAAGTATTTTATTCGGACAAAAAAAGGGGCACGGACGTGGGTTTAACGTCGGGCGGGAAAAAAAAGGGGGCAAAATCAAGAAAACCTTCTAACAGCTCCACCTCATAAAAAGGTTTTATACGAGACGTGTTGTCATTTGTGCTGGTAAGTAGAAAGATCTAAACATCTAAAGAAAAGTCAACCAGCGTTTCGGATAAACACCGAGCTCAAGAAAACGGAAAACGAGGTGCATACATATAACCTTATCTGCATTTATATTGGTTGCAACCGTGCGAATAATAACCCTCCGCCTAAGTAGAACAAAATTGAGATCTCACTCAAAATGTTTAATTTAAATACATAATCCGCATTTTAATATCGAACCCGAAATAAGCTTCGAAGGTAACGGACGATTTGATCGTTGCTTTAAACGTGGGGAACTTGTGTAGCAGTGGCGTGCCCACGGTACTTTTTTACTTATCAATCAAAAACAATTTATTTTTATTTAATTAAAAGGGGGCGATATGATTCCTGCTCTCTATCCTTTTTCTTAACTTATTATTGTATTTTTGAAGTCGTGCTTTTTTTGGTGGGTCGAGAGGAAAATTTTTAGGAAGTAACGGAGGTTGCGCGCGCTCAGCTAACGAAAATTCGACAGTATGAAGTTAGCCGTCTAAGAAAATTAAATGTATATTCTTTATACTGGCGTAGAATATGAACGTGGATGCACGTATCGTCTAGCTCAGGGATCACCAAACTTTTTGATCATCGACCCCCATATAATTTGCCGAAATCTCCATGGACCCCCATAAAAGTAATTTTCTGTTAATTAAAATTAAACTATCTATTAGGTACTGTGTTTGTATATTTATTTTATGATTTTAAACATTTATTAAATTCCTACTTTTGTTAAATAGACCCCTGGGGGTCTATATAGACCACTTTGGCGACCTCTGGTCTAGCTATATATAAACATAAGGAATGTAATATAACACGTGCTTATATTTATTTTAATTAGGGTAAAGAAGTGTAACTTCTGACGTGCGTACATTAGTAAACGATTTTTTAATTTACGCATTAGGTAGAATATCAACAAAAAACTGTAGGCAGTATTGAATTATCTAGGGACTTTGTGCTAACTGGCAAATTAGTATAAATAATAATGTGTTATAGGCAAAAAAATATTTTAAGAAAAGGGAGTAAAAGTCGCGGTTTTAAAAATAACATCTTTAACCAAATCAAAAACTGATTATGTGAAAATTCCTAAATAAAATTTTGTCTTCTATATTTAATATAAAAAAATTGAAAATAAATTATATTTTTTTTATTTAATTAAAAATGTCATTTGTCATTAACGTTTTAATCTTCTTTGACAAATAATTATTAAAAAAAAAACGGTGCGTTAGAAGTTATACTTCTTACGTCTAACTAAATTAAATATAACCACGTATTATTTTACGCACTTTGCGTTTGTGTATAGGTAGACCAGAAGTTTCCAAACTATATCTTATTGCGCCCCTTTAAAAAAAATCCAATCTGGGCACCTGCCCACTCTACACATGGTAGATAGATGGCGAAGTAAAACCGTGTAAATCGAATTTTAATTTTTTGTATGGGAAATGTAATTGCGGCGAACTTTACAAATGTTGCGGGTACAGGTGGTCCTCGATTTCAGTTGTTATTTGCTATTTTGTACGTTTTTCATACTATGTTTAGACATTATATTTGTATTAAATGTGTCGTAAAAACGCAATTTTTGATTTTGTTACCTACATTTATTTTAATTTCTGTACGTATTTCAGGAACTAATTATATACGAAAGTCGAGGACCGTCTGTAATATGAAATTGAATCAGTTAAATAATTTTAATCGTTTCCTTCCATTCGCACTGACAAGATTGTCGTATCTTTTCGCTCCCTTCCACTCATTGCTATGGTAAATAGGAGAGGGGCAGCTTTGAACAGGGGCAGCTTTGAACACCGTTAATTAAAAATTGAATAAAACATTATTCCAACCGCGAAATTTAAATTTAAGGTGGCAGCACGGCTGCCAACTAGTATCCATCAACAGTTGTTTTATTTGTTATGTTAAACCTAACTTACAATTAATAATCCAATTTACGCTACAATTTTAAAATATTTATTTTTTGGATGTAAGCATCTTACAGTTAAAATAACAAAAAAATTATTAATACATGAAGGGTCATCTAATCTTTATATCTTTCACCATCTAATTACAATAAAAAATTGCATTGTTATTGATTATTAATTAGTTTAAATAAATTAATTATCTCAAATATGTTATTGGGGCAGCTTTGAACAAGAAACGAGGGGCACGTTTGAATACTTATAAACCGAATTAATTTTAATTCTTATAAATAATTCTAATTTTTAAATTGTTTCTAAAAAAAATATGCGATCTTTATTACGTGGTTATTAAGTAATTTTTTAATTTCAAGGTCAATCATGGTTAGAAATTATAAAAAAAGCGGACAAGCAGTGCCAATGAATTGTTTTTAATCATGCAGCGCCAGATTTTGTCTCCTGGAATAGTACGTTTAGTGTAGGTCTGTTTATAGGGTGTTGATTACTTCTTGGTTTGACTGTACCTAAGAAAAAACTAAGTCTGACGTTCATCGTTATAAAATAAGTCTCGTGAGCTAGATTTATTTAATTATATTTGAGTAAAGTTATTAATGTTAAAGATTTAATAATTATATAGTAACTTTGTTAATTTATCATTATTTCAAAGATTTTATAAATTTTATTTAAACTAATAAATGGAAGATTTAACTTTGAAAAATAAGAGCAATAATATCATTTATGAGTGAAATAATAATAATTTATGTAGTGGTCCTATATATTGTTCAAACCCGCCCCAGCTCTGTTCAAAGGTGCCCCCTAAGGGGGGGCACCTTTGAACAAACTGATTTATTTTTAAATTAATAATATAGCTTTGATTAAGGCCTTTTTTAATTAATCAAGGTGTATTATGAAGTAGAGTGATCAATGTATTGATTGAGACATAAAACATATTTTTTCGTTTATTACATTAAGAGTAATGAATAAATTAGTAAAAAGTGTTCAAAGGTGCCCACCTCTCCCCTACGTTTTTCGAACATAAAATCGATATTTATTCAACTAAATTTAAATTTATGCTTTGAAAGAGAGAAGATTAACGTAGATAAATCAAAGATGTGCGCATTCGAGCGAAAAGTGGCACATTTCCGAGCGAGGGAAGCAAATGAAGCGCGACGCGAAGCGGCGCGCTTCATTTTCCCGAGATCGGAATGTGCCACTTTGAGCTCGAATGTGCACACTCGGTTTTAAGCACGATTCACAATAATTTAGGCTAATAAATTAGACGAAAAATTAATTGAATTATTTTACTTGTTCCCTCTCACTTGCATTGACAAGATTATGGTATATTCTCGCTCCCTTTCACTCATTGCTATGGTAAATACATTTTTCGAATACAAAATCGATATTTACTAAATTAAATTAAAATTTTTGATTTGAAGGAACGCAAGGTAAATTGTACTAATGTAATAAATACGAGGATGTGCGCATTCGAGCGAAAAGTGGCACATTTCCGAGCGAGGGAGGCAAATGAAGCGCGACGCGGAGCGGCGCGCTTCATTTTCCCGAGATCGGAATGTGCCACTTTGAGCTCGAATGTGCACACTCGGTTTTAAGCACGATTTACAATAATTAAAGTTAATAAATTAGACGACAATATCAGTTAAATAATTTTAATCGTTCCCTCTCATTTGCACTAGCGATATTTTCATATCTTTTCGCTCCCTTCCACTCATTGCTATTGTAAATACGTTTTTGGAATATAAAATCGATCGGCTAACTACAACTATCGGATTTTCGTTAAAATGCGCGCGCAACTTCCGTGGCGGGCTCAGATTGTACTATCAAAAAGAAGTATAACTTCAATAATTTTTCGCACAAAAAATATTTAACATTTACTTTTGAGGATAGGGCGCTCCATATTTCCATTACCTGCAAACTTTTAAAAGTTGTAAAATATCGCCCCTTTTAAAAGCAAAATTGGGTACCTCCTCAACTAATTTAAATTTAATTAATTTTGTACAGATACCTAAATAAGACTTCTTTTTTTTATGCCCCTATAAAAAAAAAATTCAAAACTAAACTATATGTATTTAGCTAAAAAAAAACAAATACTGTACCTTTTTATTAATATTTTCTTTAATTTTTTGAACTGTTGAACGTTTTAAAAAAATCTATTAGCAACTTCGTCCCCCAACTCAGAACGTTAAAATTGCGACCCTAATTCAGTGCAACAAACAATAATTAGACCCAAAACCGAAATCCGCCCTCGTTTAATAAAAATTTCCATAGAATCTAATCGGATAAATTTAAAACAGAAAAAGTTCCAACCCTTATCCAATTTAGTTCCTTATTTATATCCGTTGCCTCTTGCGTAGGAAATAAGTTAAAAATAAAAGTGCGGAGCGCTCGTAATTCGTAGTTTACATTTTTATCAAAAGGCGTAGCGTTGTCTTGTCTAAAGGGCCGACGAAGGGGGCGCAACGTAATCGATTTATTTCGTAGGGAAATTAGGCTTACAATAATCGGTTTTAACATGCAAGAAGGAGCCAAACAGATACACAAAGATTCGCATTACTTTAACAAATGCTGCACTAAAGTTCATAAATGGGGTGGAAATTCTCTAAGCCCGGTATTAAAACGGGGGCGGATGAAAATGGCTTGACCTTTCGCGTTGACCTCATAAAGGACGTGGAAGAAGATAATATAAGGATAATAAGACGTTTTTTCCTCTTTTCTCCTTCGGTAATCTCGCCGCTTTAAAACAGGTGCCTCGTTCACCGCCCTTTCGTCTTGCATTTCGTCAAAATTCATTAGAGCAATTTTATTAAAAATTCTCAGAAATGCATTTTAGCCGCCCGTCCCCCCCGCATCGTCGCGGAATTTGGCGGAAAACGAAATCGACTTTATTGGAAATCTCAAGGTGATTCAATTTATTTTCTATCTTGCTACTTAACCCCCTAATATAATCGACGAACTCTCGCCTAATATTAATTTAAAGTGCCAATTTCGAGGGGTTTTTTTTTGGTCCCTTCGCGCATTATCAATTTTCGAGAATTCAATTTGTCTCGCTGCGCGACGGACTCTTTCTTTTTTGGCGGCAAAAATGATTCGGAAGTGGCGGGGCTTAGTTTGATAAATTTGCGATTTTATAAAAAAAAGAAGAAGGGAAAAGGTACTCACCGATATCCGAACAGCCGCCCCATGTTCCTTGTTGCGCCTGTCGGGCCAATTTACTAATTGCATCGACGTACAGACGAGAAGCTGCTGCGGCACCTAAAATGAAAAAAATGGTCTTAATCCTCGCGCCCTCTCGCTTAATTAATGAAGCGAATAAACATAATTAATATTGTTTTTTGCTCCGCGCGGAGTTTTAATACTGCGAAGCGTTTGTGCGAATCTTTCGCCACTGTTTTATTGTAATTACCCGAAAATTCGTGACGGGGGCGGCGGTAATCTTTGTCTTTGTTGATATATAACCTGCATTAATGTCAACACTGTTACACAATACATTTTAGCGCTTGTGCGGCTTTCCAGATTAAATTCGAAGATAATTTCGGACGAAATGGTGAACAATGCGTGACGGGGAATTGCCGCAGCCGCATATCTTTATTTGTTTTGAAATCGAAACTTAAGCATCGGAAAAAAAGAATAGCGAAAGGAACTTTAATAAAAAAAAAAAATAATCGGTGTATAATTTATCCTATGCTTCTTCAAATCAAAAATTTTAATTTACTTTAGTAAGTATCGATTTTATATTTGAAAAATGTATTTACCATGGCAATGAGTGGAAGGAGCGAGAAGATACAATAATCTTGTCAATGCAAGTGAGAGGGAACGATTAAAATTATTTTATTAATTTTTCGTCTTATTTATTGCCCTAAATTATTGCGAATTATGCTGAACACTTGTATTTTGAACAGTTGTAGCGTTTATTCTTTTTAAAATAACCGTTAAAAAGCACTAAATCAGAAAGGCCATTGCCGGATTTACATGGAAAAGTGTCCTTGAAGATATTTAGTTTATTTTTTTTCCAGTGATGTATCTTAGTATTACTAACAATTGTACAAAATTTTAGGCCCCAGCTCCTTATGGTTTTTAAATAAAACAATACTTTTGTTTTTAGAAAAAAAATTTCAGAAACGACTTGACCGATCGATTTGTGCTTTGGACATGTTATAAACATATATTCAGCCTATAAGGTAACAAAAAATCATTTTTGAATTTTTTTAAAAAATTTAAATTTCCAAAGAGAGATTTTTGGTACCTCTGAATGAGGGACACCCACCATTTTCCCACAGGTGATTACCTATTTACTAATCTATAACATATATTTTTTTCAGAATTTTTTGTTTGGTATAACACAGTTCAATATTAAAAATACCGGACTAAAGTGTACGTGCATTTCAACGCACAGGTATCTAGATATCGCTACTCGTTCATATATTTAGACAATGTAATAAATACATAATAGCACTACATGTAATTTTTTATTCTTTTAATATTGAAGATCTCGAAAATATGTTAATTTCTATGCAGAATAATGCAAATTGTACAGTAATACAATTTTTTTTTGTATTTTTGATAAAATTACGAACTGGTAGTTCGAATAAATTAATGCGCAGAAGTACCAAAAATGTCTCTTTGAAAAATTGAATTATGTAAAAAATACTTTTTTTTTTAAAATTTAAACATGATTTTTTGTTACCTTATAGGCTGTATTTATGTCTATAACATATCCAAAGCACAAATCGATCGGTCAAGTCGTTTCTGACAAAAAAAATATTTTCTAAAATCAAAAAGTAATTTTTTATTTAAAAACCATAAGGGGCTGGGGCCAAAAAATTTTGTACAATTGTTAGTAAAACTAAGATACATCACTGGAAAAAAAAGCTAAATATCTTCAAGAGCACTTTTCCATGTAAATCCGGCAATGGCCTTTCTGACTTGGTGCTTTTTAACAGTTATTTTAAACAAAATAAACGCTTCAAGTGTTCAGCATAATTTGCAATAATTTAGGCCAATAAATAAGACGAAAAATTAATAAAATAATTTTAATCGTTCCCTCACACTTGCATTGACAAGATTATCATATCTTCTCGCACCCTTCCACTCATTGCTATAGTAAATGCATTTTTCAAATATAAAATCGATATTTACTAAATTAAATTAAAGTTTTTGATTTGAAGGAGCGTAGGATAAATTATACAAATGTACTAAATACGAGGATGTGCGCATTCGAGCGAAAAGTGGCACATTTTCGAGCGAGGGAAGCAAATGAAGCGCGACGCGGAGCGGCGCGCTTCATTTTCCCGAGATTGAAATGTGCCACTTTGAGCTCGAATGTGCACACTCGGTTTTAAGCATGTTTCACAATATATAAATTACTTTCTAAACAATTTTAATTAAAAATAACGAGACTGTATATATCCCGAAAATACCAAATTTCTGACTTGGTGCTTTTTAACGGTTATTTTAAAAAGAGTAAACGCTACAAGTTTTCAGTATACAAGTGTTCAGCATAATTCGCAATAATTTAGACCAATAAATTAGACGAAAAATTAATAAAATAATTTTAATCGTTCCCTCTCACTTGCATTGACAAGATTATCGTATCTTCTCGCTCCCTTCCACTCATTGCTATGGTAAATACATTTTTCGAGTATAAAAATCAATATTTAGTAAATTAAATTAAAATTTTTGATTGGAAGTAGCGTAGGATAAATTATACAAATGTTATAAATACGAGGATGTGCGCTTTCGAGCGAAAAGTGGCACATTTCCGAGCGAGGGAAGCAAATGAAGCGCGACGCGGAGCGGCGCGCTTCATTTTCCCGAGAGCGGAATGTGCCACTTTGAGCTCGAATGTGCACACTCGGTTTTAAGCACGATTCACAATAATTTAGTTTCTTAGACGGCGAACTTCAACTGCCGACTTTTCGATAGCTGTGCCTGCTATTATAAAATTTTACTCTCAACCCGCCAAAAGAAGTATAACTTCAAAAATACACGATGGTAAATACATCTTAGCATAGGATTTAAAACAAGTTTTAAGAATTACTCGTTTTTAATATGCGAATCAATTAGTTATTCAATGAGCTATGGCCCCGGTCATTATATAAACAAAAAGTTCATTTACTGGATTTTTCATTTTGTACTCTTTATAGTTAATTTTACACAGTTTATGGTCAAATCGCAATAATGTTTTCATAAACAAAAATGGCCTTTCATTTCAACTGCAACGGTTGTCTTCGATTTATTAATTTGTTTACTATTTGTTTTATGTCAAAATAGCTCTCAATGCAACAAATCGATCATTCACTGGACGTTTTGCCCTATTTGATATGTAAAATATTCGTTTTTTCGTTTGGCTTCATGCATTCCATGATATTTCAAAATAGAAGCACGTATTTAAAATAACAGAGTTGATATGTCATATATTTTTTTTACAACAGCGCCGTCCATAATAAAAATAATAATCTCGCATTTTAGTGTTTTAAAAGTTGTTCCAGTTTGGTTCTAGACTTTTCTTTGTACGACGAATAGTTTTGTGGTTATTCACAAAAATATTAATAATCCCTTAAATATTTTTAGCTATTCAAAGGATTATATCTGTAAGATTCGGTCCACATAGGTAGAGACATTTTACATACATCAAAAGTATTAAATTTTCCAAAAACTGCAAATTAATATTTTCACTGGTATTTGAGTGAATAAATCTGTAAATACGTAGTAACTATAATATTACAAATGTTTAGTATACAGTCTGTCACACAAATGAGTACTAAAACTTAACCAATTAGAAATGACCCTAAACAGAACAAAAACATACCCCACGTCAATTGGTCGTATGTGAAATACTTTTGAGTTATCGTCTCGTAAATTTTAATTTAAAAAAGTGAAATAAATATATTATTCTTTCGAATATTTCGAAACCTGTTATAATAATGCCATTAAAGCTTCATGTAGAATTTTTTTGAAATCAAATAAACCATAGAAATTCGGTTTCGTTAAGTAAACATCGTAAGCGAAGTCTGATTTAATTAAATAATTTAATTTATTCATTTCGTTACTTAAAAAAAATTAATTAAATACAGATATACTCTATTGAAAGATGTATACTCTAATTTTTTAATGTAAAATCGCTTGGAGAAATTTTGAAAAAATGGCATTGATCAAAACCGTAGTACAATTTTTGTAAATTTTCCATTTGCTTAAAACAAATACAATATATCTGAATTTTTCAACAGATCGGATTTTTATATTCATAACTCGTATTTTTTTAAATTTATTGGTAAGTTTAATAATATTGCCTTATAGGAATTTTAGGAATTAACAATAATCCTACTTAATTATCGGTTTCTGTAGCATTTCTAGATTACGCTGCTTTAACGAAATCTTTTTTTGATTTTTTCCAAAAATATAATTGCTTAATGTACAGGTAACACTCCTATAACACGTTAGATAGGTTCATAGAAAATGTCGTGTTGTATGAAACCGTGTTATATGAGACCCAGAGCAAAACCGTGTTATAGGAATGCCGTGTTGTATGAGGGTTCCCGCAATTTGTGAATCGTGTTATAAGAAGCCGTGTTGCACAACGGTTCCCGCAATTTATGAATCGTATTATAGCGAAACCGTGTTATAAGAGGCCGTGTTGTAGGAGGGCTACATGTACTTCAAAAAATAATAATCAGACCAAAAATTCATTTGCCTATAATTTTGATACGATTATCTAATGTTAAAGTCGTATAATACATATTTTCTTTCTCATTTAGAATCGCCTAAAAGTATTTCCCTCTCGCTCCCACTCATTTGCATGTAAAAATTATCGAGGTGCTTAAATACATGCAAACGTTAGAAATTCGCCGTGTTCCGGGGTTGCTATGCGCTTCCCATTGGTTGAGCACCGTGTCGCGTCGGCTTTTCGCCAACTCACTTAACTCCCCACTCATTACGTCGGTGTTTTTCAAAGTGGAACTATGCAATTTTTGTGACGTCACAAATTCGTGCTATTGCTTGTGGCTTGGGACTTCGCGGGTGGTCCATGCGCTTCTTGATCTTCGAGATGCAGAACCGGGTGTATTTTTCAAGGTATGTACTATTACATTTCTATGGTATAGCAACATTTTTTTTAAATATTGTATCCGAATAAAAATAATTTGCGAGAAGAAAATTCGATGAACGTTTAACAGAACATCATACATATTTGCAATAGGCTCGTGGATCCAAACAAATGGAAAATTAAGCGTTATATACAGGGTCGTCGCTATAGTCATGAGTGGCTCTGACAAGATTTGAATTTTACACCCCCAAAACTTATTTTCAGCATCAAGTTTTAATTTTGTGCGCTCCCCTGAGGGTTGCGCCCCCGCAGCCGCCCGCCATGCCGGTCCCCAGCTACGACACTGGTTTTGTACAAATATGTAAAAAAGCGATTTGTTTGAATAATTATTGATAGATCCCAACATTTATTTGCGTATAATTTAGATTTGATTTTTCGAATGTTAAAGTCGTATAATATCTCTTTCCCATTTAGAATCGCCTAAAAGTATTTCCCTCTCTCCCACTCATTTGCTGGTAAAAATTGTATAGGTGTTTAAATGCATGCAAATGTTACAAATTTTGCCTTAGTCGGACGTTGCTATGCGCTTCCCATTGGTTGAGCGTCGGAACGCGCCAGCTTATCGTCACTCGCTTAACTCCCCCCTCTGTACGTCGGTCTTTTGCAAAGTGGAAAGATGCAATTTTTGTGACGTCACAAATTCCCGCCGTTGCTTGCCGCTTGAGTCTTCGTGGGTTGTCGTTGCTTATAATTCTTGGTCTTCGGGATGCCGATCTGGGTTTATTTTTCAAGGTTTTTACTATTACATTTCTATGGTATGGCAACATTTTTTTTTTAAATATTGCACCCAAGTAAAAATGTTTGTGTATTTAATTAATGTACCTGTGAGTTTATTTTTTGATTTGCAATAAATATTTGTGGGTAGAGAATTCGATGAACGTTTGACAGAATGCAATACAAATTTGAAATGGGCTCGTGGATCTAAGCAAATTGAAAATTAAGGGTTATGTACGGCGTATAAGATTTGAATTTAACCTCCTCCTCATCATGTTTTAATTTTGTGCCAAACTGTCTCTTTTGACTTTCACAAATGTCAATTAGATCTTTCGAGTTTTTGGTTGAAGCTCTTGGATCAGGTAAACTTAGTTTTGACACAGTCTTTAGTGGTGCGTTTTTTTCCCACTTGGTAGATTTGTTTTTTTTCCTATAAAAATTCTTTTGTAGCAAGAAATATTTCTACTTCAACATGTGAAATATCTTGCTCGCTTTCTAAATCTTCACTTCTTTCTTCTTCATAGTGTTCGTCTTATGCATTCTCGTTATCGTCATAAAAAGGTTTTTCCTTCTCATCATCTAATAAAACTTTTTGCATTAACTTTAGGAGGCGATTTTGCTGTGCCTCATGCATGCCATTTTAAGAAAAGCCGAAGTCAAAAATTATACTAAAAGACATTAAAAAAACTATAGGTATATACATATTATGTACGCATTTAATTATTACTTTAGCATTTTAAAATCGACCAGACGAACTTGATTAATTTTTTTTCGCAATAAGTAAAGCTTTATTTATTTTATTTTGAATAAATATTGAAAATATGTTTCTTGTTGCAGTTACTGAAGATGCAGAAAACGAAAGAAATATGGACTTGCAAGACATCCAAGACCTCGACTATCAACATCTAAGGTAGGATTAATTTTTTTATTATTGCATTTCATATTTTTGAGAACACATGTTAGAAAATATTTCGTACAAAAATTGATAAACTGAACTGTTAACTTTCTCTGTTCAAAAACTTTCAATCTTAAATATTGCAGGATTCTCAATCCACAGCTTTCAAAAACATTCAACTTCTCTTAAAAAAATCCAAATTCGTTTTAAATCCAAAATTTTGTAAATAGCATTTGAGGAGACCTTACAGACCCACGTTGTTCATTTTATTTTACGGGGTGTGTAAAAAAAACGCTAGTGAAAAAATTTAAAAAATTCATAAAACATGCTTTATTTTAAAAAAACTATGATTTAAGTAAATTTTTCAAAATAATGTATACAATTCATAGTAGGTACTAAATTGCCCCCCTTGCCCTGCGAAACAGACATTTACTCGCCCTATCTTCTTTGTAAATATTTTTTTTTACATTTTCTGATCACTACTAGGTTCTGTTTTTTTGTCTTTTAATGCTTCGATGGATTTTGGAATTTGCGTGGGAACTGCATTTTTGGTATACCCCCATAGCGTATTACAAATTTTTATAGTTTCACTGACGTTTTTTTTGTGACACCTTGTATGTGAAAATTCAATAAATTAAAGTAGCCCCCTAAGCTTTTAAATCCGTCACTGACCTACAATTTTTGCTCTAATTGCTTATTAAAAACGCATTAAAATTTCGAATAACAAATCGTAAAATTTTAAGGTTGCATAAGTGTACAAAGTGCTAAAAGTTTTAATTGTCCAATTAAACCGCAAACTCTCGGACTGTAAGGGGTAGTGGTTTAGTACCCCATTAAATTAGTAAATGGGTGTTTTTAATGAGTCGCATACCGAGCTTGATAACTATTATTATAATTTTCAATTTTCCAAGCAAGAAAGATGGCTTTCGAGCACGCAATAAATAAGGGACGCTCTTCTATTTACGTTGACAGTCTTTTCTTAGGAAAGTGGCAAAGAAAATGCCTTTTTATTTTAATAATCTTCGTTTTCTTTGTGTAAATCTTATAAATAAGAGCTATAAATTACGCATTTCACTTGCCACATGGCAAAATAAAAAAAGAAAACTGGAAAGAATTTTTTTTTGAAGTTGTACTTCTTTTGGTATGTCAAAAGTAAAAATTTTTACAGGCACTGGAAGCTGCGCGCGCACAACTAACGAAAATTTAATAGTATAAAGTTAGCCATCTAAGGAAGTAAATTAATTATTGTGAATCATGCTTAAAACCGAGTGTGCACATTCGAGCTCAAAGTGGCACATTCCGATCTCGGGAAAATGAAGCGCGCCGCTCCGCGTCGCGCTTCATTTGCCTCCCTCGCTCGGAAATGTGCCACTTTTCGCTCGAATGCGCACATCCTCGTATTTATTGAATTTAATTTAAAATATACAAGATACAGTTTTTTTTTAAATTTCTCAATGAGTGGGAGCGAGTAAAAAGATACGAACATCATGTGTCTACAAGTGACAAAGAATAATTTACAAATACATTTATGAAAGTTCTTGTATTATTGCAACGAGTGGGAGAGAGCGAAAAGATACAAAAATCTCATAAGTGCAATGGAGAGGGAATGATCAAAATTGTCTTGATAGATATTAATAATTAATTTTATTGTTAATTAAATTTATGCTTTTACACGTTTTTATACTATTTAGAAAATTAATATTTTGAAAAATTTTAAGAACAAAAACTATTTTAAACATTTGTGCTATACAATATGTGTATATTAGGGTGTTTCATTTTTAGCCAATATTTTTATTTTATTTTTTGTTATGCCAGATTTTATAGCTTATTGAAAAAAATATATATTCCCGATGGATAAAAAATTCTAAGTCAATTAGAGGCTTCGCTCGCCCAAAACTTTGATTATTTTATTAAAGATACATTCAGCGTTTAAAAAACTATTAGTAGAATGACAATATAAAAAAATTTAATATTATAACTTTCAAACTATAATACAATATTTTATTGTCATAAATTGGGCGTTCAATTTAATGTAAGATTGGTCCTCTAACTTTCAGAGCATTAACTTTCCATGTTAAATTCGCACGTCCATTCTTTTTTGACGAGCACTGTACATTAGAGTGGTCATTAAAAATTAAATTTCTTTCGACGCCTCAAAAAAACCTTCCATTTGATAAAAAAATACGGGGGATTCTTTTTAAAACTTTTCTAACAAAAATAACACGTGCCTTAAGACAATATAAGTTCATTTTTTGATAAAATCGTAGTTTTTTGTAAGTATCTCTAAAAGTATACATATTTGAGAAAAATTTATAGGAACCATTGTGTAGAAAATTCAATTCTCTATAAAATAAGTTTTTTTTTATTTTCTCAATAATAAATTCATTAAATCCATATATACAACATTTTAAGACCTACAAACGTCATTTTTCTGAAACTAAAAAATTTTGTAACAACTAGAATTTATAGTTTTATAATTTTACGAAATTATATATATTTAAGAAAGAATGACGTTTGAGGGTCTTAAAATGTTGACCATATTAAGTTAATGAATTTATTATTAAGAATATCTGTATAAATATAAATTTAATGAAGAAAATATAACAGACCTTTTTTGTAGAGAATTGAATTTCCTACAAAGTACTTCTATAACTTTTTCTCAAATTCGTATACTTTAAGAGATACTTACGAAAAACTACAATTTTGTCAAAAAGTGAACTTTGATTGTCTTGAGGCACTTGTTACTTTTATTAAAAAAATTTTAAACAAATTTCCACGTCTTTTTTCATTAAAAACAAGTTTTTTGGGGGCGTTGGAAGAAATTTAATTTTTAACGACCACCCTACTGTACATAAGTACAAGCATCGTTTTTTTTTGTATAAACAAAAGCCCAAACTTAAATTTCCTAATTTAATAAAACGCGAGCCTTAATAATAGTCCGTTGAGCATTAAAGTGGACTGCTGCATAATAAACCAGCGAAACAACCCTTTTAAATATGATTGGTAAAATTCGCCCCTAATTATGCAGCATTTTCAAATGTAATTTGAACCATTTCCAAGACACACCCAAGCAGAAATCGTTTGGCACAGTCTCCTCCAATATTATCGTAAAATCGGAAGATTCATGTTTATATCCTTGCGATAAATACTCATTAAAACTTCAACAGTGCCAGCAATTAAAGTGATAAAAATTCGGTCCAATTAAAATAAATTACGATGGCTTTTAAATTTAATAATTTTAACTCCCGCGTAAAGTTGGGCATTGTTCTCTTCGCCGGTCGCATTTTCGATATTTCATTCGCTTCGCAGCCGAAGATAAGAATTGCACAAAGGGGAGTCGTATTTTATATCTTTAATAACTGCTAATATTTTAATTTGAACGGCTTAAAGTTGGAGGACCGAAATGAAAACACTACCACTAATCCGACCCCATAAACTCTCTTCATAAAGGTGGAAAATTAAAAGGATTCCTTTGCTTTATTGCGTCGGAATTACGGGGACGGCAGTTTGCCCGGATTACCGGCTGGATTACGCCAAACATTTAAATTCGAAAATTTCAGAAGCGAATAAGAATATGATTTAATTTAATAGTAAAGGGGGCAGTAAAGGGATACAATATGCGGTTTCGTTGATTAAAAACGATTACGTGCGGTCGGCGTTGCAGGAAAAAAATTGGCACTTTACACGCCGCCGCCGCCGCCGCCGCCGCCGAGGCCCGCCGCCTCCGTAAATTGCGTTAGTTAAAAATGTAAATGCACGAGCGGCCGTGTTATTGGAGGATAACGGAACCGCGAGGGTGACAAGTACTTCGCCGTTGCTGCGAGGATAATCCATCTTATTTCAACCCCCCCGGACCGACCCCCTTTACCTACGGCTTTTCAGGCAGTAAAACGCCAAGTTGCCCTTTAAAGAAACTTCTGAAATACGATACCCTTGGCTCCAGTTACTGCAATTTTAAATTTTACGTTTTTTTTTGTGTCTTGCTTTTTTTCGCATTCTTCAAGAGGAATTATTGAAATTTTTTGTTCTCGTTTTTTAACTTCTTTCCGTGGAAGTTTGTGTGCAGAACGCTCGAGCAGTTCGCCTTATTATTGTTTTTTTTTTTAATAATAATTTCGAGTCGTGTTTGAAATTTAATTAAATACGTTTCGCAACAGGCGTACCTACACATCGAAATAGTTGAGACTTTGGGGAAGTTTTGATTCATTTGAAAAGTTTAAACAGAAACTAATTTAATATACAGGTTTAAATTTTCGTACCGAAAATGACGCACAGTTTATAATCAGTTTTGGTATTGTTCGAATTCGGTTTACTGCATATTTATACATTTTTAATTTAATCTTTAATAAATGAAATTCGCTAGCGGAATTTCTAAATAAATAGTATTTCATAATGCCATTTTCCATGTTATTTTCAATTAGATGCATTTCGATTCTTTTATTTATTTTCCACCAGAGATTAATTCCAATGTGTTTTAATACTCTATTTTTGAGTAATTTTTTTTATGATGGGATACAAAATATTTTATTGAAAGGTATTTTTCTATTAAAAAATTGCTCTGATGGATTATAAATATAATGGTACTAGGTGGGGTATAAATTTTTTTTTTTTTGTTAAAACGGGACCTTTGGTAATCGAGCTTAAAACCGAGTGTGCACATTCGAGCTCAAAGTGGCACATTCCGATCTCGGGAAAATGAAGCGCGCCGCTCCGCGTCGCGCTTCATTTGCCTCCCTCGCTCGGAAATGTGCCACTTTTCGCTCGAATGTGCACATCCTCGTACTTATTAGTTTTGTCTACTTTATCCTTAGCTCTTTTAAATCAACAAATTAAATTTAGTGTGGTAAATATCGATTTTATGATCGAAAAATATATTACCATAACAATGAGTGGAAGGGAGCAAAAAGATACAACAATTTCGTCAGTGCGAGTGAGTGAAAACGATTAAAACTATACAACTGCTTTTTCGTCTAACTTATTGGTCTAAATTATTGTGAATCGTGCTTAAAACCGAGTGTGCACATTCGAGCTCAAAGTGGCACATTTCGATCTCGGGAAAATGAAGCGCGCCGCTCCGCGTCGCGCTTCATTTGCTTCCCTCGCTCGGAAATGTGCCACTTTTCGCTCGAATGTGCACATCCTAGTACTTATTAGGTTTGTCTACTTTATCCTTAGCTCTTTTAAATCAACAAATTAAATTTAGTTTGGTAAATATCGATTTTATGATCGAAAAATATATTTACCATACCACGAGTGGAAGGGAGCAAAAAGATACAACAATTTCGTCAGTGCGAGTGAGTGAAAACGATTAAAATTATACAACTGCTTTTTCGTCTAACTTATTGGTCTAAATTATTGTGAATCGTGCTTAAAACCGAGTGTGCACATTCGAGCTCAAAGTGGCACATTCCGATCTCGGGAAAATGAAGCGCGCCGCTCCGCGTCGCGCTTCATTTGCCTCCCTCGCTCGGAAATGTGCCACTTTTCGCTCGAATGTGCACATCCTCGTACTTATTAGTTTTGTCTACTTTATCCTTAGCTCTTTTAAATAAACAAATTAAATTTAGTGTGGTAAATAGCGATTTTATGATCGAAAAATATATTTACCATAACAATGAGTGGAAGGGAGCAAAAAGATACAACAATTTCGTCAGTGCGAGTGAGTGAAAACGATTAAAATTATACAACTGCTTTTTCGTCTAACTTATTGGTCTAAATTATTGTGAATCGTGCTTAAAACCGAGTGTGCACATTCGAGCTCAAAGTGGCACATTTCGATCTCGGGAAAATAAAGCGCGCCGCTCCGCGTCGCGCTTCATTTGCTTCCCTCGCTCGGAAATGTGCCACTTTTCGCTCGAATGGGCACATCCGTGTTGTTATTATATTAGTGTGATTTACTGTGGGCTCTTTCAAATCAAAAATTTTAATTTAATTTAGTTTAAATCAATTTTATATTCAAAAAATGTATTTACCATAGCAATGAGTGGAAGGGAGCGAGAGGATACGATAATCTTGTCAATGCAAGTGAGAGGGAACGATTAAAATTATTCAACTAATTTTTCGTGTAATTTATTGGTCTGAATTATTGCGAATCATTCAGAAATTGCCGTGAAATTAATTTGTATTTCAATAAGGAGGCAAGAATGAAATTCTTGTTAGGTTTTCTTAATATTCGGCATCGTAATTGATACGTGTCATTGAAATTTAGTATTCAAGAAAAGACTCAATAATTTATAAGTTGAAGAAAAAGCTATTTTTGTATTTTTATTAATATAAGTCTATTCTAATGTATAAAAAAATATGTTATTTACTTAAACCTATTCATTATTGCACGGAGAAAATTTGTAGTACTTTTTGCGAAAGAAATCTTTGAAATATTACTATGTTTTTCAGTAACGCTGGACCATATTCGGTTTACATTTAATTTTACTATGGTCCATAGTAAAAAAAGATTTGCCAACAAGCAGCATAAATGTAACCCAAGTATACCTGAACTTTTACTATGGTCATCGGTAATAATAAAAAGAGAGGTTTGTATTTTGTGTGTGTTACTAAATGATGGAATTTAGTTTAGTATTATAGTAATTTTTACTATGGTATCAGTTAAAATGCACATGGCTATGAATATGCATAAATTTGCATATTAATTATGATTTTAATAAATTTAAAAAAATTGTATAAAGATAGGTTTTATAAATAAACACAATCATTTTTTGTTACATCATATATTATTAATTATTTTTTTATATTCATGTTTTAGGTATATATACATATGTATTTTCATTAGAACCTTATGAGAAATAATCACTGTAGTATAATTTGATAATATCAAAAATTTATCAAATTTAATAATATTTCAAACAACGAAATATGATGTGCTCATGACAAGTTTAACTGAAGCAATAGACAGATTGCAACCGAAAAAATTAAAAAAAGAGCAATAAAAATTTATTTCCAAGTTTAACCCAACATCTGGTTGTAGGTAGAGCAATATAAAAGAAGTACAACGTAAAAAAAATCTTTGAATACCTACATTTTTAAAATATAAAATAATTTTCTAATTCCCTATAAGTATTAAGCGATATCAGAAATGTACATACCTTTTATTAGAACAGCGAAATTTATTCTCAATGAAATTTCAATAGTTTTTATCAATTACACTCTTTGTTAGTTTTTCAACTATTATACATTGACTATGAAGTTTTAATTTTTTTTTAAACAAATATTTATGTTAATACCAAATACTGCAACGGATAAAAATACTTCACCGTAATACCCATTTGGGTGAAATTAATACAAATGCACACTATTTTATGCACACTAATACAAGAAACCAAATTCCTAGAATTAACAAAAAGATTTGTACTCAAAATAGACTTTTTCCACAAAAAGTTATCAAAAAGTACAGTGGTACATTGGAAATTTTTACTGAAGGGCATACAAAAAACGTATAAGAATAAAAATACGGCAAAATTTACTATGGTCTTAGTAAAAATAAAAAAAGGACCAAGTAGTTATTCGGTCGGCGCTTTTGTAAAATTTATTTTTAGTACTTTTCGATGTGGCGCATGTTTGAAATTGTAGTGGACCCATAATAAAGTTTATCACATTTACAGTAATTTTTTTAAAAACGACCGTTTGGTCCACCAGTGCAGCGTATACCATAGTAATTTTAGCTGCAATTTTTTCTCCGTGTGGTTATTAAAATATATTTCTTATCATTTAACTGTTATAAAGTACAATTTTGTGAATTTTATTTCATTTTATTTTCGGGGTATGGCCAACCCCACCTAGTATGGCATTTGACATTTAGTCACCTAGTCTACGGAAGGTTAAAGGAAAATTATTTAAAATACATTTTTGCCAGAGATTTAGTTCCTGGTAGAAATACGGTTCTGTAACACTCAATAAAACATTAATGAATTTTAAAAAAAATCGTTATTGCGTATTGTCTTAAAGTCGAGTGTGCACATTCGAGCTTAAAATGTCCAGTTTCGAAATGCTTAAAAAGCCTAGTCCCAATAGCAGAATATGGATGTCCCCAATACTGGAACCGTAAAATAAATGGGTAATTTTTTAATTAAATCGGTCACTTTTTAATCTAAAGATGATGTTGAACCTAAAATTAATGGATCTAAACTTTTACACAAAAAAAATAATTAATAAATTGCAATAGAATAATTATAATAATAATAATAATATATAGAAGTTGGTTTTTATTGCTAAGTACTTATTAATTAAAAATATAAATTATTTTAACAAAGTACTTGGTAATAAAAAAAACTATGGTTTCTTTTTTGTATTATTCTCTTTTTCATTTTCTTTATGAGTTCTCTTTACGATTTCTTCAGTTCTTGAATTATTTTTTTCTTTTACTTCTTTTACTATTCTCAATTTCTAATAGTTTGTCAACTTTTTCTTCATTTTCTTTTTCATGTAATTTTATCTATTCATCTTGGGTTAAAATGGTACGAAATTTGACTTTCGGGTTTCCTTTTTTTTGCATGCGGCGAAAGATTGGGCCAAAATAATTTATTTTTAAATAATTCCGAAATTCCACTTAACACTTGCAATTTTGAATGTGCACACTCGCTTTTAAGCACGATTCACATTAATTCATTTACTTTCTTCGACTGTTAACTTCAAGCCGTGCGCGCAACTTCCGTTGCCTGCTAAAATTTTACTCTCTAGACGTCAGAAGAAGTATAACTTTAATTACATCTCCATTTAAAATCCAAACCACACTAAATTTATTAAATCTATAAGAACTCGTGCGCAAACAACAAATAATCCAATCATACAAAATTAATCTAAAACAGATTACAAAAAATTAAAAACTAAAAACTAAAACTGTAAAAGTTGCGAGCGAAAAATTAGCCATCGAGGAATTGCCGGATTACGTTAAACCGATTTTTTTTTGCGAAGCGAGCGAAACGCGGACGAGGGTAGTATTTTAAACACATTTAAGTTTATCGAATATAAAGTGAAACGAAATGTGCGTAATCCATTTAAAGCTAAATTCCGTTGTACATGCAAGTGGAGTTAATTCCATGATCGTGTGTATGTAATCAGATAAATGTACCCTAAACTATATCGGATAAATCGAGAGTAAACCTGTTGGGATTACCCCGTCAGTTATTTTATATGCAAATCAATTATACGCAACGGGATCGCGCCCCCAGCCCCCCCGAAAAATCTGCACGAAATAAGTCGCGCCAAATTAAAATGTAAACAACGCTTCCAGGCGAGGAATTTGCATTTTTATCGAGTTAAAAATTAAGAGAAAAAAATTAGGGGCGAGAAAACAATGCTGTTGCATCCGCAACGTAAGAAAGTTCGAGTTGGGAAATTATCTTTTTAAATTTATATTGAAATGAGGTAATATTTTAAAGAGACACGGAAAAAGGGACAGAGGGTTAGGTAAATCGTACAGTTTAAGGGGGTAAGCGGTATAAGTATCCAATTACGGGATTTCGCTTTCATCCAAAAGACGTACCGTTCTATAAATCTGATGAAAAACAATTTCACCGGAAAAATCATGATAACGAAACAATCCAATTTGAAAAGAACGTAGCGGGGGCTTAACTTAATCCAAGAGCAACCGCGTCTGCTGCATCCGTTGCCTTCCTCGCCATTAAACAATCATTTGACAGCATCTGACTGATGAATTTAATTTCGTCTGACAAGTAAACAAAATAGGGAGGTTCTCGAGATGAGTGGAAAGGCGAATTTTAAGCACTTTTTCTTTGTCGCCCCCCTTCGTCCGTCCCCGAGGCGCTACGCCGCCGTTCCCTGATACACTCAATGAATTGTTTCCACTTGACTTTAAGATCGATTGACTACAAGAATGATGTCTGTTTTGATTCAATTTGTGTGTTTTATAGAGCTATACGCTTTTCGCCAGGAATCGAAACGCCCCCTTTTTTTTTCGGAAAAAATTGATGCGATTTATTTGTGTCGGCGGTCGACTTAAAAGCTTCTCAAAAAAAGCGCATTCATTTACATCGGCGGTGTCAAAGTCGTAAAAGAGGTCTCCCCGAAAAAACTTTAAAGGATTTACTAAAAAATCGAAATCGATATAAAAAAAAACCTGTGCGTGTGGTTATGTACGCGCAAAAGAAGTTATACTTCTTTGGCGCGCCTAAATTACATATAACAACGTGTTTTATGCGTACAGTAAGACCCCGATTAGCGCGGGGGATATGTTCCAATGCGATTTAGCGTTAAACGAGATCACTTTGAAATATATCACAATATGTTGACGTAAATTTTGAGCTATTTTGAATCTCCGAGCAGATCGCGTTATATCGAATCAACGTTAATCGAGGTCTTACTGTACTTTGGGTTTGTGTATTTGTAAGTGGCGCGACGTATGCGCTATCTGGTTGTTTAAATTAGACCTAGCCAAAATGGGTTAGATGTTTAGTTTCTACCCAGTTGTCACATTGTTTTTGATATTATTATTTTAAATTAAAATACAGTCAAACCTCGATATTATGCACATATTTGTCCGAAAGGTTTTCTTCATACTAATGAGGAGTTCATACTAACAGGGTACAATATTAACGAGGTTTTACTGTATTGCTTTTTAATTTTAAAAATCAAAATTCTTCAATTGGATATATTGAAAAATATTATGGGCAGCGTGTAAGGATCTTAAGAACTCATTTAATGTTAAAAATATTAAAAATACCAAATATCAAAAGTTGGTCAATATATTCAAAAATCAAGTTATGTATTTTGCCATGAATTTTTAAAAATTTTATTTTGTTTTGAAAAATGTATTATTTTCCTAATTTCTTTTTGACAAACATAATGTTCTTAAGATCCCATTTAGTGTCAAAAGCTAAAAATTCCAAGTACTAAAAATTTTTAACATATTACAGCCAAGCGATCGAGTTATAAATATTTAATAGTTACAGTTAAACCTCGATATAATGAACATGTTTGTCCGGAAGGTTTTGTTTATACCAACGAGGAGTTCATACTAACGACGTTTGACTGTAATTAATCATTTAATTAAAATATTATGATAAAGTTGATGTTACAAAATGTTTAAAAATTAACCCAATATATGCAAGTATGTTCCTTCGATATTCAAAAATTATATGCCACCAAGCAATTTGAATTAAATTTTTTTTGATTAATTTATAATACATATACCTACCTATATTAAGAAATATATATATTTCCATTCAAAAGCCAAAGTATGTCTAAAAACACTACTTGTACCCTCTTGTAATTTACCTACTACTCAAAGATATAAATATTCTACTGAAATTAAAGATAAGAAAAGAAAAGAGTGAAAATTACCATGAGAAAAAAAGATGTTCTAATTTTACTGATGAATTGTTTCTTCCAATAAATTTTGATCATCCAATGGAGCTCGATCAATCCACTTTCACTGATATGATTGAACTAAACCAAGAAAATGATCAAATAGATTCTACTAATTTAATTTATCAAACCGACTGCAATGAACTTAATAATTTAAAAAATGCTAGTGAATCTGTAAATTAAATTTTTTTTTAATGTGAATAATGCAATAGTTGAAAACACTGAGATGTAACCCATAACGACTAGTGATACTTTTATACACGAGATAAAATTTAACTCCTAATGTGCCAAGAGAAGTATAACTTCAAAAAGACTTAAATCGGTCATTTGAAATAAAATCGTTAGTATTTAATTTGATTGAATTGTATTTTTTTGTTGCAGATGGTTTTAAGCTGATTAGACCGACCATTTCATTCTCAAACTGTGCTCGTTTTCCCGGGAAGTTCGCGTTTTTAATCGTAGTCTTAAAACCGTAACGGTCCTCCCAGTAAAAGTATTGGCCCTTAAAAAATAGATTAAACGTTCGTTCAAAAAATTTAGTGCTTTTTAAAACATTTTAGTGTAATATTGTTATTCGGGAGTGTCGGGGTTTGGGAATGTTGAGTGGATGGTCTTCGCCTGAAACCACCATCGTAGAACTCCAGTAAAGGTAGGATAATTTTTTTTATCGAAAAAGAAGCCATTGCAATTATAAAAATTAATGCGTTTTTCTAAATTTGGACTTTTCTAATATATTTAAATATAATTTCAGTGGCTTTATTAATTTTTGTTTATTGTGATTTTGTGCTTAAAATTTTTTTTTTACATGTAGCTCTCTTGAATTATGTATTTATTGCGAATTTAGTTCAGGTTCGGACTTTTCCCCACAATTACACTATAAACACATTAAACAAATTAATAAAAACCAATAAAAAGATAGGATTTTGTCATTAATAATTTTTTTGTTTTTTGTAACGTAAAAGTTGTACAAAAATGGATTGGCAGAAGTGAATTCAGCATTCAAAACTATAGAAAAGCTTACTCAAAATCCGACACTATTGGCACAAAAAAAATTGACGTAACATGTAAAATAAATTGCATACATATGCATATAGGGGAACCTGTTGTACTTTGGTCCCTTTGTACCCGTTGTAATTTATAATTCAAATTATTTAGAAAGCAAATTAATGATTGTGAATCACGCTTAAAACCGAGTGCGCACATTCGAGCTCAAAGTGGCACATTCCGATCTCGGGAAAATGAAGCGCGCCGCTCCGCGTCGCGCTTCATTTGCCTCCCTCGCTCGGAAATGTGCCACTTTTCGCTCGAATGCGCACATCCTCGTATTTATTGAATTTATTTATATTAATTTTTGCACGTGGTTACCTATATTTAATTTAGTTACGCCAAAAAAATATAACTTCTAATGTGCGTACATAAGTAGAGAAACCTGTTGTACCTTGGTCTCTTTGTACCTAGGGCAACTTTATTTTTTTTTAATATTTGCGGGCTTTTGTGACCCATAATTTTTGATATTTCAAATGCCACATTGGCATACATTAACGTAAAGTTAGCAGCAGCTGGCCAATGTACTTTGTTAATGTAAAGATCAATTGAAATTTTTAATCGAAAAAATGTAAGTCTTTTTATATTCTTTATACTTAAATATCTAATTGATTTTTATTACCTAATAACAAATAACTCATCATAATAAAAAGATTATTTATTAATGTTTGCATAGTAGTGGTCTGATTTTGGCACAGCATAATCTTTAATTTTATTTTCGAGATTAAACATCAAGGGTCGGTGTGTTGTACCTCGGTCACTGTCAATAAATTGTACCTTGGCCCTAAGATCAACGTGCAATAAATAAAAATTACCTTTGTTATAAATTCTTATTTTTTTTATTTTGCTTCAGATAATATGCCTAGCAAGTCTAACGAAAAATTTAAATTTTATCAAAGTTAACAATTAAGTATGTGAAATTTTAGTATACGAGAAAAGTTTCGTTAATTTTTGAAAGAATTTTAGTGTCATCTCAAAGAAGAACATTAGTAGTTCTTATAATCCAAAAATAAATATATAGTTTACATAGAACAATGGGTTTTATTTTGCTTAATGTGAATAGAGCCAAGGTACATCACCTCTGTTCTACCTAGGCTATAGATCCACTAATTTTTAAATCTTTTAGCAATTTGAGTAAACGGTTGGTAATGCTTTCAAATATTTTATGATGAATCCCTTATTAGTGCCCCACTACGATGCAATTCATTTTATCAACAAATTGTTACATTTATAATTTAAAAAAATTCAAATGCAAAAAGGGCCAAGGTACAACAGGTTTCCCTACTTTAAGCACTTCAAGCACTTTAACTGTTTGTGTTTGGCTTTGAAGTCACCGTTTTATTTAATGCAATTCAAAATTGCCGCATATTTACAAATAGTTGCCTAAATGTGGTTTTTATTTGGAATAAAAGTCGTATGACTTTTAAAATTCCGATAAAGATAAAGAAAATAAATTTTCGTTTTTGTTATATAAAACACAAACAACAAAACCAGTATTTTCTTTGTAGTCATTGCAGTGTTGGGCTAATGTTCGTGTAATGCAAAGTGTACTCTCAGTTCTCTTTTAGTTTTTACATCTAAAATTAATAATTAATAATTTTTGCGTGATTAAATAAATTGTTCAACGTTTCTCCACTAGAAAATAATCAGCAGAAGGGTAAATAATTTTTTTTAATTAACATAGCACAATATATTTATTCTCTAAGGTCTTTTGCACATTATTTAAAAAAAAAAATAACAGTTTGAAGTAAAATGCAGGTATAGCTTTTTTTAATTAATAATGTTAAAGTGGATAGATGTCAATTTAATCTAACTGTTAGGCTTTACAAAAAAATTGATTGGGTTAAAAGACATGCTTTTAAATTTTTCTATGTGCATATTAGCAATGGTGTACTTGAAAATGTTTTATTGAATTACTTTTAATTAAATTGCTGAAGGAACATAAGTTTGGCAAATTACCTACGGGTCAGCTTGTGTGTGTCAGTTTCTTGTCATTTGAAAACGTGCAAAATCAAAAATTAAGTTGTCCTTAGCGAATTAAAATATTAAGCGCGACTTTCTCGCAATAAACGGCGATTTTGAGTACGTCAGAACGCTTTTTCCTTTAATTCGTATTTTTCTGTTTAAATATTCAAAGAGAGGAATTTTAATGTGAATAGAGCCAAGGTACATCACCTCTGTTGTACCTATGCCATAGATCCACTGATTTTTAAATCTTATAGCAATTTGAGTAAACGGTTCGTAATGCTTTCAAATATTTTACGATGAATGCCTTATTAGTGCCCCACTACGATGCAATTCATTTTATCAACGAATTGTTGCATATACAATTTAAAAAAAATTACAAGTGAAAAAAGGGGCAAGGTAGAACAGGTTCCGCTACAATTTCTGTAATATTTGTTACTACAATGACATTTGACAGAATCTTCTAGTAAAAACAACCACAATTTATTTTCCGTGTAGGTACTCTTTAAATTTTACTGAAAAAAATTTCAAAACAGACATGAAGAGTATTTTGAATACGTGCTTACAATGCTTCTGTTGTCTCTTCAAAATACCGAAATGTTTATTTTCAACAAATAGCAACGTTAACGTAAAAAATACTCTTCGACTGCGCGGAATTGCGGCTTTAATAAAACAATAAGAAGGAAACACACATTTATAACACGTTTTGCTTGCTCTTAACAGATTCGGCAATAAATATACGAAAAGAAATAAAAAGGTGAATCGTTGTGTGCGCAGAGAAAATACAAAGCTTAAAAGTATTTATCGAAGTCGATTATTTTTGGTTTTTATAAGGAATCGCAGTGAACGTAAAGGAATTTATGGCTGTATTAACTTGCCTGATAGTAGTAGATCAACAAAGGGATAATATATCCCGATGAAAATGCTACCAATTTATTACCGACCATTTCACGCAGTTGCTGTTTCGGCTATACAAACATCCTAAATGTGTTCCAAATAATATACTTCATCCCCTAAGCCCAATATTTGCGAAATTTACCGATACTAGGAGCACACGCATTGGTAAACGTTTGAAAATTGCTAAGAGATATTGCGAGATCACGTCTTAGAAGTTTTTCATTATTTATTAAGCCCAGTTTATAAACATTATCCATTATCCGCCCTTAATATTTCAACTCGAATAACAAGCAGTTATTAACTTGCTTTCTAGTAAATTTCTAAATTTACTTCTGGGCGCTCACACACATACAAAGAGAAAGAAATACACTCTTTATAAGGAGGCTCTATGCGAATACAACGTCGGAAGCAGTTTCTTGACTTTCCTAAAATGAAAAAGGGGCGATAAAATATATTCTCCTCGCTCGAAGAGACAGCGAGGGCGTCACGAACATTGGGGTCGTTGATGATACCGAATTCTTAGGGGAGACCAGCTGCATCAACAGTGCTTAGAATTTACAAAATGCAATTACTCGGTTTAAATATTTCAATGTATGTCTGAAAAGGTGTCGTTAAAATGTTACCGAATGCCATTGTAAATAACAACGACGGTAAATTACGAAATTCGGAGGCTCGCTTTGTGCGCGCGTCTGGGTCTAATTAAATTAAATATTTAATTCGATTAAAATCGCGCTGATTTATTAATTCGGTGCATCGAATTCTTAATTAGCGATGCCGCCCTTCGGTATCTGTTTTTGTTACGAAATGCGTAGGGGACGAAATTTAAAAATACAAACCCTTTCTCCATCATTTGTATAAAACGAGTGTTTTGGTTTAAAAAACGAATATTATCGCGAGTAGTTCAAAAGCCCTAATTTCGATACTTAGGCAAAGTACGGACCTGTAATATTTTAATTAAAATATTTTACAACAATAATTTATTATTGTATATTTAGGTACAAAGTCGAACGTGCACAAACCTTGTATTCATCCATAAACATTATTACATATACAGGGTATTTCAAGAGTAGGAGACCATAATTCTAGGGTAGATAGGAGATGAAATTCTGAGCCAAAAAGTTCTTTAGCGTTTTCGCACGTGACGCACAAGTAATGAGCTATTAATTATTTTCCATAGCTAATCAGAAGCAAACCATAGCGGTAGAAACAGATTAAGGGGCTGTTTAAGTGTTACATAAGCAGGCTTATGGAGGTGAAAGGGTAAAATTGTTTCCTATTTTTGCTAACAAAGGACACGGAGGAGATAAATCTATCGTAAGATACAAAATTTAGTTTTGTAATTTAAAATTTTGTTATTTAATAACGGACTTTTTGTCACAAAATTCCATTCTTTATCTACCCTTAAAACGTAGTCCCTTCTTTTTAGAACACCCTGTAATTATTAAAAAAATTCGAGTAGCGCTGATTAAAAAATTAAGATAACGATACCAACTTTCTAATATGTCGTATCCCACATTTTGAAAATTTTTCAGGAGACGATAAAAACGTTTCACGGTCACAAATAAAATAAATTAGGTATTTTTTTCTTTTTTACGTTGACATATTAGAATATTTATTTAAAAATAGTAAATAAACAATTTGACGTCTAAACTTTTTACATAAGCTCCACAACGTTATGATTTCATTTTTCAAAAAATGTGAAAATGTCAATATTTGTGGGATACGACATATTAGAAAGTTGGTATCGATAAGGAGTTTGGTGTATCCAAATAGAAGCGTTCAAACCCGGGTTAGTATCTCAACTCAAACTGTTTATTGTTGGAAACCATTTATTTATAGTAGCAACCATGGATACTTCATAAATAAACCAATAAAAAACCCTTAATATCCAAAACAGGCATGTCCAAATTAAATAGGTTAGTAATTGGACTTACATGTCAAATTTTTGACGTTAAAAGTGTCAAACGAGAATTTTATGTTTCACATTCGACATTGCAGTGAAAACTCGGTTATTCGGACTAATTATTGTTGCAGCTCATTCGGATAATCGAAAATTCGGTTAATGAGATGCAGAAAAAAAAAGAATTTTAGCTATATAGGTATAATGTGACCATACTTCCTGTTTTGAATGGGATTGTTCCGTTTTCAGATCATTTCTCCCGTAATTTTTAATTAAAATTATTCAGAAAGTAAATTAATTATTGTGAATGATGCTGAAAACGGAGTGTGCACATTCGAGCTCAAAGTGGCACATTCCGATCTCGGGAAAATGAAGCGCGCCGCTCCGCGTCGCGCTTCATTTGCCTCCCTCGCTCGGAAATGTGCCACTTTTCGCTCGAATGCGCACATCTTCGTATTAATTGGATTCCGCTATATTAATAACAAATTCTTCAAATTCAGATTTTCTATTTGGAAAAAGTTTTTGCTCGAAAGTGTACATACTCCTTAATAATTGAATTTGCCTATCTTATTCTTCTCTCTTACAAATAATATTAATTAAATCAAACTGAACTAAATGTAGCACTTCTCGCTTTTCTTTTAATTAAAAATTACGGTAGGATATTTTTACCAAAAACCACATTTCTAATTTAGTACTTTTAAACTAGACTAGATGGGAGACTTCATCGTACATGAAAAAAAAATATTTTAACTTTTTCCGAATTTTAACTCTTATTTCCCAACTTTTTTTTTACATACCGCACCCAAGTCATTCCAAAATTTTGATGCCCCTCCTATGTAACATATAAATATTTTTTTTTAATTTAAAAATTGAATTAATCCATAAATGAAGGCTAATTACAACAGTGTATACAAGTTGTGCATTAAAACTATTTTGTTTATAATTTTTATAAAAATGAAAATTACCCAAGAATATTTGGAGACATTAATTTTAACATATAACCCTTCAAAAATCTGCAAAAGATGATATAAAAATCAACTAGTTGAATTTTAGTGGCTCACTCCAGAAAATTAGATACATATGAGTGATGAATGAGACACAATTTTAAGATTATAATTCAAAGCAAAATTTCTACCAGATTTTCCATTAATTGAATGATATATTTTAACAAATCACATTGTGTCATAAATAAATCACAACAAAATATATATAAAGAAATAATTACTCGCCATAGAACTGACATTTTGTCTGGAACTGCACGTGCTTACACGATAATAACGCCGTTTTCACTGTTTTCAAAATGCCTGTCGTATAAAGAGAGTGCTTTTTAGCTAACTTTACTACCAATATTAAAATCTGAATAAGGATTTAACGTTTGAATTTCTATAATTGGGGGCAATTTCAAATTTTAAAATTGAACACAGGACTGACGGATAAAAGTAAACACAGAGTTCATCATTTTTTTTTTAATTACTGCATTCGATTTTATGATAAAATATGGTAAATTAATTAGTTAATACTTCATAATTTATAGTAGAATAGTAAAAATTTACAATTAATTGAATATATTGTAACATACAATCACTCAATTATGGAATTCGGGAGTTGTGACACGCCAAGGTACTGACGTTTTGAACATTTAAAGTGTTATTTGAGAAACTCGCCTTTAAAAAAAATACATCCAAATTGGGCGAGCAGGCAAAAGGACCATTGGTTTTTTGGAATGTAATGAAATATTTGCAAAAAATGATAAAATTCTTTCTCTATTGACTGATGGCATCAAGTTGCCCAACTCTTGTAGAAACACCCATATACCATTTTAATTAATCAAAAATGCGAATTAGTAAACATTCAAAAGTACAACTGAAAATATTTTTATCAAGCTCGCTACAATTAGGCGTGCGGAAGAGCACCATGTTAACTTATCAAAAAGAATAAAGTATCTAGACTTTTTCAAACAAAAAATAGATCTAATTTATTCGACTTTTAATTTTTTGAGTTGAAGAATAAAATAATAATATAGGCAAATTCAATAAATACGAGGATGTGCGCATTCGAGCGAAAAGTGGCACATTTCCGAGCGAGGGAAGCAAATGAAGCGCGACGCGGAGCGGCGCGCTTCATTTTCCCGAGATCGGAATGTGCCACTTTGAGCTCGAATGTGCACACTCGGTTTTAAGCACGATTACGAAGCGAAGCAAAGGAAAAAAACTTGGTCAAATTGTTAGATATATGTTTACAAAAAACGCAACAAATATTAATCGCTAAATAGAACAGTCGCACATTATCTTAAAATCAACAAAGCAAAAAAACACTGTTTATTGCGACATACAAAATAAAATAGTAAAATAGTTAGTAAGAAATACCGAGGTTTAATTTTCGCAACAAGTCCGAACGCGGTTGACAATCCGGATAATCGCGACTCCGTATAACTGAGGTCCGGATAATTGAGGTTTTACTGTATGTCCAAATTAAATAAGTTAGTAAGATACAAAATCTTTAAAATGATTTAGTTTTTTAATTTGAAATTTAGTTATTTAATAACGGACTTTTTGCCACAAAATTCTATTCTTGATCTACCCTTAAAATGTAGTCCCTTTTTTTTAAAACACCCTGTAATTATTAAAAAAATTCGAGTAAAGCTGAATAAAAAATTATGATAAGGGGTTTGGTGTATCCAAATAGAAGCGTTCAAATTTCCCGCGTTAGTATCTCAACTCAAACTGTTTTTTTGGAAACCATTTATTTATAGTAGCAACCATGGCTACTTCATAAATAAACCAACAAAAAACTCTCAATATTCAAAACAAGTATGTCCAAATTAAATAGGTTAGTAATTGAAATTACATGTCAAATTTTTGACGTTAAAACATGTCAAACGAGAATTTTCTACTTCACATCCTCGACATTCTTTCCTTACACAAATTCAACATTATTACCGCCGCAATTCCCGTCAATAGTAAAATAAAACAACCCCAACCGAACGTTTATCGTAAAAACTGCGAGGGTCTCGTAGGGGGTGGCATTTAAGCGAAATAAAATTTAGACGAATTTCAATCAATACGCGAAATAAAGTAATTTAATCTGTTCGATTGTTAAAGCGAGTTTCATATTTCTTTTTTTCGGCGAACCCTTAGGGCTTTTGCTTTTTCGAGCAAAAGTATGGGTGTAAATTTATTTCACTTTTATTCAGACATCAAAGTGTCACTTCTCGCGACTTATTTATTCTTCCTCATTGTTGTCAGGAAGGCGGCCTCGATATTCGCTGATGGCTTAAGGGTTTCGTAAAGAGGATCACGTTTTTTGGTTGTCGACGACGAAGGAATTTATTTTTTTGTCTGCGCCAAGTTAATTTTAATGAAATCGAATGTGAAATTGTGATATTAATAGGGGTTTCTGTTGTTGTTCATGCGGTGCGGTGGTTGTCGACCTGGATGTCAGTTTCAGGAGTTTTCAGTAGGTTTGACCCAGCAGCTCTTGACAGAAGAACGAGGGTCAACAAGCCCCCAACTGCCCTGTAAATGCCGTGTTAACGTCATTTTGCAAGTTTTTCTACTAATTATTTCGCTTCTTGAGCTTTTTATTATTTCCGCCTGTTAATTAACTTTTGAGGGGTCGCTTTTTTGTTCGCTCGCCGAAATCAAACGCAACGGAAACGAGAAAAAAAAATATTCCAACCAAAAGTTTGACTATGAATCTTGTAAAGTCGTAATAAGCAATTTTCTGCTACATTTTCTAAAGTTATATTCCTATTTGTTACACGTTGGGAATTCTGCGGCACTTAAACGGTGAGTCCTTTTTATATGACTTCCTTTAAAACTTAAGCACTCTCGTCGTATAAATTTAACGCTTGATAGGCGTTAGAGCCTTTTGACCAAAGCAAGACCGTTCGCTGGAAATTAAATTTTTGGGGTTTGGAGCCTTTTGAAGGGTTGTAGGAGAAATGAAGAGGTTCCACATATAAAAAAAGGGACACTAGTTTAATCTTCTCGTTTTATCGTTCATAAAAACTTTTAAGACCCATTTTTAGCTCTGATTCCTCGAAGACGTCCTGCGCCAAATTGCGCTTTTATGATTTTCTTAAGAAAAGATTAAACTTTGACGGAATTAAGATTTTTGTGTGTCGGACGATCGAGTTCGAGTCTTAAAATTCGACAGACATAAAAGTAACAATTTTCTGTTTTAATGAGTGTTTTTATTATGGCGAAAAAGCCGTCTGAGAAATGCATATATGTGGTTTTTAATTATGTCATTTTTTGTAAATTTTTTTAATGAGCTTATAAAAAAATAATACGTAGAATGTTTGATAAATGACAGATTAATAACTATCGTCGGTTTGTGAATTAAGACCTGTTCTATCAAAAGTACAGTTCAGAATTGCCATAAAATTAATATTGTAAATTAAAAAATTAAGAAAATAATGGTTTTGTATTTTTTCGTGGTATTTAAGGGTTTAGAGCCTTGAGTTATATTAAATTTTACAATTTTTAAACTTATGCTTAAGGCTCTACAGCACCTATTTCACAGTCAATGTAAAATATTTGATTTTTCTTTTCGAGATAATAGACGCCTTGTTATAGTCTACCGAATTCTCAAAGGCTCAGTGTGTAGGAGGTATTGAGCTCTAGGGGGCATCCTCAATAATTTTTCAAAATTTTGATTTGAAATCGTTATAATTGATAAAAAGTCATATTCTTTGGTAAGAGATATCACGCTTGTGAATTACTTTACCGACATAAGTTTTTAACCCGTAGATAGGTAATAAAATTTTCTAGGGTACATCCTATTTAGTTTTTTTCATCTAGTCTCATCAAGCTATAAAACCAAAATGTAATTAAAATTTAATTTTAAAACTGGTCAAACGAGTCTCTAAATTTACTTCTATACCTGAGTCTCGTTTGGGGTAGGTGTCAATATCTAATCTTCTTAAGGTATTACAAGTGCACTACAATAGAAGAATAGTTTAACCTTAACTGCAGTGAATTTTATGGTTGTAATGGCGTTTAGACAAGTTATTCTTAGATTAGTGGGCTTAAAATTTATATAATATTATATTATTATTAATACAAGTGAACCCCACCTTTGCTACTTGATCTTGGAATTTAAATTCTTATATTTTTATTTTATTAATAAAAAAATAGCGCAAATAAAATGATAAAATAAATATAAATTTTACAGTAACATGTTATCGTTTTTATTGTTTTTAAAAATTTTATTGTTAATATTTTCTTCATCTTCTGAAAAATTTAAGTTGAACTGATCCTTTATCTAAAACTTTTAATATTGAAACTGGCACGTATTCTTTACTACTAAGGTAGCTGACCCAAATAAGGCCCAGTGCCCAATAAGGCCTAGTTTTCAAATTTCCCGCTTCCTGATTTCGAATCATTGCCAAAGCTCGTATTAATGTACGTGACCATAACTTACGCGCAACTGCATAACGCGAGCCCCGGGTCTTGAGTGTGTCGGGACTTGCACTGAGAAACGTACTACGACGCGAAGTGCAGGCTGGATTTTATAAAATTTTGCTACAAAAGGGTTAATATTTTTAATTGTATGCATGCGTCGTCTAGTTTTTCTTTTGTTTATTGTTTATTATATGTTTACTTACCCTCCTATATGTATTTCAAAGCCATACTATCAGTATATGTTATGTGACAAATGTTTCTATTACATGTATGATATGTCCTAATAATGCCCACAAAAACCTTGTGGGCCATATGTGTAACATATTCAGTTTTAAGTTTATTTGAAAATAATAATGTTCTTACAGATGCAGACAAAGAATTTTATTGTTCAGGAAACTGTTTAAAGATAAAGATAAAAAAACCTAACTAATAGTTTTTAAAAATTTACAAGTTAATTTTTATTGAAAATATTAAATTATAACCAAATAATTTATTATTTTAAGTTTAATAACACTAATAATAATTTAATATAAATATAATAATGATTATTTAAATTGATATTAAGTTGATTTATATATAAAGAAATCTTTGAGCCTTATTTGGACATAGGTGTCCCAATAAGGTCCTACCGATATATTTTTTATATTTACTCACGGTTTCTTCTTTTGTTACAAAAGAAAAATTGTTACTTTTATTCTTGTCTCATTCAAGTAATTATAAATCAAAATTATAACTACTTAGAACTTGGGAAAGGTAAAATAAAACCGCAAATTTTATAAACTAATTTTTTTTCTTTAATATTTATCAATTTATGTTTGAATATCGATATAACGAATTAAATTCACTAGCTTGGGAAATTTATTTGTTATGTATATTTATTTATGGATGTAAATAATAAATGAAAATAACAACGGAACCCAATTTTTTTAATTTGAAAACAATTAATTTCAAATAAAGTTTTAATACGTAGGTACCTACTATAATATTGAAAAATTTACAATTTTTATTCATTTTCATTGTGCTGTCTTTATTAATAAAAATAATGTCGATATCCTATATAAAGATTTATGTTGTTAAACTAATGACAGGAAGTAAAATTGTATTTTAAAATATTATAGATATTAAATATATGACACATACAACAAAAAAAATTAAATATCTGACTGAGAAATTATTAAAATATTCATTTGTTTATTTAAAACATAATTAAAAATATGATGATAAAGAAATAAACTTAAAATTTTTATCAAAATATTTTACAATAAGTTCTAAAATTTTTATTATCTCTAAAAGTTTTTCCACAATTAATTTTTAATTTAAAATCTCATAAATTTTTTTTGCAAAAAAATTATTAAAATAAAAATTTTAAAAACTGTTTTAGGGTTTGATTGTTGGTAATGATTACTTATAATTAAAAGATGTAAACCTAAATGATCAAATGTAAAATTGGGGATCCACATTAGTGGAATATTTTTTTTACATAAATTTTGAAAAATATTTAAATTAATATTTTCTACAGAAAATAAACTGTTGTACAATCTGTTTTAATAAAAAAAACAAGTTACAAAAAACAAAAATAATTATTATTTGTTATTACATACAATAACTGTACCTATATACAAGTGTATATTACTATTTTACAATACACATATATAATAATATATCAATATATACAAATATATGTGGATATACATATTTATATATCTTTTAATAAAGATCCTACAAAAGTACAATAAAAAATAATTCATACGATTAAAACATTAAATGTATAGTTAATACACAAATTTCAATAAGAAGGTTGTAAAAAAGATAATCAGGTAGAAAATCGAATTACAGGTTGAGTAACGTTATTGCTACAATAGAAGCGACGTGTAATGTAAACAAAAATATGATTTCGAAAAATAGATAGAATGCTTTGTTGGTGTTATTTTTATTTAATACGTTGAGTGTCACGTTGATTGTACGAATCGCTAGAATTTGTATGATTCTATGATATATGTTTCGCGGTAAGAACTATCACCCTAATCGACTCATCGGAGGTTTAGTTCTTCTCAAAACATATTTATACATAATTATAATTATATAACAGATTTTTTTATTTTAAATCACCCAGTTTAATGTTACGAATAGGCATGTTTCTTGCTCGTCGAGAATCCACTATTTCAGGTAAAAGTACGTTTAGATAAAATTGTATTAGATTTTGTGTCATATTATTTTTCCAAAAACGTCATCATATTCAATTTTTCTATGTGCAAATCTATTTTTGTATATAAAACAAAGTAGCAATATTTTCTTTTAGCTATGTGTAAAGCTCCTTGTATTTGATAATAATAATTATGATTCCTCTTTAATGTTATTGTTGTACAATTATTAACTGTTAGTAACTGACAACATAGAATTCTTTTACTCTTTATGGCATCTACAATTTTGTCATCTCTCGCTGAAAACGGGCATTTTATTTCTAGTAATGCACCATCTTCAACTATTCCATCGGGCGAAGCTCCCATAAATAAATATTCTGTATCAACAAATAGGCCAGATTGTTGAACTTGTAAATTTGTTCTTTCTGTAAATAATTTTTTAGCAATTTCTTCTTTTTCAATTCCGTATTTTATAGATTTAATTGCGGATTGATGATAATTAGGAGTCAATAATGACTTTACTAAATTTTTGGTGTTGGTATTTGCTCTCATTTTACATATAGTTCCAAAATTACTAGCTGTTATTCTGTTTAATCGTTCTTTATGCCATATCGGATTGCAACTTTGTCCGATAGTGCTATTAAATATTTCTTCGGATCTATTTTTTTCGAATTGCATTAAAAAGAATTTTTTCCATGGCTAATATATATGGGTTTTATCACACATAACATCTTCTGTTGCTCCATAATCTTCATCTTCTTTATTATAACATATTTTTCTTTTATAAATATATTTTTTTTTTTCTGATTTTTTCAGCAAACATTTTTGTGTATTTTCCAACTTCTTGACTACAAATTTGTTCTTGAATTATATCTATATGTGTTCCTTTATTGTTATAACTAACAGCAGCAATTTTACATCTTAATTCATAAGATCCACGTTTACTGAAATTTATTCTTTTGCCTCCTATTACTTTATTAACAATTGAATTATAATTTTCAACGGCATTGTTCTCTACATCTTGCAGCAAACTTGCTGAATTATTGGCAACACGTATTAAAGCATTTTTAAATTCGTCATATACTGAACAATTTTAAACTCCTCGTATAAATGAGCTTCGTCTAATTTAGGTCCTGTACAAAAATATTTGTGACAACATCGATGGTCACCAAAGATATGTCGTGGCCCGTTTAGGATATCTTCTTTTAATTGTAGAATTTTATCTTGCAATGAAGTGTCTTCTTTTTTCTATGTCGTACAGCACATACCACGGCTGTTCTAAATTTAATAATAGATCCTTCGATAAACTGTTTTAAAGTATTATTTAATTTTGGTCGTTTAATGAGTTCTCTTAGTTTATTACAATAATTCCGTAATAAGTGATTTTTACATTCTATTTTATGAATATAATAATTTACTCCGTATGGTTTACTTTCCATAATCTTTTATAAACACTACTATCTCCATCTCCAATTACATATTTATATCTTAATTTGTAGTTTTCATCGATTCTTTGAATCCTTCAGAAATAATTGCTGCTTCCATTGAAGTGGATGTTCCTATCCAATTTTTATAACATTTATGTTGTATTTTCTTATTTTGGTTGCATATAGAACAATACCTATTTTTTACACCAACATATAATATCTTCTTTGTCCTATATCCAATTATGCAGCCCACTCCAGATAATGCGTTATAGTTGTTTTTGTAGGATCTTTTGCACCATGCTCCGTCTACAATCACAAATATAAAAGGAACTCCGTCTTCGTCTATATCACAAGCTTCTTTTGCTAAACGATATTCTTCAGCACCAGCTTCATTCATACTTTTATAATTTATATGATTAACGTGATTGTGTAAATCCTCTTGATACTTTAAATAAGTTTTGCTTGATATAAGTGGTATATTAATTGCAGCACAAAGTTCTGTGATTTGACTATGACCTATACCAATAGCCATAGCTCCGGAAACGGCTGATAAATTTATACCATATGAACTTTTGATATCGCCTTCTGTAGAAATAGTTTCCTGTTTCTTGCAAACTTCACAAACAAAGGTTAACAAACTTTTAAATCCTATGCGCTTTTCGGAAATTAGTTCCATATTAAAAAAAGAGCAGTCAAACCCAACGTGTTTTAACGATTTAAGTGCATTTAAAAAGGGGATTAAATTAATAATACGTCTTCCGTAAATTTTAGAATTCTTTTCTATTTCAGTTTCGTTTTCTATAACTAAATCTGACAATTCTTCAATATCCTCTGATGCTTCAAAATGTGGTGAAGTTGACAATTCATTTTACTAAAAATAAAATATTTATAGTAGTTATTTTAGTATAATTTTTTCATATTGTGTATTATTTTATTAAATACAATTTTTTTATAAATTAATTTCAAACTACAATGTTTATACCTTTCTTTTTTCTATTATTCTTTACTTGAAGTGATCTACTTTTCTCCATTTTGAGCATGTTTTTTATTCTTGGAATGTATTCCCATTTTTAAACGGAATGAAGTTGATTAAACAGTGGAACACAATCACAAAAATGTTAAATACTATTTTGTTGTATATGTTAGTAATTAGTGGTTAGTAATTTTTTATCTACGAAACAAACTTAATACAAAAATGATTAAAAGCTACTAATGTTAGAGAAGGAAGTAAAGCATAAAAGTAATTTCCATCCGAGATATCAAGCACTAAAGATCTATATATAAATAGTATGCAAAGTTATTGCAAATATTATTTACAAAAAATAGCAGTGTATCCAAAAAATAATTTCTACCAAAATTTCATGTAAAATAATTTTAATGTAAGTATGACTATATAGAAGAAGTACTTATATAGATTTAAATTTTTAGATATACCATACAAGCAAGCAATTGTTTAAAATTGATATGTACAAAATTATTATTTACAAAACAGTTTAAAATTTTTTATTTGTAATTTAAGAAAAAAATTTTAAAGAAATACTATTAGTATATATGTATGTACAATGCGCCTGCGATTTACTATTTACTAAAACTATTTTTGTGAATATATTACAAAAGAACGTCCGGCAGAAAAAAAATTCATCCGAGATATCAATCTCTAAAGTGCTGTAGAGGCATAAAGAAATAATTATGTGTAAAATTAAATAATATTTTAAGTTTGTCTATTTGGATAAAAAATTAGAAAAAAACTATTAAAATATATACATTTAAATGTGCACATAAAAACCAATTTTCTACCAAGGTATTAGCTAGGTGTATACATATAAAAATGTTATAGAGAAGTACCTACTGATATATATATATATATATAAGTAATAAAGCTACATTAAGGTGAAGATAAAGAAGAAGAAGACCTATGTAGATATAAAACTTACCAATTACTATATAAAAGGATATGTGCAAAAATTAACACTATTTATTAAAACTATTGCTGTTATGTATAAATTTTAAAAATATGCATGCAAAAACTTTATTTCTACATTCAATACCAAATATTAAAATACTACGACTACAATATAAAAAGAAGTTTGTTATAAACAAATGTACTCAAATAAGAACGTTGGTGCAAAATATGGTTAAAAATGTAAAGACGTTTGCAGTAAGCCACTCAAACGAACACTAAAATGTTGAAAGTTTCAAACTTAGTTTCTAAATATTTTCCAGAAATTTTGTAACAGACTTTTAAATGTCAATAAACTCTAAAATATGACTTATTTGTCAGTCAGTATTAAAAGTAACAAAAAGAAGCGCCTGTGAGGATTAGCTATTGTTGATTATGCTTGATTAAACAAGGGTTCGCTTCGAAACTTGGAGCGACCAGGTCAGATTTTAGAGAAACGAAAAATTATTTAGGTGCTGTAGAGCCTTAACTTTAAAAAAAATCTTTGCTTGGGTGGAGTCAAATTTGATTTAATTTACATTAAATTGAGGAATGAAATTTAATAATTCAAAAAATAATTTGTTAAGCTAACGTTATATAAAATTACAATATTTATGTAATTTAAAATATTTTATTAAAAGGTAGTATTAAAACTTAAAAAATGTTGGTTCATTTATAAACTATATAGAAGTTACAGAATTTACCAACAGATGTCCATCAAATGCACTTTTTAAAAATAATACCTGATGTCATATATTTATTTAAAATTATTATAGGTATAACTCTATATAAAGCCTGATAATGCAAAAATTTAGAGTTCGTTGTATTAATTTAAAATCATGCAGAGATTTTTGAGGGCACTATTGCATGAAAGTTATTAATTAAAAGTTTATAATAAACTAAAAAAAATGGTTAACAAATTCAAACCACCCTTAAAAAAACAAGGCAGGCATTAATACACTGAAAAATTAAAAATTTTTGACTTTGACTGTTAGAAAATACAATTTTTTAAAATTACGAATTCGGGGAAACTCTTGTATGAAAGTTATTAAATAAAATTTATAATAAACTAAAAAAATAATTAAAAAATTCAAATCACCCTTAAAGAAATAGAGTGGGCATTAATACAATAAAAAATGTAAAATTTTTGATTTTGCCTATATTCAGACACCAAGTTTTTAAACTTTTAAATTCGGTGAAACTATTGCATGGAAATAATTAATTAAAGTTTATATTAAACTAAAAAAATAATTTAAAAATTCAAACCATCCTTAGAAAAACAGAGCAGGCATTAATACAATAAATGTAAATTTTTGACTGCCAAAAACCACAAATTTTTAAAAACATAAATTTTGAGAAACTATTGCGGGCAACTTATTAATTCAAGTTTATAATGAACTAGAAAAATAATTAAAAAATTCAAATGGCTCTGAAAAAAACATGGTAGATATTAATACAATGAAAAATGTAAAAGTTTTGACTTTGCCTATGTTAAAAAACACAAGTCTTTGAAATCTTAAATTCAGAAAAACTTTTGCATACAAGTTATTGATTCAAGTTTATAATAAACTAAAAAAATTATTAAAAATTTCAAACCGCCCTTTAAGTAAAAAGGTAGGCAGTAATACAATGAAAAATGTAAAACTTTGTACTGCTAAAAATCACAAATTTTTGAAATTGTAAATTCGAAGAAACTATTGTGTGAAAGTTATTAATTAAAGTTGTAATGTACTAGAAAAATAATTAAAAAATTCAAACCACCCTTAAAGACACAGATACAGTCAAAAATGTAAAATTGTTGACTTTGACTGCTAAAAAACACAATTTTTTAAAAACATAAATTCGAGGAAACTATTGCATGGAAATTATTAATTAGACTTTATATTGTACTACAAAATTTGTTAAAAAATTCAAGCTATCTCTAAAAAAATAGAGTAGGGAATAATTCAATTATAAATGTGTTAAAGAACACAATATGTTAAAGTTGGAAATTCGGGAAAACTGTTGTGTGGAAATTATTAACCGAATAATTATAAATAAATGTGAAATAGTAGCTCCCCCTAAAGAACCAAGGAAGGCCTTAAATCCGTTAAAAATGCAAAGCCATTGTCTACATTTATTTATCTTAAAGTCAAATAACATTTTCTTTTTCTAAGTCATTAAAATTACATTTACAGATATTTTACAAAATATATCAAATATTAAATTTCAAAATTTACAATGTATTAGTTAAAAGCTACCATACACTTTTTTAACTAATTACATCATGCACTGGTAGAAAAGACATAATTTTTATATTTCCCAAGAGCATGATTTTCTATGTTTTACCATCCCAATATTGTGTTTCAAACTTTTCAGAAAATTCAGGTAAATTCTTAAAACAAGATCGATTAAATTTATCTCACGTACACCTCATTGATTACTGCCTTTAATTCCTAAAGTTCGCTCTAAATAAATTCATTAAAAAAAGTCACGTCCTTAAAATAACAAGAACACTTAAACTTACAAAAATTATAAGTCGCCTTTTAGTTCTACATTTCACGCTTCTTTAAAAAAAACTTCTCAATTACGAGCGAAGGTGTGAAGCATTCAAAAATTTAATAATAACCGCGTTAGGGCGCAAATGGGCCGAATGATCGATGACCTACCCCTCGAAGCTCCGACGCATAGCGTGGGGTGCTTTTTCTTCGAAAACGCCATTGATGCAAAACCCCGCTTTTTAACGTTTCAGTCGAAAGCGTTAATAAATACATAATCCGCAACTCGGATGTTAATTAAAGAAATTAAACACTCAAATTTAAAGTTGCATAAAAGCTCTGTGTGGCACACTCACCGTGAAGAGCTTTCAGGTACGCCTTTCCAGCATTAATCATCTGTCGCGCTCCGGGGTTGAATTTATCCAGGATATTCTGCAATAAAACAAAGAGGGTTAAAATATCACATATCAAAAAATTTATTGGGCTCCACTTGTGTGGATAGTGCCGCTTGTTTTTATTTATTTAATATTCGTGCAAAATTTTGAGAAAATAGAGGAGAACCTTAAAATAATTAAGTAAAGCGCCGGCATAAATAATTAGGATAAAGAAGTAACTAAAACGTAATTTGCAGTATTTTTTGTTATAATCTGATTATCCCGGGTTTATGACCGGATATTAGGACACTAAACCTTTTTACACCAAAATGAAAATTACTACCTTAATTACAAAGTCGAGCAATTAAGATTAAAATATGTCTATTAAGTCTTACTTTTCGCGGTTAAATTGGCCAATTTATTTAGATTAATTCCGTACGTTTATCGGCCGAGCTTTTTTTCCGCGCGAATAATTTAAAAATCGAAAGATAAATGAACGAGGTGTGCAAATATTAAATTTTTATAAATATTTATGACGCCATTCGGAATTTGCAACAGATGTATTACAGATGTGACGCTGTAGCCATCTGCTTTTAGTAGCAAAAGCCGCAGTTAAACGCAATCTTTTTCATATTTTATAACTATTATCATCGGAAAACGTTGCAATAATTTTGTTTATTATTCATTTCGCCCGCGCTCCGGTTATTAATTGTTTAATTTACGGCTTCACGTTTTTTTCTCTCCTAGCTTATCAAATTTAACGTTTCGCATTTTAATTGTGCGCGTTTTAGATTGACCCGAAGATTACGTTTTTTTTTTGAAATAATTTAATTTCGAGCGGATTATAAAATTATAAAAGGATCTGTAAACACACAAAACATGTAGCCACACAACAAACAAGGGTTTCGGATTCGGCCACGAGTAATTGGATACTTTCAAAAGGTTTAATTAATTAAAATTGTATGATGTACGAATTTTATTTGGGATTTACTTGTTTAATCGTTTCATCGCTGCACATATGTATTAAATACAATAACGGACCCCTTTTGCACCAAAGAAACGGTTGTTACTGTTCAAAATTTTATATAGGGGAGACCGGGTATGGTTGTCTCACGGGTAGGTTGTCACATTAACCATAACAGAAAACCTAATGAATTAATAAATTTGTTTACCCGTGTCAAAGAAGCCCGAGCACAATACCTCCTCGCGTACTTCACTTCAGTTCGCTCTGAAATACCGTATAAGAAATATGTGCGTTTGTTTTTTTTTTGTACAGAGAAAGTAATTTTTTGTGCATCTCTGTTGAGTCTCATAAGTACAATTAAATTTTGCATAGTGATGTTTAAGATATGTTTCATGATATCATTATATGGTTTTTTAAATGACCATTGATTTAAATTTATTTTGGGAGTTAATTGTCTAAAATTGTTTTGGGGAAGGTTGTCTAAAGTTGGCAGGGGCTAGTAGTCACAAGTGTAAAGCAACCATGAATATGTGTGGCCTTTTTTATTGGTTTCTAGGGGCTTTCCTACATAAACGATTGGCTGTAATTATACATTTGTCATTTTTGTTACCATAACCTAAGTTCGTTAGATAGAATATGTTAGAATAGAATAGGTATTTATTTTCTCGTTTTGTATTTTACCTTTTATTTAACGTCTGACAACCATCCCTGACACGGGGTTAAAACTCACACTTCTCGTTTTTCATAAAAATTATAATATGTTCTCTTTAGATAATGGTAGAGAAAAAGTCTTTATTTTTTCTTAAACTAGAATAAATACACTATCTATTGATATATAAATGTCATTGATAAATTAAGACCATGGGCTCTATAAACGCAAAAGAAAAAAATTGTGACTTCGAACCCCGGTCTCCCCTATGTATGTATTAGATTGACAGGCAATATACCGGGTGTTTTATTTAAAGTGCCATGAGCTCGTAACTCCTCAATTAATAAAAATTTCAAGAAAAAGTACAACTATAAAAATTTCCTTAATTTATAGTCTATGTACTGACATAAATACACATTTTGTACTACTTCTGGTTTAACGAGAAATTGTGTCAACTTTCTTATCTTATCTATATAATTAAAAAATTAATACCCTTCTATAAGGGTTTTAATTTTTTAAATAGTTGGATAGTGCTCGTTGAGGGCTTTTCAAAAATGTATAACGAGTTACCATTTGATTAATAAATTGAAAAAATATTTCGGATTATCAATGTGTTTCAGTAAAGTTCCACGACTTCCGGGTAAACCGGAAGTACTACACAAATTGTATTTATGCCAGTGCATAGTTCAAATAAATTAACGATACTTTTATACTCGTACTATTTTTGAAAATTTTATTATTTTAGAAATTATAAGCGCCTGGCACATTACTGAAACACTTACGTAATTAAAAAAAAATGTTTTTAATTATTTATTAATCAACTGCTAACTTGTTATACATTTTTGGAAAGCTCTCGACGGGCTCTATTCAATTATTTAAAAAAATAAATGGACTTCTTTTTAAAATGAAAAAGTTGACACCATTTTCGGTTAAACCGGAAATAGCACCAAATTTATATTGATGCCAGTGATGATTCGTTTTAAAAAAGCATCGATTTGGTCGACCAGAAAGTTGATCAGCGTTTAAGCCAAATATTTCCAAAATAAAATTTTTTAAACCAATTCTGACTCGTGTGTTCGGTTCACCATTTAACACCATAAACGAAAAAAATCATAATTTTGATCGAAGCGATTCAAAATAATTACAAAGTCATCGATTTATGAAAATCGTAATTACTTTCTCGCCAACCCAATACATTTTTAGATTTGTTTAAAAAAACTCGTATCGAAACGAAAAAAAATTAATTGTATTTTTCCCGTAAAAATGTGCTGGGAAAAGTTGTCATTTGACGAGTTCCCTCATCGTGGCTTTAGATTTTTTCCTAAGTAGTTATATAATATTACATAAACCGCATGAAGACTTCTAATATTTCATAGGAATGGAAAGGGTCGTTCGTTTCGCTTCAAAAGACAACTAAAATTCAGTTGAAAAGTGTGAATGTGAACAGATCAGTTTTTATGCGGTCGCACATGTCGGAATTTCGTATCCTTTCACGAACTTTGGCGGATTTGTATTCAAGTGCAGTTCTGAGTTCGTTGAATTGGAAATTATTCGATTCTATTTTTTGTATGCGTTTTTACTTTTGCGACACTTGTATTTTTCTACGTGCAACAACAGCCGATTCGTGCGTTTCAAGCGAACGGCCTCCTTATAATTAATTAGGGGATCGCTTAATGAGATTACACTTAATTTAGGGAGTTCTGCCTTCGGATTACTTCCAGTTGATTGACTCAATTTGTTATCACTATTCAAAGTCCTTTATAATGTACTAAATTCTCGAGAGTTAACTTTTTATTATTGAGTTTTTAAAATTATACTTCAACGGAAGTTGCGCGCGCACAGCTAACGAAAATTCGACAGTATGAAGTTAACTATCTAGGAAAGTCAATTAATTATTGTGAATCGTGCTTAAAACCGAGTGTGCACATTCGAGCTCAAAGTGGCACATTCCGATCTCGGGAAAATGAAGCGCGCCGCTTCGCGTCGCGCTTCATTTGCCTCCCTCGCTCGGAAATGTGCCACTTTTTGCTCGAATGCGCACATCCTCCTGTTTATTATATCAGTATAATTTACCGTGCGCTCTTTCAAATCAAAAACTTTAAATTAAATTAGTAAATATCGATTTTATATTCAAAAAATGTATTTACCATATCAGTGAGTGCGAGCGAGTGAAAAGATACAACAATCTCATAAGTACGAGTGAGAGGGAACGATTAAAATTATTTTACTTATTTTTCGTCCAATTTATTGGGCTAAAAAATTGTGAATCAGGCTTAAAACCGAGTGTGCACATTCGAGCTCAAAGTGGCACATTCCGATCTCGGGAAAATGAAGCGCGCCGCTCCGCGTCGCGCTTCATTTGCTTCCCTCGCTCGGAAATGTGCCACTTTTCGCTCGAATGCGCACATCCTCCTGTTTATTATATCAGTATAATTTACCGTGCGCTCTTTCAAATCAAAAATTTTAATTTAAATTAGTAAATATCGATTTTATATTCAAAAAATGTATTTACCATATCAGTGAGTGCGAGCGAGTGAAAAGATACAACAATCTCATAAGTACGAGTGAGAGGGAACGATTAAAATTGTTCTACTTATTTTTCGTCCAATTTAATGGCCTAAAAAATTGTGAATCAGGCTTAAAACCGAGTGTGCACATTCGAGCTCAAAGTGGCACATTCCGATCTCGGGAAAATGAAGCGCGCCGCTCCGCGTCGCGCTTCATTTGCTTCCCTCGCTCGGAAATGTGCCACTTTTCGCTCGAATGCGCACATCCTCGTATTCATTGGATTTTTCTACTTTAAAATAGATTTTTTTGCTATACAAGATGTGTATTTTCACGTTTCGTTAGATGACGCTGATATTATAGTGAAAAAATGAACACTTTCTATTTTTATACACCCAAAAAAATCATTCATCTAAAACACTCTTAAATCACGTTTTACAGTGAAGACAGATTACTCAGAAAACTGTAAATCGAAAAAAAGTAAAATGTACATAATGCACTCATTATTTTCAATGTAAAATGAAAGTAGATAGTGCATAAACATTCTTATGAATCAGCTATAGCAACTTCTACATCATAGATACATAATTTTTTTCTTTGATAAAAGGATGGACTAAAAAAGTATACTAATTAAGAGTAAAAGTGTTTTTTAGAGCTGTGCTTCTTAAACGGGCACGTGCCCCCCCTTTTGAAGACCCAAATAAATTAACTTTTTTTATTAAAAATTTAATAATCACTTATATATTATTATTTTTTAATTTTATTTTTTTTTAAACAATTAAAATGCATTTTATTAGTTATTATACTCCTTTTAAAGTAAAAAATAAAAATAATTATATTTAATAAGAGCAATATTAAAAACGTTGATACAAGTATGAAAATTATTAGTTTTAAAAAATAATTAATTACTTCTTTTATTTATATATTTATTTATTATAAAGTTATGTAAGGCAAAATAATTATTTAAAAATATAAAAAACTAAATTCGTTAAGTATTCAGTAAAATAAAAAAAACACACTATTGATACTTTTTTTAATACTTCGTTTAATTAAGAAGTTCTGCACGGCAAATTTGGTAATTTAAATGCTTCAAAAATACATTGTGCTATAAAAATTACATTTTAAAAATTATAATTATACCGAGAAATAAGATGGCGTTTTTAAAGAGTCCACGGGCCCGTTCCGGAAGGGTTAAACACAAATTAAACAACACGCTCCGAAAATATCTTTTAAAGTTTAATCAAAAAATATCAATTTTTTGAAGATACGAAATCAACATTATCAAAAAACTCTTAGTTATTCATTATCATTAATTTAATTTTGTTTAAACCCATTTTTTTAAATTCTTTGAATATAAAAACGAAAGAAATCAATTGCAGAGAAATTTTAAATGCAGCTAAATCACCAATCACCAATTTTTTGCATATTATGATTAAATTCAAATTTTTAAACCCGTGAATTTTTTTTGTTGGCTACACCTAACAATTTTGCTTTTTTAATAATTACAGTCGCTTTTGTACCGGTTATTAAATTACGGAGAAATCTAATCGGATACACTTTAAATTTTTTGAGGACGATTATGAATTATGTCGACGATTAAGTTAATTGGAAAATTTTGTGCTTTTAACGTTTGAAGAGAAAGCTGGAGAAATAAAAATCGATTCCTATTTAGTTTCTCTTGTGTTTCTCACAAAAGACTCTCATAATCAAAGTCGGATAATTTTTTATTCCAACATCGCTCTGGAATTTTTCTACGATGAAAAATGCAGTCATTTTTTTTCCTTCGAGAACAATAATTAATTTTTCGACCATGTAGGTCGAACGTATAAAAACACAAAGTCATTATCTACGCCTTTGGTAAGAACTATTTTAAGATCTGCTCGCTTTTCATATTAGTATGTCACAAGCCTTAAGGTTCCCATCGACGAAACGTGCAATTAAAATTTAATTGAGGCAACAGATTCCTCAAATTAGTAGTACGCCTTTTTTTTGTGCGACGACCTGCGAACTTAACGTCTGTCTAAATAAATTGAGTAATGCTTGCATTCTTTTAAGTTACATACATAAAAGCATGGGGGCAATGCCATTTACGCATGTAGGCCACTAAGGTGTGTCGAATATGGTATATGACTTTAATTTGCAAAGCTTTACTATACTTATTTGCATCTTCTTATTTTTACGCCCACCGTCGTTTCCTTAAAGGCGAGGTTAAACCTCTTTTTAATGGGTTGCAATTAAATTATTCCTGCCACCTTCGATTTTTTTTTAATTAAGTCACTTCTTGCTAATTTTAGATACCTACGAAAATCCTTGAAAAAATAGTTTTAAGATTTTTAATTGTACTGCCAACGATTTCTAAGTAAATTCTTAAAACTTAATAAAAAATAGTGAGCGGGAGTTAAAATTTTTAGCCGGGCGGATTAAGTCTAAAACTTTTCTGACTTTGACGGCCCGCTGTAGAGTCCAATTTTTTATCAAAAAAATGAGACAAATACTTTTATAAATAAATAACTAGGGTAATCCGATCAATGGAAGAACGGTTAAGCAAATTCTTATGTTTATTTAATGGAATAATATAGTAAAATATTAAAAAGTTATGATAAAATGAGTTATAGCTATGTAAAAATTACCAATAAATTCGAAATTGTATAAAGTAGTAGTTTATAAAAAAAAAATTTTAAGCTCATATTACCAGAAGATGGACGGCCACCTCCAATAGATGGACGCTTCTCAAAAATAATATTTTTGTTTTGTTATTTATATGTATAATAAAGAATGTGTAACTTTTAAATTTAATAACTAATAGCTTAAACTTAATAAAAGTAATCAATAAACAAATAATAGATAGGACAACAATTTTGAAAACACATGAAAAAAAAATTATTTTTTTTCAAAAATGCCTTGCTCCTATACACTACATAATGTTAATTATATGTTAATATAAAAATTTTAATATTTAAAATCAATGAAATACAACGATATAATATAATTTTTTTTCTTTATCATTAACATTTTTTAACACTAGAATTTTGACAGTTTCGCAATTTTATCGTCTTTTTACTTTTTATTAGTAGAATATATTTCTGCCATATTAAATGACTTTTCCTAATTTTAGTTGATAATTACTGTCCTATAATTGTTTTTCTTTTTAAATTGTATTTTCTCCCTTTAATAGGAGACACACACTTTTTTCTTTTCGGTTATTCATTTGAACGGTTCTATCGATAATTATTATTTATAGCAGCAGAGAAATGCTGTATAACATAGAAAAAACAAACCGGAAACAGTGCCTTATTATAACGAAAACTAAATAAAAGTATAACTTTTTGATCAAATAACCAAATAATATTATGTAAAGGCAGCTTCTTGAAGATGGTTGTTTTTAACATTTTGAATATAACAGGAATCACTCACTATATTTGCTCAAAACCAGTAGCCCATGTCCTTGTTCAAGATTCAAGCTATATCTATATCAAAATTTATCAAATTGATTTAGTGGTTTAGGCGCGAAAAGGTAACAGACAGACAGACAGACATACAGACAGACAGACAGGGTTACTTTCGCTTTTATAATATTAGTTAGAACAATTAAACTTTTTTACAGAATAAATTAACTATTGTGAATCGTGCTTAGTGAGTGTCATTCGAGCTCAGTGGCACATTCCGATCTGGAAATGAAGCGCGCCGCCCGCGTCGCGCTTCATTTGCTTCCTCGCTCGGACATGTGCCACTTTTCGCTCGAACGTGCACATCCTCATTTATTGATTTGTCTCAATTAATCTTTACACTTTCAAATCAATAAATTAAAAGTTTATATGAATTTTATGTTCAAAAAACGTATTTACCATAGTAATGAGTGGAAGTGAGCGAAAAGATACGAGAATTTAGTAGGTGCGAGTGAGAAAAAACGATTAAATTCTTTATTAAATTTTTTGAATAATTTATTTGCCTAAATTTTGTGAATGGTGCTTAAAATCGAGTGTGCACATTCCGATCTCGGGAAAATGAAGCGCGCCGCTCCGCGTCGCGCTTCATTTGCTTCCCTCGCTCGGTAATGTGCCACTTTTTGCTCGAATGCGCACATCTTCGTTTTTATTAGATTTTTACATAAATATTTTTTTTTCAAATCAAACAATTAAAATTTCAATCAATTTTGAATTTATATTCGGTGAAAGTTATGGCATTTATTGTTTTTAAAAACTGTTCAGAAGCAATAAATGTGTTGCAATAAATATTTAATTGTTAAAAGGTCAATTTTTTTTAAAGGTCTAGTTAACCGGTAACCGCGGTTGTAGTAAGTTCAAAATTGCCGCGGTTCTAGTGTTAATGCATTCTTTAAATCATCAGATGAATAATAATAAAATTTGTAAGATCGCTTGTTGTCAGCCATATTTCAAAAAAATATAATTATAAATTTGTAAATAGAACAAAAATGCAAAAGATAAATTTGATGTCTTTTAATCAATTGAGATTAAAAATTTCTCACCAATAAATGGACAGCAATTTTTTTATATTTTTTGATTTTATTATTCTTCTTCTTCATTTATTGCATTGTTATTCAAATATAAACAAAATCATATAATGCATACCTTATGATTTAATTTAATTGTATTAATCATCACAAATAAAGTATACAGGGTGTCTGCCAGATGCTTACCAGCGGTGGCGCTCATGAAAAAAACATTGTGAGATCAAATAAAAATATTTTTTGTCCATCTATTGGGGGGCATCCATCTACTGGTCGGGCTACCCCACGCAATTTTGTTTAATAAAAAATTTGTATGTCGCGGGTAGCGTATCGAATAATCCAAAACTAAAATGTAATTAGAGCCGAAGGGAATCGTTGTGGTCTCTGATTACCTCAAAAATTTATTTGACGATCAGAAATATGTCAAATGTATCGATCGGACAAAATCTACACAAATTTCATGAAAAGGATTTCGGAACATTTTTTAATAAAAACGGGGCCCGCTCTTTCGCTTCGATACAATTGAAATTTTTCAAATTATTGTCTTAGCACCTTTCCCAGCGAGTGTTTAATTTCTAATTACTTCATAATATAAAGCTTTAACCTTTGCTCGAACTCTTAAAATATTTCTTCTTCTCGTAATAAACAAATATGTATTTAATAAGTGAAAACACGAAATGGGTGTGAACCCCGCATTTTAATTAAAACGCGATTCCCATGGACCTAGAAAGTAGCACCGCAAGAATACCAGTAATGATTCGCTATTTATTATTATTATTAATGCAATCATTCTTGTTACATAATGAATGCAATACTTTGCTCCAGTTTTCACTTTTTTATGTGTAAATCTCTATTTTTAAAACAGTCGTTGATCTTTATCTTTTATTTATGAGATTATCCCACTTTGTAATTATTTTAATTAAGAATTCATTCTTGAAAAAAAAAACGAGAGCGAATTCGAAGTTTTTTGGCATCCGCAAAAAGAAAGGTTAATCGAATAGCCTTAAAACTTTACTCATTTGGATTTCATTATAACTTTTTCTTTTAAATCCTCCCAAAGTTCACGATACTGTTATATTTATTAAAGCAGCAGCCGCAGAATTCTATACATTCCTTAGTGAAACCGATATTTTAATTTATTCTAGACATAAATTTTCTAATGTTCTCAAAAAAATTATCCAATAAATATCCAGACCTTGTCAATTCTCGGAACATGAGCTGTCGAGTAAAAGGAACATTAAGAGTAATTAATTTTAATGCGATAGAATTAATTTGCACAAATTAGAGTTAGAAATCAATTTTTTATCTCGCTTAATCATAGAATTTAAATAGTGCGCATTGTGATTCGTTATTTAAATTGGTTCATTGTGTTTCTGTGTCTGTGTCATGTTTCCTCCGCAAAAGAATTAAAAGGAAACGTTTGCAAATCTCAAAGTGGCGCTTGTACGGATTTTACCTAAAATCAAGTTAAGAGTGAACAAGGGTAAAGTCGTTCATAAGAAAAACAATGTTCTTTATAAATAAGAAATATTTAATTTTATTTCAAACACAAGAATTAAATAATGGAAAGTTTTTGAAGTTATACTTCTTTTGGCGTTTTGAGAGTGAAATTTAAGCAGGCACTGGAAGTTGCGCGCGCACAGCTAACGAAAACTCGACAATCTGAAGTTAGTCGTGTAAGAAAGTGAATTAATCATTGTGAATCATGCTTAAAACCGAGTGTGCACATTCGAGCTCAAAGTGGCACATTCCGATCTCGGGAAAATGAAGCGCGCCGCTCCGCGTCGCGCTTCATTTGCCTCCCTCGCTCGGAAATGTGCCACTTTTCGCTCGAATGCGCACATCCTCGCATTCATTAGATTTGTCTACTTTATTATAATATTAAAATATATTATATATAATATATCATATAATATATAATATTTTTGTTGTAGCTTGCACATTTTCAACTAAATGGATATTGTGATTTCCAAGAACTTTATCACAGCCTCTTTCAATGTGTTGTATTTCAAATTTATTTGTGTAAGAATTTTTAGTTGTTTTAATCAAAATAAATAAATTGAGTACACAAATACTTTATCTAACATATAATAAATAAAATTTATTTTATAATCATAATATTTATTTTATTTTATGTAGGTATTATTTTGCTGATTTAATTGTTCTAGGAAGCATTTCTAAAAACTTATTCACACTACGTTTAATACTGTGAAGAAGTAAATGGAAATTACAAATCCAGTTAGAAAAACGCTAATAAAAAAATAATTAAAAAATATATTCTTATTATATATTGATGGGTTAACACTATGAAACATATTACACTAATAATTTAAACACATTATTTAACTATTATTGTAAAAATTAAATATAAAGTTTAAGTGCTGCTTGAACAGGTGTGAAAAAGTTTTTGGAAATCTACGTTGTTCTCTTCTAAAATTGTATAAAAATTAGTAAATAATTTGTAAAAATTTAGCAAAATTTTACCTAATGCTTAATCTGATATCCCTTATGTTTAATTACATCCCTTAATCGCTTTAACATAGAAACTTCCAGTTTTTTAGTAATAATATTAAATATTTTATTTCATTCTTTTTCAATAAATGTTTTAAGGTTTACAATGCCTCTTTGATTATTCTATTTTAGAATTTTTTTTTCAAAATCAATCCAAAGATGCTCGATGGGGTTAAGATCTGTATTCTGAGTGCATGTGAGCAATTATATAACAACCCCATTCCAACTATCCAAGCTTTATGCTTGAGATAATTAATTTGGTAAAATTAAAAAACCTCTTAAATGCCTAGTTTTAGGGCCGATGATTTACATTTGTTTTTCAAAATAGTCAGATAATCATATTTATTAAGTATTTCGTTTATAAAAATTAAATTACCAACCCTATTGTAATTCGAAGAGCCCCACACCATAACGTTCTTAGCACTATGCTTAACTGATGCGCTAATATTTTTTTAATTTAGGGCAGTATTTAATTTTTTCTTACTCTTTTGCGTCGCATATCATTTTGTATACATAAAACTTACTTTTGTCTATAAAAATCACCTTTTTCCAAAATTTGATGTCTTTATTTACGTATTTTTTTGGCAAATTGAAGCCTCTTGTTTCTATACACTTTAGTTAGTAGTGACTTGCTTCTTGTAACACATGAATTATAATTATTAAAAATTAATTTTTTTCTTATGAACAAAGAATCTACTTCCTTGCCATTAAATTGTTTTAATTTTGAAACGAAATCAGTTTATCTTCAATATTACCTTCTTTAAAGTAATGGCAATACATAAGCATGTATTCTACTTTATTTTAATTAAAACATATCTGCTATTGAAGAAAGGGTTTTTCCTTTTTCTCAATAAAAAATGACAAAAGATCTAATATTAATGTCGATATTAATCATTTTATTTTTTTTAACACAGTTTGAAAAAATATTTCTCGTCGCTTTAATTAGAAAAACAATGTACCTTACCCTAACAGCCCGTACTGTATTTTTGAAATAATAATATTGCATTTTTATTGTAGCTTACACATTTTTAATTAAATGGTTATTGTGATTTCCAAGAACTTTTTCACAGCCTCTTTTAAAGTGTTTGTGTTTCAGATTTTATTTGCGTCAACATTTTTAGTTGTATTGTATTCAAAATAAATAAATCGTGTAGTCGAAAATTTCATCTAACATATAATAAACAAATTTTACTAGTACTATAAACACACTTTATGTACTATTTTATTGATCTAGGAAGCATTTTTAAAAACTCATTCACAGTATTGTACTTGTTGTTTCTATGAAGAATCTAATCGTCCTGTAATATGGGCTGTTAACGTATCCAAATTCCAAATTAAATCTTTATTTTTGACCCAGGTCAATAGTAAATCGTACTGTCTTAGAATGCTGACTTCAACTGTAGAATTTTCGTTAACTGCGCACGCGCAAACTTCCCTTGTCTCTCAACGCGCCAAAAAAAGTATAACTTCAAAAATTTCAAACTAAAAAACCGAATTTACTTTCTCGCCAACCCGATAGCCGATAAAAATTATGTTTTAATTATAAAAGTGTCTAAGGCGCTTTGATCAATTGCAATTGCGACATCGCTTTTTTTCCATCTTCCGAAAATGTCGAAATCAAAATCAATAACATTCGCCAATTAATAAACATTCCTCTTCCCTCGTCGTAAATTGAAGACGTCCTAAGTTTGCAGCAAGTTTGAAAGTGTTGATTAATTAATTAAATAAATAATAGGCTTTGCCTAATTAACATACAAAATAAGTACAAATATTTGCGTTACGAATGTAAATAAATACCTACACCGTATTGCTTGCTGCTTCAAGGATTTCGTACCAGAATCTTCACGTAACGGTTTAAAATTTATTAGTACACAGAAATCCTCGAAAATAATTAATGAGTAAAACTTTAAGATGTCGTAACGATTGTTACTTAATTTTTTTCCTTTCCGTATTCTGATGTCACTTAATCGGAACTCCAATAAATCACGAAGTTCTCCGCGAGTTCACTTCGCAAAACGAAATAAATTGTGCAAAGCCTAAAGTAATAAAAAAAAGGCAGCTCTTACTTTCACATATCATTTGATAAAATCCCAATTTGAGCAAATCACGTATTTTAATTATTTGATAAATTATTATTACGTTCTAAAGAACGTTAAAACCATATAAAGCATCACTTTCGTTTGTCCTACTTTAGATTATTTCTAAACGTAATTAGCTCTTGCATACATAATTCTTTCTCTTGCAACGTTTGACGTCGCACTCGTCCAAATATTCAAATATTTATTTTTTGCGTACCTACTTACTATATATAAAAAAAAAATACGAAGAAAAGTCAACAACCTCGTTCAACCTTTTTATATTCGCATGTTTAAGCAGACACATCTATTTTAACGATAGGAATCTCAAGGGTGGAAAAAGATGAAAACAAAATAAAGCAAAACAATCAATAGGAAGCAAAATATACAAACAGCCGTTCAATTTCATTTTTTGCCATTGCGAACTCTCGCAAGCGTTTCGCGAAAAATGGGATTAAATTTTCTCGTCATATTGTAAAATTCTTTGCCGATAATTTCGTGGGACTCGGATGCGTGACGCGCAGAGACGCACTACTAACCTGTTTGCATTTTATTTACAAACACCCACAGTAGCTTTATTTGTCTCCAAAAAAAAAAAAAAGTTGTGACTGGCTTTGGGTTTTTAGTAACCCAGTAAAGTCGGCTTGTCGTGCCGCTAGAAAGCTGAGAACGTTGACTTTCAAAATTAATATTCGAAATATTAAAATGAATCTAAAAGGAAAGTGGCTGCTTTACATGCGGCGTACAGCAAACAATTTCACATGCATTCTCGTCGAGATAAAATTTTTCACATTATTAATTATGGTAAATTTTCCGAAAATCTTCGGCCGGAAAATAATATCCTATTCATAATAATCGTCCCCAATAAAGAGGCCTCGGAAATTTATTGAAATTCTGCAAATTCCTGATTTCGAAGGGACGGGGTGGACTTGCATTAGAGTGTTCTATAAATTACATCAAATAGCACTTTCGTTCTGGCGTCTTTATTTGTGCTTTTTTGAAGTTATACTTCTTTTGGCGCTAAGATATTAGCGGGAAACGGAAGTTGCGCGCGCACAGCTAACAAAATTCGACAGGCGAAGTTAGCCGTCTAGAAAAGTAAATTAATTATTGTGAATCGTGCTTAAAATCGAGTGTGCTCATTCGAGCTCAAAGTGGCACATTCCGATCTCGGGAAAATGAAGCGCGCCGCTCCGCGTCGCGCTTCATTTGCCTCCCTCGCTCGGAAATGTGCCACTTTTCGCTCGAATGCGCACATCTTCGAATTTATGGAATTTAATTTAAAATATAAGATACCGTTTTTTTTTTAATTTCTCAATGAGTGGAAGCGAGTAAAAAGATACAAACATCATGTGTCTACAAGTGAGAAAGAATAATTTACAAATCCATTTATGAAAATTCTTGTATTATTTCAATGAGTGGGAGAGAGCGAAAAGATACAAAAATCTCATAAGTGCAATGGAGAGGGAATGATCAAAATGATCTTGATAGGTATTAGTAATTAATTTTATTAATTAATTTTATGCTTTTACACGTTTTTATACTATTTACAAAAATTTTAAAAATTTTTACAACAAAAACTGTTTTAAATATACATTTGTGCTATACAAGATGTGTATATTAGGGTGATTCATTTTTAGCCAATATTTTATTTTTTTTGTTATGCCTGATTTGATAGCTAGAAAAATAAATTAATTATTGTGCATCGTGCTTAAAACCGAGTGCGCACATTCGAGCTCAAAGTGGCACATTCCGATCTCGGGAAATGTGCCACTTTTCGCTCGAATGCTCACATCTTTGAATTTATGGAATTTAATTTAAAATATAAGATACCGTTTTTTTTTAAATTTCTCAATGAGTGGAAGCGAGTAAAAAGATACAAACATCATGTGTCTACAAGTGAGAAAGAATAATTTACAAATCCATTTATGAAAATTCTTGTATTATTTCAATGAGTGGGAGAGAGCGAAAAGATACAAAAATCTCATAAGTGCAATGGAGAGGGAATGATCAAAATGATCTTGATAGGTATTAGGAATTAATTTTATTAATTAATTTTATGCTTTTACACGTTTTTACAAAAATTTAAAAAAATTTTTACAACAAAAACTTTTTTAAATATACATTTGTGCTATACAAGATGTGTAAATTAGGGTGATTCATTTTTAGCCAATATTTTATTTTTTTTGTTATGCCTGATTTGATAGCTAGAAAAATAAATTAATTATTGTGCATCGTGCTTAAAACCGAGTGCGCACATTCGAGCTCAAAGTGGCACATTCCGATCTCGGGAAAATGAAGCGCTCCGCTCCGCGTCGCGCTTCATTTGCCTCCCTCGCTCGGAAATGTGCCACTTTTCGCTCGAATGCGCACATCTTCGCATTCATTAGATTTCTCTACTTATCCTACGCTCTTTCAAATCATAAATTTAAATTTAGTTTAGTAAATATTGATTTTATGATTGAAAAACGTATTTGCCATAGCAAGAAGTGAAAGAAAGCAAAAAGATACGATAATCTCGACAATGCGAGTGAGAGGGAACGTTAAAATTAATTTATTTACACGCACCGGTTTTTCTTTTGGTTTGTATCCTTTTAATTGGCAATTTTTAAGCGGTTTTTAAATGTATGTGTTTATTGATATGCGTTTTTCTTACAATTATAAATAATGCACTCTCCTGATGATGATAATAATAAATAATATTTACATTGGTCCATTAAAATCCTCGAGATGGAAAAAAGATTAAGAACACTTTAAAACAGTTTTCTTTGGGTTTTTTATCATTTAATTCTATTTAAGTGTAAAATAACAAATTTTAATATTTATTCAATTTTATTTTAAATTTGAAAACGCAGTAACTGCATAAACTATGCATTTAAAAATATAAACATATTGATTTTATAAAAATTAATTTAATTAAAAAAAGAACTCCATAGTTTTAAAAAATATAGAGTCCAAAATTTAAAATAGTTGAAATATAATATACCTACAGATGAGTTATTAAAATTTTTGAAAATACTTTATTAATTTTATTTTGATAAAAATTATTTGATAATTAGCTGGCCCGCCCCGCTGCGCACGGGTTTTTATTAGTATGAATCAAAAAGGTTTAAATGAAGCCAAATTTCTTAAAGAAAACCACTATAGAATTTATTTCAGATTAATTCCTCCAATACTTTGATTAATAAAAAAGGAAAATAAATTTGATAGACATACAGCCTTTTAAATTAATAAATGTACACCCTCTCCATTTTCTAACGATATTTTAAATTTTATTTATAATCAAAAAGATTTCAACGAAGCCAAATTTCTTAAAGTTAAACATGTCTAGAATTTATTTTTGATTTTTTTTCCAATACTTTGATTAATAAAAAAAGGTAGATTTGATAAGCGTACACCCCTTTAAATTAATAAACCTACACCTCCCTCTATTTTTTTGGGTATTTGAAATTTTATTTATAATCAAAGAGGTTTCAACGAAGCCAAATTTCTTAATGTAAAACATGTATAAAATTTATTTCTAACGATTTGTTATAAATTAAAGTCCCCCGCAGATTTTTTCTGACCTCTCTCTGTATAGGCCAATCTCAAAAACTACAGTAGAGATTATGTTTCGGTTCCATATAACCTAAACGATTTAAGCCGCAAACGCCAAGAAACCTTTTAAGGAGCACGTGTTTTGGGACTTGTTAGAAAAATATCATCAGCTTATCCAATTTGCACAAAACATTTATAAATTTATATACACAAACCTTCGTCATGAATCAGTTTATCTATTTGTGAAAATCGTAGGAATATTTCTACACTAATTTCTGAGATTAGCCTATACGAACAGACCAATACGACAGAAAAACGCGACGGGGGACTTTGATTTATAATATCTAGTAATGCAAAAGTTTAATTATTTTTAAACTCTTTTCGCAATAATCAGTTTTTTACAAAACTATAATAAACATTCTCTCAAACGAACTCACAATTTTTGTTAAAGCAACAATTTTCATGTCGCAAAGCTACTTTTACGAAGTCGCCGTACATTTTCTATAATAAACAAAATCTAATAAATTACACCTCGGTGATTGAGGCTGACAAAGATGAAGGCCTTGTCAATAATAATTGGCATCAATTTCCAAAAAAAAAGCGGCTCAAGGTAACTAAGAGCGAAACATAGAAAGAAAACACGTACAGTGGATAAAGCAAACTGAATTTAACACTTCAAAACATTTTCTTTGTCGTTTTGGAAAATCTTTTAAGTGCCCGCGCGTAGCCGACAACCGACAACATACGGACCCATTGTGTGCTGATTAGCAAACTATTGAAACGAACAATGCTTTCATAATTTAAATACGCCGAATGGAGGCGTTCCGGCAAATAATTCCCTAGGATTAACCAGAAAATCTGGATACAAATAATACATATTGGCGTTATCACTACTGCCAGTCATGATCTAATCCGATTTGCCGTTATAGGTAAATGCTTGTAATACATAAATCGAAAATCACTCGGGCCCGGCCTACGTTTATATACCGAAACCCCTCTCTCGCTCGTAACCCGGAAAATTTGATAAAAAATATGCAAATGTATGCATAACATATTTTGGTCGGGGCGCTGGGGTGGAGCTGGCTCTTTTAAAAAAATTACCGGTTAATTTTAAAGACTTTCCCGAACACAAAAGGGAGCAGAGTAATTCTTTTAGAACTTTCAGATTTTGTCTTTGCTTCCGTTTCGCTTTCATCCGAGATAGTAGTGAAAGTGTAAATTTTATAATTGTAATTACAAAGCGGAGCTTAATAGTCCCTTAAAATAATTATGAGGCTTTAACTTTTGTTGTAAACGAGGATTATTCGTTTCCGGTTTATCCGTGTGTTTTTATTTCGTTTCGAATACGGACTCTGATACACACACGCACACGTGCGTTTAATTAGTTTCGAAAGGTAATTAAATAGGTAACTTTGATTTAATCAAGGACTTGTAAGCATCAAAGGCTTAACATCGGCTCCCATTTAAATCAAATCGTTATTTTTTATTTTTAGTTGAATAACGGTAAATGTGTTCGTGAATCAAGATAAAATCAAATAATAGAATCCAACAACTTTCGATTGCACGTATTATTTTTGAATCGCAAAAAGCATATTTGTAGATTGTTTAAATTATAGGTTTGCGGATGTCTGACCTTCCCACTCATTTTCATATACAAAGAATAAAACGAAATTAAATAATTATCTCGGACTTAAAGGAATGTTAATTTCATTTTTCCAAATATTCAGTTTAAAAAACCATGCTTGTTAAGTTTGGCTTACAACAGCGCCATTTATAATAAAATGACATTAAACGTCGTACATCTGCACTTGCATTCGGAGCAACCCTGTTCTTTTAGGGTAGTTAAAATTTTTTAACTATTTTTCTAGTTGTTTATAAAGACTATTTAATAGTAGACGTAGGTATAATATTTTTTTTAATTTGCGTTTTTCAAAATCTCTGTTTTTTAACATAAGTAAATTAAACGTCGTACATTTCCACTTGCATTCGGACCTCCCCTGTTCTTATAGGGGTAGATAGAATTTTTTAACTATTTTTCTGGTTGATTATAAACTCCAATTAATAGTTTACATACAATATATTTGCTGAATTCGCGTTTTTGAAAATCTCTATTTTTTACTAAAGGCTAAATTAAGTCTTACATTTCAACCTGCATTAGGATCGCCCCTGTTCTTTTAGGGGTAGATAGAATTTTTTAACTATTTTTTTAGTTGATTATAAACTCCAATTAATAGTTTACGTGCAATAGATTTTCTCAATTCGCGTTTTTGAAAATCTCTATTTTTTACTATAGGTTTAAGTCTTACATTTCAGCCTGCATTTGGACCTCTCCTGTTCTTATAGGCGCAGATAGATTTTTTTAATTATTTTTCTCGTTGGTTATAAACTCCAATTAATAGTTTACGTACAATAGATTCGCTGAATTCGCCTTTTTAAAAATATCTATTTTTACTATATACATAGGTAAATTAAAAGTATTACATTTCAACCTGCATTAGGACCTCCCCTGTACTTATAGGGGTAGATAGAATTTTTTAACTATTTTTCTGGTTGATTATAAACTCCAATTAATAGTTTACATACAATACATTTGCTGAATTCGCGTTTTTGAAAATCTCTTTTTTTACTAAAGGCTAAATTAAAAGTCTTACATTTCAACCTGCATTAGGATCGCCCCTGTTCTTTTACGGGTAGATAAAAATTTTTAACTATTTTTTTGGTTGATTATAAACTCCAATTAATAGTTTACGTGCAATAGATTTTCTCAATTCGCGTTTTTGAAAATCTCTATTTTTTACTATAGGTTTAAGTCTTACATTTCAGCCTGCATTTGGACCTCTTCTGTTCTTATAGGGGCAGATAGATTTTTTTAATAATTTTTCTCGTTGGTTATAAACTCCAATTAATAGTTTACGTATAATAGATTCGCTGAATTCGCCTTTTTAAAACTCTCTATTTTTACTATATAGGGGAAGGTGACCTAAAGCGGGTAGGTTAAGGTTCATCGAATAATATGAACCACTTCGACTAAAAAAAAAGTGTTTCGTTTTTAGATTTACGTAATACAATTATTAAACTTTAATTTTATAAAAAAAAATAATTACATTTTTGCTTTAATTGTAGAAATAAATTCAAAAATATAAAACGTCAGAAATTAACCGCTTTGCCCGACAGGGGGGCCTAAAGCGGGTAGGCTCTCATAAACCAATCGGATTAATCAAAACCTTTGAAAAAAATTATCTACACTTGCCATGTTCTTGACAGTAACATTAGTATTAAGTTATATTAAGCATTTTCATATTATAACTGCTAATTTGTTCCAATCTTAATATTACTTCGGTTTACCATTGTTTTTAAATCTTAATTGCTTCGAAGCTTTAAATCACTTATTTTTAATACCAATTTATTCCTATCAACTAGTTCCTATCAATTATAATAAAATTACTCCTTCTGGTACAAGCAAAGAGGGTACCTACCCGCTTTGCCCAAACACACATTTCTTAGTTTTGATACATTAACGTAAAAAATAATGGATAGATATTAAAATATTTAGTCAAATAATAAAACTAGTTTATTGTAAAAGAAAACCTCATTATAAAAAATGGGTTAATGTGAAGGGTTTTAGTAGCAATTGAAGTTAAATTAATTTCAAACATTTTACAAAATTATTAAATTTTTTGTTTTTTAATGTTTTGACGTTATTAAGCAACTTAGGTGTCAAAAGTAGTATGACATCAATTAGGCTGGGTACTGGCAGTGTAAATAAATATATAAATTTCAGCTAATATATAACATATCCATATAAGGGCCGTTACCCGCTTTGAGCTACCTACCCGCTTTAGGCCACCCTCCCCTACATTATATATTTTGTTTTTAATCCATTTTCCAATTATTATAATATAAATTCATTTAGTACAACTCTAAGTAAGAAAATTGTCGATTTTGCAATTTCTAGGAATTTATTTGTTTATCAAAAACAGATAAGGATTTTAATTCCCTACAAATTAGTTAGTATTAGATTCGGTTTCGCTCAGTAAATATCGTCAGTGAATTCTAATTTATTTAAATTAATTCATTTATTCCTTTCATTGCTTTAAATAAACAGTTCAATCAAAAACGAAAATAATCGATTAAAGAGACATAATTTTTTTTTCGTCGAAGTGTTCTGTCAATTTTATTAATCTATTGCTTGTCTCTTTTGCTCGTAACATTTACCTTAACATAGTAAAAATCGTTCAAACACTCTGACACAATAAGTTTAATTATTTTTCACTACATTATTATTTAAAAAGAAAAACATAAACAATTAAAAAAGCTAAATTGTTATATTTAAACTTTTTTTTTAATATTATTTTATTACTTGCTAAAGCATTTCGACGTTCATTTTAACTTAGGAATTTCTTAAAATAATTCGAGTTAATTAACAAAGGATATTCACCTAATAATTTAAATTAATTAAAGCAGAGCATTTAACTCAAATTAAATTACTTAATTCCTGCAATTAGAGGCTCGTAATTAAACTTTTAAATTATGTATTCCCCCTATTATAATTTTATAATCTTAATATCAATGTCTGCATCTTTAAATAACAGGAAGTTCACACTTGAGTTGTGTCATAATAATTTTCTTTCGGTTTCTTTCTTATTAAAAAAAAAAACCAACAACCTTAAAATTTAACCTTGACTTTAACGCTTTTTTTTAAAACATCATTCCGAGTTTTGCGGTGCTTATAAATTTTTTGGAGAGAAAACTAGATTTTCCGGATTCGCTAAAAATTTAATGGAAAATCGTATTTTGCATTCCGCAAGCAAAAAGATCACGTTCCATTGTTCGAAAAGAGGCCAAATGTGGGTAGCAATAAAGCATTTACAACTTGCAGGTTGTTTATGGTCGGTTCTAGCATGGCAAATAAAAAATAACAAATTATTCCGCAATATTCATCATTCGCGCAAAACGTTCCTATGCAGAAAACGTGTACGGCCTTAGGCAAGGACGATTACTTACGTCAACTTTCCATATGTTGTAAAAATTTCGAAGAAAAAGCGCGAGTGGATTTTCGCCATGCAAAAAAAACGTGAATTTTAATTTTTCGATTTTCATTCTTCGAAACAAATTCGTAGGTTATTAAACGGGAGACATTCGAGAAGAAGAATTTTCACTAAGAGCCGTAAAAATATTTTATTGGCGCTTGATGCCTTGCAATAAACTATTTTATGGGGCCATATAAATAAAGTACATATATTTAGAAAGAATTCTCCAACAAGGCCCTGAATATAAATAAACTCATAAGGATTCTATTCCGCACTACTTTTTTAGTCCTTGATTTTTTGCTCTAAACGACTTAATCAAATTGTTGGTGGAAAACCCTCAAGTGAACCAGACAGGTTAAGATGGACTAAGTTGAGGGCTTCCAGAATTAAATAATAGAAGGTTTTTGAAGTTATACTTCTTTTGGCGGTTTGATAGTGAGATTTTAGCGGGCATTGGAAGTTGCGCGCGCACCACAAACGGAATTTCGGCAATCTGAAGATAGTAGTCGATTTTATATTCAAAAAACGTATTTACCATAGCAATGAGTGGAAGGGAGCGAGAAGATACGACAATCGCGTTAGTACAAATAAGAGGGAATGATTAAAATTATTTAACTGATATTGTCGTCTAATTTATTAAATTTAATTACTGTGAATCATGCTTAAAACCGAGTGTGCACATTCGAGCTCAAAGTGGCACATTCCGATCTCGGGAAAATGAAGCGCGCCGCTCCGCGTCGCGCTTCATTTGCCTCCCTCGCTCGGAAATGTGCCACTTTTCGCTCGAATGCGCACATCCTCGTGTTTATTACATTAGTATAATTTACCGTGCGCCCTTTCAAATCAAAAATTTTAATTTAATTTAGTAAATATCGATTTTATATGCGAAAAATGTATTTACCATAGCAATGAGTGGAAGGGAGCGAGAAGATACGACAATCTTGCCAGTGCAACTGAGAGGGAACGATTAAAATTGTTTAACTAGTTTGTCGCCTAATTTATCGGTTTAAATTGTTGTGAATCATGCTTAAAACCGAGTGTGCACATTCGAGCTCAAAGTGGCACATTCCGATCTCGGGAAAATGAAGCGCGCCGCTCCGCGTCGCGCTTCATTTGCCTCCCTCGCTCGGAAATGTGCCACTTTTCGCTCGAATGCGCACATCCTCGTAATCATTGGGTTATTCTACTTTAAAATATATATTTTTGATATACAAGATGTGTATTTTTACAATTCGTTAGATGACACTGATATTAGAGCGAAAAAAAGAACACTTTCTATTTTTATACACCCAAAAAATCATTCATCTAAAATAGTCTTAAGTCCCGTTTTACAGTAAAGACAGATTCCTCAAAAAACTGTAAATTGAAAAAAAGTAAAATGTACATAATGCAGTCATTAATTCCAATTTAAATGAAAGTAGATAATGCATAAACATTCTTATGAATCAGCTTTAGCAACTTCTATATCATAGATACATATTTTTTTTTTTTTATGAAAGGATGCACTAAAAAAGTATACAAATTAAAAGTAAAAGTGTGTTTTTTAGAGCTTTGCTTCTTAAACGGGCACGTGGCCCTCTTTTGAAAACACAATAGAATTAACTTTTTTTATTAAAAATATAATAATCACTTATATATTATTTGTTCTTTTAATTTTTTTAAAATAATTAAAATGCATTTTATTAATTATTATACTTCTTTTAAATTAAAAAATAAAAATAATTATATTTAATAAGAGCAATATTGAAATGGTTGATAAAAGTATGAAAATTATTAGTTTTAAAAAATAATTAATTACTTCTTTTATTTATATATTTATTTATTATAAAGTTACGTAAGGTAAAATAATTAGTTAAAAATATTAAAAAATAATTCATTAATTATTCAGTAAAATCAAAAGAAATACACACTTTTATTGATACTTTTTTTAATACTTCGTTTAATTAAAAAGTTCGGCCCGCAAATTTGGTAATTAAAATGCTTCAGAAATACATTGTGCTATAAAAATCACATTTTAAAAATTATAATTATACCAAGACATAAAATGGGGGTTTTAAAGACTTCACGGGCCCATTTCGGAAGGGTTAGACACAAATTAAACTACACGCTCCGAAAATATCTTTTAAAGCTTAATCAAAAAATATCAATTTTTTGAAGATACAAAATCAACATTATCAAAAAACTCTCATTTATTCATTATCATTAATTTCATATTTTTTTAAATCCAATTTTTTTGTTAAATTAGAATATAAAAACGAAAGAAATTAATTTCAGAAAAATTTTAAAAACTTTTCAATGCAGCTAAATCACTATACAAGCGTTTTTTGCATATTATGATTAAATTCAAATTTTTAAACTCGTCAATTTTTCTATATTTTAATATAAATATATAATAATTTAATATAATAAACCAATTTTAATACTATAAACACACTTTATGTATTATTTTGCTGATTTAATTGTTCTAACTAGGAAGCATTTCAAAAACTTATTCACACTACTGTATATGTAATTTGAAAACCACTGGTCTAGCTAACATAAACGCAAGGACCGATAAATGCATCCTTTTATTTATTTATTGAGACTTTCTCCACATAAAACGCTCGAAGCCCGAGTCCGTTAATTGCGTAATCTTACTACGAAGAGAAAAATGCCCATAAGTGAATGTAGAAGTAAATAGTTAATCTCTTCCTACCTTGTAGATGCCATCGACAAGCTTAATTAGCTCTTCAGTTTCCATATCGGCTCTATCGTAAATTTTTACGTAAGGAAAATCACAATTTACAATCCATATCTGTTAATTATAAACTTTAAATTCCGGGCACTGCAACACTAATTGCACTTGGCTTGCACTTTGCGATAACGGTTTGATTTAATTAGAGTTCAAGAGTTAATTGTCTTCCAGTTTTGAATCATAAACTTCCGACACCGCTCCCTCCTTTTTTTTTACTACTTTTAATACAAACACTCTACCAACAACTTCTTCTATTTATTTCGATGATGTTGCTTATTCTGGAAGTTTCCCCTTTTTTCCTGCAACAAAAAAAAGCAATTAAAATCTCATTTCTTAATGGCCTTTTTATTTGTTATTAATAAATGTAATGGTCGAGACTCGGCTCAGAGAAAGACGCGACGTCGGACTCGAAGCGAATTTAATTTACTTTTTTACAATTTTTAAAACGTCGAATTTTTTTTTAAATTATAAATTTTTGAAACGGTCGAACTTACGATTGGCGTTAGAAAAGGCTCTTTCGTTCCCCTCAAAATTTGTAGGTACATAATTTTTAATGGCCGTATTTATTTTTAATTAAATCGAGCCCTTTCTGTTTGCCCTTTGTAACCGAGTAAAATAATTAAATTGCTTGTCCGAACGATTTTTATCATTTCCTCTTTTAAAAACGCGCCCTAAAACATTTCGCGATTCGAATTTAGCTCTTCTTCGATTTAACGAGGCGTAACTTTTTTTTTCGGCGGAGGAAAGGAAGTCGACTGTTAGTAAATCGATCTAAATTAGATGTACGTAGGAATTTACGTCGCTCATGACCTGAAATGCACGTACAACTCTTTGTAGTGAGAGTTGGGCTCGGATTTCTGTACCCACTTCTTCGAAAGTGGTAGAGCAAGTCTCTAAAAAAAGCTAGTAGATGAAAGCTGTTGGTTTATTCAACAATTTTGTTAAATATAACCTTGACCGTATGTTAAATTTATGGTAAAATAACTTCGACTTCGAAGCGGAAGACTCTGGTCGAGTTATGTAAAAAAAAAACTGGTTGCTTCTGCCTTAAGGAATTCGATTTGATGGAAGGATGTGAATGTCCTTAGCACTTTCGACGACAACTCCTGTTTATTTTTAATAATAATCTTTTAATCTTAAGTTTAGATTTTAAGTTCGGAAGAAAGGCCTCTTTATTAATAACTGGATTATACTGTTTTAAAAAATGCCTGAAAAGTCGTCAAGAATATTCAAAGGCAAAAATTTTGCAATTTGGTCACTGGTGCAAACACGATTCTGTAATTTTTAATTAACCTTCCGTGTACTAGGTGGGGTAATAATTAATGTGAACATTTTTTTTTTTAAAATGGCCCGTTTGGTAATCAAAAAATTAATTTTAGCACGATAAATATCGATTTGGTCCAAAAAATGTATTTTTATCATAGCAATGAGTGCGAGCGAGCGAAAAGATACAACAATCTCATAAGTACGAATGAGAGGGAACGATTAAAATTATTCTACTCATTTTTCGTCCAATTTATTGGCCTAAATTATTGTGAATCAGGCTTAAAACCGAGTGTGCACATTCGAGCTCAAAGTGGCACATTCCGATCTCGGGAAAATGAAGCGCGCCGCTCCGCGTCGCGCTTCATTTGCTTCCCTCGCTCGGAAATGTGCCACTTTTCGCTCGAATGCGCACATCCTCGTGTTTATTATATTAGTATAATTTACCGTGCGCTCTTTCAAATCAAAAATTTTAATTTAATTTAATAAAAATCCATTTTATATTCAAAAAATGTATTTACCATAGCAATGAGTGCGAGCGAGCGAAAAGATACAACAATCTCATAAGTACGAGTGAGAGGGAACGATTAAAATTATTCTACTCATTTTTCGTCCAATTTATTGGCCTAAATTATTGTGAATCAGGCTTAAAACCGAGTGTGCACATTCGAGCTCAAAGTGGCACATTCCGATCTCGGGAAAATGAAGCGCGCCGCTCCGCGTCGCGCTTCATTTGCTTCCCTCGCTCGGAAATGTGCCACTTTTCGCTCGAATGCGCACATCCTCGTGTTTATTATACTAGTATAATTTACCGTGCGCTCTTTCAAATCAAAAATTTTAATTTTATTTAGTAAAAATCGATTTTATATTCAAAAAATGTATTTACCATAGCAATGAGTGGAAGGGAGCGAGAAGATACGATAATCTTGTCAATGCAAGTGAGAAGAAACGATTAAAATTATTTAATTAATTTTTCGTGTAATTTATTGGTCTAAATTATTTCGAATCATTAAGAAATTGCCGTGAACTTAATTTGTATTTCAATAAGGAGGCCATAATAAAATTCTTTTTAGGTTTTCTGAATATTCGCTATCGTAATTGACACCTGTCATTGGAATTTAGTATTCAAGAAAAGACTCAATCGTTTAGATGTTGAAGAAAAAGTTAAGTTTGAGTATTTTTATTAATAAAAGTCTATTCTATTTCATAAATAAATATTTTTTACTTAAACCTATTTATTATTGGTTATTAGAATATATTTTTTATCATTTAATTGTCATAAAGTACAATTTTGTGGATTTTATTTTCGGGGTATGGCAAACCCCACCTCGTATGGCACGTGACATTTAGTCACCTAGTATGCGGAGGGTTTAAATGTTTATAAAGGAAGCGATTATTATAAACCGTGGTAAAAAGTTAGGTGTGCAATTTGGGCAAACAGTGGCACAATTTGATCTTGGCAAAATTATTCTATGTTGTGCCATTTTGGATTTATAATAGATTATTTAAAACTAATGACAATTCTTTCAAAACACCAACTTTGTGATTGGAAACTCAAAAAATTATGTTGGGAAAATTGATTTAACATTTGGTAATTTAAATCTCATCTTTTTTCGATTGGCGAAAATCCCGTTCAAATCAAATGAGTCGTTTTAGAGAAATCTACAATAATAATAATAAAAAACGATCATGGACTAAGCCCGATGAACCAGCACCAAAAGCTGAATTGCATTAAAAAAAGATCATGCGTTCAGTTTGGTGGGATAATAAAGGTGTTGTGTATTTTGAGCTGTTTCAGAGGGACCAAATGATCAATTCAGATGTTTAGTGTTGACAATTGATGAAATTAGAAAAACCAATAAAAGATAAACGGCTAGAATTGGTTAACCGTAAAGGCATTATGCCACACCATTATAACTCCTGTCCTCACACATCTTTAGTGACTCGTCAAAAATTATTGGAGCTTGATTGAGAACTGATATCACATCCACCATATAGCCCTGGCCTCGCCTCATCAGATAACCATATAATTCGGTCTTTAAATGATAAAATGATAAAATGATAATGTCCTGAAACCGTAATTGGTTCAGTTTTTTGCTGATAAAGTCCAGAAATTAAAAAGTTACCAGAAATATAGCAAAAAGTCATTGAACAAAATAGTACATTTATAGTTAATTAAAATCTTTCTTTGTATAAAAAAATTGGGTTATATTACTTTCTTGTTAAGCCAATAGTATAAAAATTTTTTTTTAAACGCAATAGCATAATTGAATCCAATTTTAGATGTGTACAAATGTATTAGTCTTCGCGTACATCTTTAAATTTTAAACAAATTTTATAAAATTATATGTTCTTGAACTTTGATCATTACGCGCTTATAGAAAAACCAAATATATATTTTTCAAACTAATCGCACAACCACTTATTTGCTTAAAATTAGTCTTTTTTCAATTTCGGAAAACGTTATAATCAAAACATTCATTTTTGAGTAGCTAATATACAATTAATGACCGACTTGTGTCTAATAATTTTATTTAAAACACGAATTCTTAATTATTATTTTAGTTGTATCTACAAAAATTTTTTTTTTATAATAACGCAACGTAAAAATTGGATGGCGTTTTCAAGACGTTAAAATACGTTCGTTTTCGTGGACATCCCAAATTAAATAGATTTTTTTTCATACTACGCCCGCATTCTACTTTATCAAACAAAAGTAATATTAAAAAGCTAAAAATCTGTACTAATTAAACTCATACGTGCGTTCGTTCAATTAAAATTAATCGAGCTTTTTTGCAAACTTTCATAGCAAATTGGCTTAAGCGACTTAAAACGTCAGTCTGCTTTAATTTTAATTGGAAAGAGCTCGCCATTTTTTTTTGTTGTTGCACGTAGACGCTTAACGAAATTAAATAACTTACTTTGTGGCATTACGTTTGTTTGCGATTATTTATATTCGAATTTTTTTCGTTAAATAAGCGCTCGCCGAATGCCGAAAGTCATTAAAGGTGGCGTCGAGTGCTCAATCAAATTAATTATCTTATCTTGTTGTTCGGCTTGAATAACGTTGCTCTATAATAAACGTCTAAATTTTCTAATAAGCACTTCAAGGGTGGTGACAATTAAGGGAATTACGAATTTATATTTGAATAATTAAGATAATTTTCCTTTCGAGCAACAAGTACGAATTCCACTTCAAAGGACTCTCCGTTTTCATTTGATTTATTATTTGTTATTGTTCGAAAGATTACGACGCTCGCGAAACGAAATCGAAAACGTTTATTTTTTTGCCACATGCCCCAGAAGAAAATAACCAGAAATAATTACCAGTCTTATTATATAATTTATTTCTCGAATTGCAATGTTGGGCTTTCAGCTTTGCCAATTACGACTGATTAATTCGACGACCTTTCGCCACCTTTTTGGTAATTTGGTGAGTACATGTTCGCGGAACTTTTGGTCCTTGTCAGCAAAAAAGTGAATCAGGTACGAATTAAGGTCTTCATTAGTGAAATTTTTACCGTTTAAAGAGTTCTGTAAAATTCGAAATAAATGGTAATCCGGTGGTACATTAGTTCCCAACCACGTTGCAATAATTTTTGACACATTACTAATGATGTGCGTGTTCGAACGTTGCCATGGTGCAACATAGCACTTTTATAATCCCACAAAACTGATAGCATGATATTATTTTGAAGAAATTCAGCTTTTGATGTGGACCATGATCGTTTTCAATTAATGCTATGCTGGGCAACCCATTTTTCATCACCAGTGATGATTCGCTTTAACCTACTAGGTGGGGTATAACTAACGTGAACAATTTTTTTTTGTTAAAACGGGACGTTGGTAATTGAGCCTAAAATCGAGTGTGCACATTCGAGCTCAAAGTGGCACATTTCGATCTCGGGAAAATGAAGCGCGCCGCTCCGCGTCGCGCTTCATTTGCTTCCCTCGCTCGGAAATGTGCCACTTTTCGCTCGAATGCGCACATCCTCGTGTTTATTATATTAGTATAGTTTACCGTGCTCCCCTTCAAATCAAAAATTTTAATTTAATTTAGTAAATATCGATTTTATATTCGCAAAACGTATTTACCATAGCAATGAGTGGGAGGGAGCGAGAAGATACGAAAATCTTGTCAGTGCGAGCGAGAGGGACCGATTAAAATTATTCAATTGTATTTTCGTCTAATTTATTGGCCTAAATTATTTTGAATCGTGCTTAAAATTGAGTGTGCACATTCGAGCTCAAAGTGGCACATTCCGATCTCGGGAAAATGAAGCGCGCCGCTCCGCGTCGCGCTTCATTTGCTTCCCTCGCTCGGAAATGTGCCACTTTTCGCTCGAATGCGCACATCCTCGTGTTTATTATATTAGTATAATTTACCGTGCTCTTCCTCAAATCGAAAATTTTAATTTAATTTAGTAAATATCGATTTTATATTCAAAAAACGTATTTACCATAGAAATGAGTGGAAGGGAGCGAGAAGATACGATAATCTTGTCAATGCAAGTGAGAGGGAACGATTAAAATTATTCAATTAATTTTTCGTGTAATTGAATGGTCTAGATAATTGCGAATCATCAAGAAATTGCTGTGAAATTAATTTTTATTTCAATAAGGAGGCAAGAATGATATTCTTGTTACGTTTCTTATCATTTAACTGTCATAAAGTGTAATTTTGTGGATTTTATTTCATTTTATTTTTGGGCAAACCCCACCTAGTATGACATGTAACATTTAGTCACCTAGTATGCGGAAGGTTAAAAAATAAATAAGTAAATAGTAAAATAAATAATAAATATTTATGGTTATTGTTTTGATTTGATTTTATTTTTTTGGCCCGCCAAAAGTTTCGATAATATTAAACTGGCCCGCAAAAGAATACTTTGGGAACCCCTGGTTTAAAGAGGTTCTGTAAAGTTTGAAATAAATGGTAATCTGGTGGTCTATTAGTTCCTAAGCAAGCTCCAATAATTTTTGACCAATTATTAACGTTGTGCGAAGTCGAACGTTGTCATGGTGCAACATACCACTTTTATAATTCCACCCAACTGATATTTTTTGACTCGATTCATCTTTTGATGTGGCTTGAGCTTGGACCATGATCGTTTTCAATTAATGCTATGCTGGACAACCCATTTTTCATCACCAGTGATGATTCGCTTTAAAAAAGATCGATTTTATTGTGTTTGAGATGCTATATTTTTAATTTGTGGATAGAATTTTAGGTTTTTTTGTAAAATTGTAAAACAATTATTTACTAATTTTTAATTAGTTTATTTTAATACTTAAGTTATTTTTTAACTAATTACCAAAAACAAATTAGCAGATACTAATTTCGATAAACGCACATTAGGTAAAATTCATCGGCGTGTTTATTATTAAAGGTCAACGACATTTAAAAGGATGGTTAAGATAAATAAATTAATGGAGGTCTCATAATAATTTTTCATCCACCTTTTTTGAATTGAATCGTTCTCGAGATGGAATTATGAAAAAAAGCATCTCGAAAACAAATTTAATGCTTGTAGCAATAGAAGCAATTTACGCGCTAAGCTTTGGTTCAATAAATTCTTTTGTCGGCTTTACAAAAGATATTTGTCAGTAAATTCAAGTATAAGGAACTGATTTTAAGGGTAGCACTTGAAAATTTCATTATGCTACGTGCTTACCACACGTCGAGCTTTCACAAAAAGTGATCTCCACAATTTGCGAAGGCCTCGTTTTTTACTTTTCGAAGTTCCTTTTAAGGTACACTTACACGGCTTAATATAAATAATTATAGCCTTTTCTAATATTTGTCCTCGATGCCTAAACTCGTAATTATCGCTTTTTATAAAATATTCGCCTCGGATACGGTTATTATCTGCGAAAAAGAAAGTTGTTTAGTATTTTTAGTGCCCTTTGATTTATTTGTGTCACCTATTGCTCTCAGCTTTGTACGCGTAGTTTTTCGTAATAAACTGTTGGGACGACAAAAAAAAATTCAATTTTGGACCCTTAAAATGTAATTTTCTTGCGCTTCGCGTAATCGGAACAGAGAATTCTCCAAAATTGGAAATTTCGAAATGATTGCCTTCTTACCCCCAACTTGCTTTCAATTAAATCAAAAACTAATCAAATCGGAGATGCTTTGAAGCTTATTTTTTTCTCTTTTTCGCAGAAAGGTGAGATTTGAACTGCGATTATCTCTCGGCCACTGCCATAGCAACGACAGCGCTAAAGGTAGGACGTTTAATTTCTTTCTCTCGTATTGCGCGAACGTTTAAAAATAATTAAAAAAGCTGTTTTTTTAATTTATTACATAATTAGCTAAAGAGGACGCTTCGATTTGAAAATAGGAAATTTGTTTCTCAGCTTTCCATTTTTTTTTTTTAATTTTCGATCGATCTGAGACGTTTTTTCGGAAAGAAATTGAAGACGACGCTAACGAGGAAGTTGTAAATTAATAAAATAAATTTAGCGCACATCCTAATGAATATTCGAAATAGAAATTTAGGTTTTGCATATCCGTTAGATATAAATCTTCCGATGGATTATTATTTCAAATTTGTGACTTGAGACTGGTGTCCTAAAAAGGGGTTCGTTATTCGAAAAATATGCGATAAATCTTGGTGTGACCGAAGTATTTAGGTCGCACTTATGTATCGGCTATGAATTTGATAAATATGCGACGATTAAGAATTTTTATGGTGCGACATTATAATATAAAAATTTTCCATTTGTTGCCGTGACTCGCAGATTTTTTTTTTTGTTATTTAAGATTGAACATGAGAAGAATCGTTCATACGAAAAGTAATGTTAATTGAGCCTCTCAAAACAATAAATAAAAAAGATAACAATAAAAGAAAAGGAATCATGGTTTCATCCGTAATAAAAATTACTTTCTGTATTGTACCTTGGTCCCTTTGTACCTAGGGCAACTTTATTTTTTTTAATATTTGCGGGCTTTCGTGACCCACAATTTTCGAAATTTCATATGCCACATTGACAGACATTAACGTAAAGTTAGCAGCAGCTGACCAATGTACTTTGTTAATGTATGAGATCAATTGAAATTTTTAATCGAAAAAAAGTAAGTCTTTTTATATTCTTTTTACTTAAATATCTTATTGATTTTTATTAGCTAATAACAAATGACTCATCGTAATTGAAAGATTATTTATTAATGTTTGCATAGTAGTGGTCTGATTTTGGCACAGCATAATCTTTAATTTTATTTTTAAGTTTAAATGTCAAGGGTCGGTGTGTTGTACCTCGATCACTGTCAATAAATTGTACCTTGGCCGTAAGATCAACGTGCAATAAATAAAAATTTAGATACCTTTGTTATAAATTCCTATTTTTTTTTATTTTGCTTCAGATAATATGCCTCGCAAGTCTAACGAAATATTTAAATTTTTGCAAAGTTAACCATTAAGTATGTGAAATTTTAGTATACGAGAAAAGTTTTGTTAATTTTTGAAACAATTTTAGTGTCTTCTCAAAGAAGAACATTAGTAGTTCTTATAATTCAAAAATAAATATATTGTTTTCATAGAACAATGGGTTTTATTTTGCTTAATGTGAATAGAGCCAAGGTACATCATCTCTGTTGTACCTAGGCCGTGGATCCACTAATTTTTAAATCTTATAGCATTTTGAGTAAACGGTTGGTGATGCTTTCAAATATTTTATGATGAATGCCTTATTAGTGCCCCACTACGATGCAATTCATTTTATCAACAAATTTTTACATATACAAATTAAAAAAATTACAAGTGAAAAAAGAGCTAAGGTACAACAGGTTCCCCTATATTATATTATGTTTCTATAAATAACACAGCCCAACAAAAAAAATGTTTGTAAAAACTTTTTATACCAATTCACCTGAATCATGTATTTTTGGGTGCTGAAACCGAATTTGGTATCCAATTTTTTTTTATCACCCTCAGATATTTCACAATATGAGATCGATGATATATTTTAAAATAGAAAATTTGATACAAAAAAATTAAATAAATGATAGTTTTTGTTATTAGGTAACAATTTTTACTTATGATAATTTTAAATTACTACAATTTAAATAATCTTTTTTCTTCTTCCTCATTTATAGACCTCATTAGTCCGTTACGTTACTCGTTTTATATAGGGTGGCCTTGTATTTGGTCTGACCATCTTTTTCTAGGTCGGTTTACGTTTCTTCTACCTCTGGGCCCGTACTACCAAAACAAATATACCATATATTTGTTTTCGGATACATTTTTCATCCATTCTTTGCAGGTACTGTAGCCAAAGAATGGAAAACTGCAAAAATTGTCCCAATATTTAAGAAAGGCAACAGGGGACTATGTGAAAATTATAGAGGAATCTGTTTACTAAATACAACCTATAAAATAGACTCTAGAATAATCAATAAACGGCTTTGAACTATTACAGAAGATAATATAGGGTAAAATACCGGTTTTGGACACGTTAGGCCCAGTTTTAGACACTTGAGTAATTTTGATAAAATAATTTAAAAAATACGTAAAAAACATTATTGATGTTTCTATTGTAGTTAAAGATATATTAATTACACTTATTGCAGTATCGATAATTCTTATATTTCACATTTGTCAAAATAGAGTGGAAAATGTCCACAACTGGTACAGTGTCCAAAACCGGTGCTTCTACCCTATTAGAAGAACAAACGGGATTCAGAAAAGGCAGGTCATCCACTGATAATATGTATTGGCAACCTTATAACATAAGAATTTATTGCCAACCTAATAACATTTCAATCATTAAAAATATTTTTTTTACATTTTAAGTAATAAAATATTTTTTTTAATATTGAAATGTGGGCAATTGGCGGGCGATTCGACTTTTTTATGATTATTTTCGGAATCAGCACACAAAATAATACAGGAATTAGGTAAAATTATTAAAAAAGTTTTTTCATCGTTGGCCTATGTAACTATTACTAATACAATTTATTTATTATTATTATTATTCTATTTTGTGTAAGTGTTTTGATTCAATAATTATAAGGTAAACATAATTTTTACATTAAAAAGTGACTGATTTATTTAAAAAAAATTATTTAGCTGTTCCATATTCTGCTATTGAGTATTCTAAGCGTTCCCATACTGGGTCTTTCATACTTTTTAGAAAAACTGTTTTTTTCTATATGAAATTTTGGCAAATAATAATTTTATTATTCTGTTTATTATTCTGTCTATTTTACATGGCGGAACAATTTTTTTTATAAACCATTTTAATATTAGGTAAATGGTAATAACCAGTCGTGCGACCTTCGTCGTTCCAGTATTAGGACATACCTATACCTTATTTCAGAAAAATAAGTGCTAAACGTTTTTCCGAATCAAAAATTTGAATTTAACTTTTTGAGTTGAAAGAGAGATGATTTATATAGACAAATCCAGTTAATACGAGGATGTGCACATTCGAGCGAGAAGTGGCACATTTTCGAGCGAGGGAAGCAAATGAAGCGCGACGCGGAGCGGCGCGCTTCATTTTCCCGAGATCGGAAATGTGCCACTTCTCGCTCGAATGTGCACACTCGGCTAAAAAGACGATTTACAATAATTAATTTGTTAACTAAAAAATTTTAATTAAAAAAACCTTTAATATTTTTTATATTTTATATATTTTTTAGTAAAGACTTATGCTTGTAAAATAATTTGCTATGTACACTAAAAATCTTAAATCCTGCCCGCTCTAAAATAATTTGAAATTTTTTCCTTCGAAATTCAAAGCGAAATATAACACTTCGTTAAAATGAAAAATTCCAAAGTGCGTGGATTACAAAAAACAGATCTAAAAATAGAGCGCTTTCTTAATTACGTCCAGGACACTTTATCGCCATAGTTAAATAGATTAGAGTGAACTTACAAGGTTTCCTAACTAGAACATATTACAATCCAGTTCATAATAGTAAATGTAACACAAATAAGTTGATGCAATTACTTTATTTACGGTCAGTCGTTAGCAATTACGAAGCTTATGCTCGTGTAAAATCTGGATTTCGAGTCGATATTAGGTTTTAATTAATCCTAATTTACAGTTACGATTAAAGCGCAGTCATTATGACTTTCGAACAGACTTCCGTCAATTCGAAAAAAAATGTACGCCGGTCCAAAGACCGCAGCGGCCATTGTGACCGAACGAAAAAAAAAGCGCCGTTAATGCAAGGAAAGTAATTAATAAGCGAACCCACCTTAAAAATTTCAATACCTTCAATTAATAGTAAATACCGACAACAACAAAAGGCAACCTTGACAAATTATTTAACAAATTTTTAAAGGCAACCTTCCGGGGGCTCGTGTTAATTTTTTTTCGGGCCGCCGACAGCTATATTAATTATGAAATGACAAGAGATGGGTGGCGACTTAATTTTTCTCCTCTTTGTTTTTGCGTTTTTTTGGCCAATTTATTCGACTCGAGTCGAGCGCTTAAATGACCGAAAAACGACTCAAAAAATTAAATTAATGTCGGGAGGCTTTTTGTCGGAATTAAAGTTTTTCTTTAATATTGATTTAAACGCGATTTATTTTGTCGGACGTTGCTTTTTTAACGAGCGTAATTGCATTCGCAGACACACAATGCCTGTTTCTAATTAAACATTTAATTGCAAAAAGTTTGATTGGTTAACGGAAAAAAAAACTAATTAAAAAACGGTAGTCTTTAAACAACTCGTTTAAAATAAGACAGAAAACTAGAAGCGAGTGGACATTTACATAAATTGATTGAATTTTACGCGAAATTCGAAAAAAATTAGAAATAAATAAAAGCAAACGCGAGCTCGGGGGTTCATGAATAAGTTTTTCGTTTAAAAAAAAAGGAACGTACACACCTACATTTTATTTTCATAGTCAAAAGGGGTTTCTTTTGGAGAGATTTGATTTCCTGTCTCATCTCTGCGAAATTTGTAGTCTGCGAACGTTGGCAGATGACAGATTATCTTTTGCAACTGTAAATATCTTTTGCGAAACGTATTGCTATATAAAATCTGCCAAGAACAGTTTTGTACTATTTCGTCGAGCAAGTGGTTCTTGAACTTTTTATCTCAATTTTCTTGTTTTATTTACTGCCAAAATGATTTGCTTAAAAAACCAAGGATTATTTTATGTTGTTGTTTTTTTGATATTGTCTATAATTAATAAGGAGCCCTGAACAATTACAAGAGCATATTTTTGATTTTATAATAAATATAAAGTATTTAGATTTTTAAAATTAAGAAAATAATATGTATTTACTTAATTTTTATTACCAAAATTTTGTACTGATTAATAGGTAATTCTATTGAAGTCATTTTAAAAAAAAATTGTATTTGAAATTGTACAGAATTTCAGACGAATAGGTACTGGAACTTAACGGGGCGACACCTGACCCCAATCTAAACAATAAAAGTGTGTATTCAATATGTCCAAAATTTAAAAATATTTCGCGAAAAATATAATTTAATTTTGAGGTAAATGCTTTTAAAAAAGAGTGAGTTCATTTAGTACGTGCTTCTTTGCTAATTTATTTTATTGTTTGGATATTATGTTTTATCAAAACGTCGATTAAGTTTTTTTATATAAAAGTTGGTAAAAAAACAACTTCCCTTGTGAAAACATGTTGTAAATGCAGAGCTTTGTTATTATAAACATCTTTTGTTGCCCGTAAAGTGATTAACATAAGCAATTTTATTTCACGTCTCAATTTTGAGGCATTGTTGTCAAGCCTATCTCCCCCATTTAATATTTCTGTTTCTTTTTTGATTTTAAAAAAATATTCTACATATGGTTTTAATAGTATTGTAATAGATTTGAATAAAAATTTTCAAAATATTCTAAATACCCGGGAAAAAAAGTTTAATTCTGACTATATAAAGGGTGTTTCAAATTGAGCGCATTTTTTTAAAATCTAGTAAAACACATAATTTGCATTTATTTTTAAAAACTTCTGCATAGATCTGGATATAAAGGGTGGGCCATTTAAAATTTTTGAATTTTTGATCGGCTATAAATAAAAAACTAATGAATATTTTTTCAAAGTTATGAGTTTAGTAGAAAGATTGAACTTTTCCATTTATGAATGAAATACGTCAGTCAAATCACTGCACGACTGGCCCCATCCGATCAACTTAATTTTTCAGTACATTGTTGATTGTTTGGGGCTTAATCTCATGCATCCCAACTTCGATTTCGTGTTTTAAGGCATCAATCGTTTCTGGATAGTTAGCGTGTAACACTTATCCTTAACGGATCCCCACAAAAAATATTCCAACGGAGTCAAATCACAGCTCCGAGGCGGCCAATTGACATCAGCATTTCGACTGATTATTCAATTTTCAAAAACGGTGCGCAAAAGACCGATGGTTACGTTGGTTGTGTGACAAATCGCCCCGTCCTGTTGAAACCAAATGTCGTCCATGCCTTCCTCTTGAATTTTTGTTTCCAAAAATTTGTACTGAAAAATTAAGTTGATCGGATGGGGTACTGTAAGGCCAGTCGTGGCAGTCATTTGACGGACGTTGTATTTCATTCATAAATGGCAAAGTTTAATCTTTCTAATAAACTCATAACTTTGAAAAAATATTCATTAGTTTTTTATTTATAGCCTATCAAAAATGCAAATGTTAAGTGACCCACCCTATATATTGTATAATATATTGATTCTTTAGACTATATCTGGTCTTATATGATTATATCTGATCGGATAGAGACAATTTAAAGATCTGACCAGATGTGCGGGATCAGATCTGATTATATATGGTCAGATCTAAACTTTTTTCCCCGATAATAACGTGTTTAAATTAAAGTTTACTAAACCACAACTCAAAAATATTACACATAAGGCCACCTGACTTGGAGTATGTTTTTGTTCAGTTTAGGGTCATTTATAAGCGGGTTAAGTTCGAGTACTTATTCGTCTAACAGGCAATAGACGAAGAAAATACATCAATGGTCAAACTAAATTTTTAAAAATTAGTTTTTCTATTACTTAAAGAATAATCTAATGATAATTTTGGCAGCACTATGTGTTGCTTATCTGACTGCATATTTACCATAACATTGTGAGCATTCTTGCATGCAAAAATTTTACCCTCAAAACGCCAAAAGAAGTATAACTTCAATAAAAACAATTTGACAAACACGGAATTAAAGTTCGTAGAGGAATATTGGGTATTTGCAGTTGATTTTTTCCCACGTTTGTTGACTATTTATTTTTAGGGCTAACTTCGCGAAGCACCTGAAAGCACGTTTGTAAAAATTTAGTGGCCCATTTAAGGAACTAGAAAAAGAAGTTGCAGCCAACAATGGTCTGTTTGTACGTCGGTCGTTATTGTTATGACTGCCATTTCTCTAAGAAACTGAATTTCGTTACACAAAAAGTTAACTTCTCCGAATAAAAGAAATAATGGGATTTGAAACAATGCAATTTATGTTCTAAGGCTTGCTTTTCAACTTCCAACACATATACGCTTTTAACTTTCATGCTATTCACCCCGAATTTTACAGTTAACTAAATGTGTTGTTTTATTTATTAAAATCAACCCTTAAATTCCACAAACAGATTTTCGAACGTAAACTTTCTGTACTTTTGTTTGTCCGTGTGTGCGTGCGGTGTTGCGCTCCGCTTTATATTTTTTCGGCTCGACTTTAATCGAAATGGGATTGGCGTTTTTTACGTCTCGTTAATTAAAATTATTTCAATAAAACCGCTCTCGTTGAGTTGCATTAAAATTAAATTTAATCCGAACATGACTCGGGCATGCCCATTCAAAAAAAAAATTATAACAAGCCTTAATTCGTTCGAGCTTAATCGTATGTGGCGTTTAGCAACAAATAACGCGTGAAATTCTTTTTTTTCAACTAGAATTCTAACCGTGGAATTTAGAAAATCGCGCAACTTTCTAAGTTTTTTCGCGGTTTTGCGTTTAATCGACTCGCGCGCGTTGTAGTTTTGCATTTATTTTTCAAAAAAAAACGGTGCCCGCTCAACTTTCGGAATTCACAAAATGCGGTTTTGTTTCGAAGCAGCAGCAAGAAAAAAATTTAATCGAATCGAAAGTGATCGATCGCCGAACGTAATTGTTACAAAACGGAAGGCCACTATTATTAATAATAAATCATTTTGCTAATAAATACATTTCTCTTTTCGCATAATAAATAAAAGTAAAGCTAATAGAAAATGTGATTGACGTTTGACGTGAATTGCTTTTCAAAAAAGGTCCCAACGTTTGCGTTCTTTCATGTGGGTCATTTCATATGAAATCAACAAATTTGAATTAAAAAGTGTGCCGCATGATTTTTAATTTTAATAAAAAAAATTGTAGATGATCTTTGTGGTGCCAGAAATGCTAAACCGCCACCGTTTATTTTTTTATTGTATAACTTCTGATCAGTACCCATCCGAAGTCAAAAATTTGGTCAATTTCATACTTGTACATTAGGGTGTCCGTTATTTCCCAAATTGATTTTTTTTCTGCTGCCGCCCTATAAATTTTTGGTTTTTCCTTAAAAAAAATATCCATCCCAGAAAAAACTCTTAGTTTTCAAATTAAACCGTGCCGAAAGCATGTTACATTTCCTATTTAAATACCATGGGAATTTCGGACTTTATATGCATTTAATTTTTTTTTCTCTGAAACAAATAATAATACGGCACTGACTATATATATTTTTATAGAGAATTGGGTGCTCTAAAAAAAGGTCTCTTATGATTTTTTGATAATTTCACTCATTCGAAAGTTATTCAAGATTAAAGTCGGGTTCATGGTTAATTTTATAATTTTTATGGTTCTCTTTACTTTCAAGAACCATTTGTGGTACTTGAATGCTGAAACTGCTGCTTTGGCTTTTTTTGATCCGAATGTGTCATCTCCCATAGAACGTAAAACGATTAAAGCATTAAAAACTAATGAAGATTTAGATTTCGATTGCCTTAAACCAGGGGTCGGCAACCTGTGGCTCCGGAGCCGCATGCGGCTTTTTTAGAAAAGTTTGTGGCTCCCTGAATATTAAATATTTCTGTATAAAACCATCTCAAAATTTAGATGCAATCTTTTTAGCACCTCTTCCATGTTTTTATTTTTTTTATTCAATATAGATTTGGCTCTTTGTCACTGAAACGAATCTTTATTTAATATTATTTACAATGTATTGTTTACGTTATTGTAGCTATTAAGCTTTTTTAATTATTATAGATTAGTGGAATGATTTTATTAAAAAGAATCGTAGCAAAACTTGAAAACTGTGATATTCACTATGGACAAAACTTTAATTTTAAATAACTTTCGAAGGAGTGAAATTATGAAAAAATCATAAGAGACCTTTTTTGTAGAGCGTTTAATTATCTATAAAATGTGTCTTGGTCATTGTCGTATTGTTATTTGTTTCAGAGAAAAAAAAAATTAAATGCAAAAAGTCTGAAATTCCCATGTTATTTAAATGGGAAATGTAACATGCTTTCGCCACAGTTTAATTTAAAAACTAAGAGTTTTTTGGGATGGATATTTTTTAGGAAAAAACTATAAATTTACGGGGCGGCAGCAAAAAAAAATCAACTTGGGAAATAACGGACACCCTAACCTACATGTTTTTGTTTTTTTTTGATAAATAATTGAATTTGAAAATTTTGACTTTTATTTGATTATTTTTATCATAAATTGACATATTTCTAATAGTTTAAATAAGTTATATAACTTTTATAAATTATCAAACTCCCAGATGATTTTCATATTTATTTGTAAAAGTTGCACTTTAAAAAAAATCATATTTCCTAGAGAGGTGAAAATAACATAATGGCACTAATTGAATTTCATTAACGAAGTAATGGACTACATTTTGTGAAAATTTCAGATTTTAATTTTTCCTCCCCATGGGTTTTATTGGGGTCAAAATTGAACTTTTATCAAAATTATCAAATTATACAATATTTTTTTTCGTAGAAGATTTTATTCTAGCACAATGATAATTATGTCACGACATCAAAAAAGTTAGTTTTTTATTGTAAAAAAAATCAACCCTTAATATGCAACAGGGTCGACACAGGGTCCAATAAAATATCGTAAAAATGAGAAAAAAATGTGAAAATTTCGGATGATCACCATCTTGTTCCCAATTGTTTTAGTTTAATTTTATTGTATTACCTAAAATGCACATTTATGACCCTTTCAAATAAAGCTAGAGCCCATTATCTACAAGTATGCAATTGACCCAATTTTTGACTTCGGATGGGTACTGATCAGAAGTTTTACAATAAAAAAAATAAATGGTGGTGGTTTAGCATTTCTGGCACCACAAAGATCATCTACAATTTTTTTTATTAAACTTAAAAATTATGCGGCCCACCCCATTTGCTGATTTCATATGGAAATGACCCATGTGCGAAACGGTGCGCGTTTTTTTTCGGGCGCATTATTTGATGGATTTTAGTGCCGAACGTGACCGTCCCAAAACGGACAAGCGCGGTTAGCAACTGCATCCATATAGAAATTTGCTTGCATTATTTCCTTCTGGAATGCTGCTGACATTTTAAAATCGCGCACAATTCTAAAAGGTGCACAACCGTTCGCCTTTTAACGCTCACGAGTTGTTTTAGTGAAAGCTCGACGAGCTTTTTCCCCGCTTCTAAAACAAACAGAAAAAATGCATAAAAACGATTCGCGCGAAATTATTAGAAAATAGCCATTAATAAAATTTAATTAGTTTTTGGCGGAAAGAAAGGAAGAAGCGCCATCTGCGAGGTACGACTGTATTTTTTTTGGTTTTTATGATTTTCGTGCAATTAACTTTACAAAATTAAGCTTAATTAGTTTACGTCTTCCTCATTATATTAAATTGTCGGCAAATGTACGTTTGTATTTTTTCTTCGCGTTTTTTTTTATGTTAGAGCGAGAGAGAGAGACGCAAAGAATTAAAATGCTCTACATTTCTAGAATAATTAGTTTCTGCAGCAAATACATAAGAGACTTAGGAGGAAATACAGTTATTTCCTTTTAGTGAATTTAGATTTACATATTTATTAACAACATTCCGCAGTGGTACGCAAGTTTTTAGACGCAAAAATATCGGTGCGTTTTGCATATTAATAGAAATATTGCAAATCAGATTGTTTTGCATATTTAAAGAGTTTTATTTGGTAAACATTTGAGGTGGAAGGAAACTCTTCGAGAGGGAGAAATAAAATTTCCATTGTAAACGAGAACAAAATCGGGACTTATAAATCTGATTAGGAATGCGAAATTCTTTTGCTATTGTGATTTGTCTTTTAAATTTGAGGAGAACGCGAACGGATCATAAATACTTGAGGTTTCGTGTCAACAACCGATTTTGAATTTTTACGATTTTGAATTTTTTCGATTCGCTTCGAACGATTTTTATTGAAATGCGAAGCGCGGCCGAATCGTTTTATTTGGTCCGTTTTATATCAGTTTTAATTCGACCTTTCTCGCCTATGAATAAATTAAAATAATGGCGTGCGATAAGATTTTCGCATTTGCTTTATTTTGAACGAAATCATTCGATAGAAGACGATCACTCCTTGACGTTATACTTCTTTTGACGTTTTGGGAGTAAAATTTTAGCAGGCAATTCGACAGGCGAATTTAGCAGTCTAAGAAAGTAAATTAAATATGGCGAATCGTGCTTAAAACGGAGTGTGCACATTCGAGCTCAAAGTGGCACATTCCGATCTCGGGAAAATGAAGCGCGCCGCTCCGCGTCGCGCTTCATTTGCCTCCCTCGCTCGGAAATGTGCCACTTTTCGCTCGAATGCGCACATCTTCGCATTCGTTAGATTTGTTTACTTTATCCTTCGCTCTTTCAAATCATAAATTTAAATTTAGTTTAGTAAATATTGATTTTATGCTCGAAAAACGTATTTGCCATAGCCACAAGTGGAACAAAGCGAAAGAATACGATAATCTCGACAATGCAAGTGATAAAGAACGTTTAAAATTTATTTATATACACGAACCGATTTTTTCTTTTGGTTTGTATCCTTTTAATTGGTAATTTTTATTCGGTTTTAAATGTATGTGTTGATTGATATGCGTTTTTCTTACAATTATAATGCACTCCTCTGATGATGTAATAATAAATAATATTTCTATTGGTCAATTAAAATCCTCAAGATAGAAAAAAGATTAAGAACACTTTAAAACAGTTTTTTATCATTTAATTTGATTTAAGTGCAAAATAACGAAGTTTATGATTTATTTAATTTTATTTTAAATTTGAAAACGTAGTAACTCCATAAACCATGCATTTAAAAATATAAACATATTGATTTTATAAAAATTAATTTGATTAAAAAAAGAACTCCATAGCGTTTAAAAAATATAGAGTCCAAAATTTCAAATAGTTGAAATAAAATATACAAATGAGTTATTAATATTTTTGAAAATACTTTATTAATTTTAATTTGATGAAAATTGCATATTTTTTAGTTATTTGATAACTAGCTGGCCCGCCCCGCTTTGCCCGGGTTTTTATTAGTATAAATCAAAAAGGATTAAATGAAGCCAAATTTCTTAAAGAAAAACCTCTATAGAATTTATTTCTGATTAATTCTTCCAATACTTTGATTAATAAAAAAGAAGGATAGATTTGATAGATTTAATAAACACACACCCCCTCCATTTTCTTAGGATATATTAAATTTTATATATGTTCAAAAAGTTTTCAATGAAGCCAAATTTCTTACAGTAACACATGAATAGAATTTATTTTTGATTAATTTTTCCAATACTTTGAAATTAATAAAAAAAGAAGCGCAGATTTGATAGGCGTACACCCCTCTAAATTAATAAACGTACAGCCCCCTCTATTTTTTTGGGTATTTTAAATTTTATTTATAATCAAAGAGGTTTCAATGAAGCCAAATTTCTTAAAGTAAAACATGTCTAGAGTTTATTTTTGATTAATTTTTCCAATACGTTGATTAATAAAAAAGAATGGTAGATGTGATAAGCGTACACCCCTTTAAGTTAATAAACGTACACCCCCCTCTATTTTTTTGGGTATTTTAAATTTTATTTATAATCATAGAGGTTTCAACAAAGCCAAATTTCTTAATGTGAAACATGTATAAAATTTATTTCTGACGATTCGTTATAAATTAAGGTCCCATCACAGATTTTTCTGTCCTCTTTGTCTGTATAGGCCAATCATAAATTTAAAATGTAGTTTAGTAAATATCGATTTCATGCTCGAAAAACGTATTTGCCATAGCAATAAGTGGAAGAGAGCGAAAAGATGCGACAATCTTGACAATGCAAGTGAGAGGGAACGTTTAAAATTAATTTATTTATGCGCACCAGGTTTTTTTTTGGTTTGTATACTTTTAATTGACAATTTTCTTACAATTTAATGCACTTTTCTGATGATGATAATAATAAATAATATTTATATTGGTTCATTAAAATCCTCGAGATATAGGGATTTATTTTTTTAATATACAGTTCAACCTACGTAAGTCAAACCTCAATAATCCGAATTTTTGATATTTCGAATTATTTTTAGTTTTCCTTCAAATTCGATTTATCGAGGTTTGACTGTATTTGCTATTCTTATTTAAACAGATTTGGCGTGAATCATGTCTACGCGCCATAGCTGCACGCTTTATAAAAAAAATAATCATGCAATTAATTAATTCTGAATAAGGTAAAACTTTTATTTGTAGTAAGTTAAATTCAACTTTAATTATCATTGTTTTTAGCAGTTATAAATATTATTTATATGTGCGGCTGTATTTCATTTTTGCTCGGGAATTAAAGGGATTTTGGAAGTGTTGGTTTAAATTATTATGAACAATTTATCGAAATGCGAATAATAGCCAAATTATTTTATTTGCTTTGTGCATTGGACTGTTTGGTATCAGTTTTAATTCGACCTTTCTCACCTATGAATAAATTAAAATAATCGCATGCGATAAAAATTTCGCATTTGCTTTATTTCGAACGAAATCAGTCCTTATTGCATATGTCGATAGAAGATGAGTTTGCATTACATTTTTACTATATGTTATTAACGTGTTTCGGGAAATAAATATTTTTAGTAGTGCCTTGCCTTTGAAGGTATAACAATGTCTACAATTTTAATTAATTAATACCATTAGAACAATTCGAAATTATGTTGCATTTAATAAAATATGCTTCTTTGAAAGTACTCGAAGCACAATTAAGATTTTGGTAAGATTTTCTTTATTTAAAATACTTCGAAAAAAATTTAAAGTCCTACCACATAAAAATCAAACATATTGATATTATTTTGAGCAACAATTATTATGATTGCAAAATCTTTGAGAAATATAATTCATTTTAACAATGTTCTGTCTGTATTTACATAATTAATACGGTTTTTGATTTTTTTTACAGGAGTCTTAGTCAACTATGGATTTTTTGATGGAAATAATCCAGTCCTGAACGACGTTTTCTGAAGCCACTAGGACGATATTAATAAATGTAAGTATTCTTAAAAAAACATAGCACTTTTGATCAAATTAAAATCCAACAACACCAAAAATTCGTATCTTAAATAATAACTCGAAAATAATTCTAATTTTGATCTTGTACCACTAATATATTTTTGTGCGATCTTTTTTGTAAACAATACTTAATGTTTTTTTTTCTATTTTTCAGATTCGATTACATTCTCAAAGTGTGTGCGTCGTTTGAATCGTTTTTCGGGAATTTCGCGTTTTGTTCGTAGTCTTAAAACCGTCTAATGTCCTCCCAGTAAAAAAAATCGACCCTCATAAAATTCATTTATACTCGTTCGTTTAAAAACTTGGTGCCTTTTTCCTTTGCCCAAAAAACTTTAACGTAATTTTTCGAAAAATATCACGGGAGTGTTAAAGTCGGGAGTGCAAGTGGCCGGTCTTCCCAAGGAACCTTCATCAGAGAACACCTAAAAGGTAGGATTTAATTTTCTTTTCGTACAAAAAAGCTACTGCAACAAAGATTGCCATACTTATCGAACCAAATGCGATTTTCAGATTCAAAACCAAAAAACATACTTTAATCTTGTTTCGGTGGCTCTTTTAATTTGTTATTCTCAACATTGTTATTTCTTTGTGTAAAAACGTTTCTTAGAAGAGCGATTTTGCGCCAGGCCCGGGCCTAAATATTACAGCACAAACAATTATCCAGTTCTTGCTTTGAAAAAGGTTGACTTTTACTAATCAACGACAAAGGTTCTTTTTAAAACTAATTTACTTCGTATTGGGACACCTCTTTGAGTTTCTTCGCTCGATTTCTAATCGGTGGATAGATGCCCTTTTGTAGTGTGTCCACACACACTAAACTTCATTTTCAATCAAAATATTTCGCAACAATAATAATAATAATTATACTTCTTTAAAATTTAATTTAATGGATTTAATAATTGAAATATTAATTGCTACCAATAATGTTAAATGATATAAAACCTCTGCAAAACTTAACTAACTATTTTTTTCTAATAATTACATATAAAAAGTTTTCTAATAAATGGCCTGTAATCTAATTATAAATAGTCAGGTGTCCGTTAACACTAAAATAATCCCATCACTAAAGACAGACACTTTTTTCGCAAACAACTTTCAATTTCTATTTTAAACGCAATTAATAGAAACCTTAGTGATTTTTCCATTTATGGAACTGAATAATTTTCCTCGCGAAAACACCTGACTACCTTTTTTTTTCGAAAGAGAAATCCGTTATTGTTTTTTTTTCGCGTTGCAAAAGAATACGGAGCGTTCGTTGCGAATTTTTCCGCCGTCGAAGAATAAAGAAAATGCAAATTAATTTTAAATAAGAAGCAAACCATAACGTAACATTAGATGTAAAATAATTACGAAACAATCGCCAGACCTTGAAATAAGCACATATTGCGGTGCATAATTTAAATATTAATCTTAAAAAAATGTTATCGTGCTATTAAACTTGAGCAGAGGCGTAGTCGGAATGCAATGTCAATAATTATTTCGCAAATAATTATTAATTACCGCTAGTCGTGTGAGGAGAGTGTGTGTGCGCGCTTATATTCGCATAATTGCGAAAAAATGTTTTCCACTCCACTTTTCGCGATCTGAATTCAATGATATTACGAAATGCGTGCGTTCTAAACGGAATCTCGAAGAAGAATTTTTATTAAGTTTATTGTTAAACTGACCACATTATATGGTAATTGTTACGTACGCTGTTGCACTTATTATTCTTCCAACACTTCTTGTTCTCCTCGTTACGACATGTGTGAAATTTATTTTAATTTCCTGGTCGTACGTGATTTCGAGAGCCGCCTTGCTAATTGCTCCTTCTCACACCGTTCCCGAATTTAAATTCCAATCAAATCGATTAACGGAAGCACTCTTTGAAGTTATACTTCTTTTGGCGCGTCGATAGTAAAATTTTACGAAGTAATTCGACAGGCGAAGTTAGCCGTCTAAGAAAGTAAATTATTTATTGTGAATCGTGCTTAAAATCGAGTGTGCACATTCGAGCTCAAAGTGGCACATTTCGATCTCGGGAAAATGAAGCGCGCCGCTCCGCGTCGCGCTTCATTTGCCTCCCTCGCTCGGAAATGTGCCACTTTTCGCTCGAATGCGCACATCTTTGTATTCATTGGATTTATTTATCTCTCTTTCAAATCCAAAACGTAAATTCAGATTTCCTATTTGGAAAAAGTTGAATATTTGAAGACACTAAACCACAGATTTGGTGTGTCTCTGGTATAAATACAGTCTTGAATTTTTTAATTCAAATTTTTTAAGAAGTAAATTAATTATTGTGTATCATTCGTTGAATTTGTCTATGTTAATCATCTCTCTTTCAAGTCAAAAACCTATATTCGATATATATACATTGTTATGAATTATACAGACCGACTTTGGTATGATTCTTGAAGAGACAATTAATTTATTTTTGATTTTTTAAATTGAAAGCCACGAAGTATACTTCACTTTTTTATAATAGGAGTTTGTATTATTTTTCAAATAATTTTATTTCATTAATAATTGAAAATTAAAGAAGGTCCTAGGAATTTTAATATTTAATTTAAATTTTCAAATTATTTCAAAACTTAGGCTTGAAGTAATTATGAAATATTTAGATATCATCAAAATATGAGCCAAATTAGAAAAAAATAGATAAATATCACTGTAAAAGAATTTAGTTGAATTTAAAATAAAATCTGCTGAGAATTTTTCTAAAGTCTTATGTATTGAAAAGTTTAATAAAAAATTTGGTTCCTGGTAGAATTGTTATTCAATTTTGTTAGAAAATAAATTAATTATTGTAAATCGTGCTTAAAACCGAGTGTGCACATTCGAGTCAGTGGCACATTTCGATCTGGAATGAAGCGCGCCCCCCGCGTCGCGCTTCATTTGCCTCCCTCGCTCGGAAATGTGCCACTTTTCGCTCGAATGCGCACATCCTCGTATTTATTAAATTTGTTTATATTACTTTTTGGTATTAAAATAAAAAAACGACATATGTGCATATTTTTACCGAGATCAAATTTTGCACGCGCCACAACTTTGTAAGTTTTAACTAAAATTATTTATTGTGAATTGCGCTTAAAACCGAGTGTGCACATTCGAGCTCAAAGTGGCACATTCCGATCTCGGGAAAATGAAGCGCGCCGCTCCGCGTCGCGCTTCATTTGCTTCCCTCGCTCGGAAATGTGCCACTTTTCGCTCGAATGCGCACATCCTCGCATTCGTCAGATTTGTCTACTTTATCCTTCGCTCTGTCAAATCATAAATTTAAATTTAGTTCAGTAAATATAGATGTTATGCTCGAAAAACGTATTTGCTATAGCAATGAGTGGAAGGGAGCGAAAAGATACGACAATCTCGACAATGCAAGTGAGAGGGAACGTTTAAAATAAATTTAGTTACGCGCACCGGTTTTTTCTTTTGGTTTGTATACTTTTAATGGCAATTTTTATACGGTTTTTAAATGTATTTTTTGATTGGTATGCGTTTTTCTTACAATTTGAATCCACTTTCTGATGATGACAATAATAAATAATATTTCTATTGGTCCATTAAAATTCTCAAGATGGACAAAATATTAAGAATACTTTAAAACATTTTTTTTTTGGTTTTTTTATCACTTAATTTGATTTAAGTGCAAAATAACGAATTTTAATATTTATTCAATTTTATTTTAAAGAAAACGTAGTAACTGCATAAACTATGCATTTAAAAATATAAACATATTAATTTTATAAAAATTAATTTGATTAACACTAGAATAACTGAAACTTAGTATATACCAATATTGCCCAAAAGCAGTCAAAATGACTGCATTGTGAAAGAATAACTAATATGTAAAAAAATTTGTTTAAAATTATTTTTTAATATTTTTTATATTATTTACAGTTATATAACAAGTTATTAGTAAATATTAACAATAAAAAAAAATTGCTTCACTTGGAAAAAAAAATAATTTATGCATTGTTATTTGTATATTTTTTCTAATTGAAATTAAAAAGCAGTTAAAACGACTTCCTTGGGCAATCTAGTGTTAAGGAAGAACTCCATAGTGTTTAAAAAATATACAGTATAAAATTTTAAATAGTTGGAATAAAATATGCAGATGAGTTATTAATTTTGTTAAAAATACTTTATTAATTTTAATTTAATAAAAATTTCATTTTTCTTAATCACAGTCGAACCTCGATAAGTCGAAGTTAAAAGATAACTAAAAATAATTCGAGTTATCCAAAATTCGGCTTATCGAGGTTCGACTTATGGAGGTTCGACTGTATTTGATAACTAGCTGGCCCGCCCTGCTTCGTACGGGGTTTTATTACTATAAATCAAAAAGGTTTCAATGAAGTAAAATTCCTTAAAGTAAAACCTTTATAGAACTTATTTCTGATTAATTCTTCCAATACTTTGATTAATAAAAAAAGATAGATTTGATAGATATACAGCCTTTTAAATTAATAAACGCACACCCCCTTCATTTTCTGGGGATATTTTAAAATTTGTTTATAATCAAAAAGGTTTCAATGAAGCCAAAACATGTCTAGAATTTATTTTTAATTAATTCTTCCAATACTTTGATGAATAAAAACAAGAAGTAAATTTGATAGGCGTATACTCTTTAAAATGAATACCCCCATTTTATTTGACTAGTTTAAATTTTATTTATAATCAAAGAAATGTATAAAATTTATTTCGGACGACTTGTTATTAATTAAAGTCTCCGCAGACATTTTTTGTTCTATTTTCTGTCTGTATAAGCTAATCTCAAAAACTACTATAAGTATTTTGATACAGTGCCATATAACTTAAACGATTTAAGTCACAAACGCTAAGAAACCTTTCCAAAGGCACGTTTTTTTTAGGAGTTGATAGGTAAATATCATCATGTCATCCAATTTTCGAAAGATGTTTCAATGAAGCCAAATTTCTTAAAGTAAAACGTCTATAGAATTTATTTCTGATTAATTCTTCCAATACTACGATTAATAAAAAAGGATATATTTGATAGATGCACCCCGTCTTAAATTAATAAACGCACACCTCCTCCATTTTCTCTTCAGTTTATCTATTAGTAAAAACCGTATCAAAATTCCTACATTCATTTCTGAGATTAGCCTATACGCACAGACAATACGACAGAAAAATGCGAGGGGGCCTTTGCTTGGAAATGTGCCACTTTTCGCTCGAATATGCACATCCTCGGATTTATTAAATTTGTTCACATTAATTTTTAAATTTAAAATTAAAAGAGTTATATGTCCAAATAAAACGACGCACTTATGTGCCCATTTGAGCAAAAAGCTCATATTGTCCCAAGACCAAATTATACACTCGGTTTTTAACCAAAATCTACAATAAACACATCTAATCCTCAATTTACACGCTACCAGTGGTCCAGCTATACACCATCGCAGGCACCCAACAGAACACATGGTTCTATTTAATTTAGTCACGCCAAAGAAGTACAACTTCTAACGCGCGCACCCAAGTACACGCACCGGTTTTTAATTTCAAACTTTCGCCGACTCGCCTAAAAATAATTAAAAAACAAACTCACGACTTCGTCAATAAACAAAGTTTTTACGTAATTTTTTTTTAAAGTGCGATCAAATTAAATTGATTCTTACAAAAAAAAGCGATCCGCAAACAGGATTCGATGTAAACATGTGCGTATTTTTGCAAAACCGCATTTTCCGTTTGAATCTGAATAATCCGCGATTGTTTTGCTAATTCGCAAAGATTCCTCTTCCACGAATTGTTTACATCAAACAAATATTTTAATTAAATCGTTTTACACGTCGAAAATTTTCATGAAATCTCGTCGAGAGCGAAAAAGTTGAGGTCACCGATGGTATTGTGTTTCGAAAGGCCTTGTGAGGTCGATTTTTTTCCGTTGTCTTCTCGAAAAACTGATTCACTGATTTTAATAAAAATGACATTTTATTTGCATAGCTTCGAGTTGTGCTGTTGCCGTTGTTGTTGTTGTTGACATCATACCTTGAAATCCTTGAGGATTAATAAAAAATTTATGTAGAATAAAGGACGTGTAAGGTATCTTATGGCTGAGAAACACTGACCCAAAAAGGTTGAACAAATGTTTACAAGAACAAATTTTGTTTTTTTAAAACAGTTAAAAAGTTTGGGAATTATTTGAAGTTTAAATAATTTTTGATTTTTTACGTTTAAATTGAATTTTGTTTTTTCTTTAGTTTTTAATTAGGAAAATTTGTTTTTTGTAAAATAAAATTGAAGCACTATGACTCGAATTTTTTAATCGTTCGAATTGGAAGCTGTTTTCAAATAAAATCTTTTTTTCCATATTTTGATTAAGTTCTAATTATTTTGTATATCAGCGTATTAAATATTTTACCATAGAATATACATACACACAACTTTTTTTGGTAAATCTAATTATTTTTAGCTTTCCTTCGACTTTGAGTTATCCAGGGTCGACTGTATTTAATGTTTAATTGTAAAACCTGAATTACAATGGTTATTAAAAATTTATAGTGTAGCCATGGTTACGATGTAATTCAGCGCTACTTAATTCGCGTCCATAATAGTGTATTAAAAATGAGCCAATCACAGTGACGCATTTAAAGCGGAATTTTTAAAAGTAGTTTGGGAAGACAAAAAATACATTTATGAGCTTATTTTTGGTTTCTTTTACTTATGGAGCTTCGATTGCATAACTAAAAAAAGATAATCGACTCCTCACAATAATTAATTTACTTTTTAAATAACTTAATTAAAAATTGCTACGCTGTGCCGAGTGTACAATTTAATCTCAAAAAAATGTGCGTAAATGTGGTTTTATTTGAATAGTTTACTACAATAGAAACTCGGTTATCCGGACTAATTAATGTTGCAGCTCATCCGGATAATTGAAAAAACAATTTTACCTTGTTAGGTATATATTTACAAAGAAAAACGAAACAAATAAGTATTAATTATAAAATCAACAGTAAAAAATACCTAATTGAATCATACAATGTTTAGGTAAAAAGGTTTAACTATGTTTAAAATACTTATTGATTGACATTTGACGTAAACAATTCTTTTTCTTTACATTTTCGCAAAAAATCCCAGGGCGGTTGACAATGCGGATAATCGCGAATCCGTATAACTGAGGTCCGGATAATCGAGTTTTACTGCATTTTTTATTTTTTAATACAAAAGTAATTCAAACAAATCTAATGAAAACGAAGTATGTGCGCATTCGAGTGAAAAAACTTTGAGACAAGAAATTTTTTGTTATAAGATAATTAGTTTTCTGCATCAATTTAATAATTTTTAGGCGCAAGAATTCAATTCTTAGAAGAAAACAATTTTTATAAAATAAATTTAAATATTTAAATTTTATATTTTTATTTAAAATATATTAAAATATTTAATATTTAAAAATAAAGTGAGTACTATTATATTTGGCTAAAGAACAAAAATTATTGTATTAATAAATGTAGGTACATTGTCTACATAAGGAATTTTATTGTTGAAATTTTGGTAGTAAGAAATTTTTTTTTAATTTAAAATTATCAGTCATAAAATATTTTACTTCACTGAAGAATTTTTTGAGGTTCCCAAAAGTTCCAAAAAGTTTCTTGGGCGAAGAAAATTTATCTTTAACCAAGTCTACTTTTTTTCTGTGTAGTTTAATATTGCGTAGAATAGGGAAATTTTTATTTTTAATATTGTTTTGATTTAGATCAATTTAGTAAATTCAATGACTTAGATAGGTCATATTTATACAAATATTTAATTTCTTATCAATCATTTCTGTAAGAAATATATTAACCTAAACTGTTTTGGGGTTGAACTTATTTTTGAAAAAAAACCGGTGCGCGTACTTGTACGTGCGCTAAAAGTTATACTTCTTTGGCGAAACAGAATTAAATATAAGCACGTGTAAAAAGTAATATACATAAATTAAAAAAATACGAGGATGTGCGCATTCGAGCGAAAAGTGGCACATTTCCGAGCGAGGGAGGCAAATGAAGCGCGACCCGAAGCGGCGCGCTTCATTTTCCCGAGATCGGAATGTGCCACTTTGAGCTCGAATGTGCGCACTCGGTTTTAAGCATGATTCAAAATAATTTAGGCCAATCAATTGGACGAAAATACAATTGAATAATTTTAATCGGGCCCTCTCACTCGTACTGACAAGATTTTTGTATCTTTTCGCTCCCTTTCACTCATTGCTATGGTAAATACGTTTTTCGAATATAAAATCGATATTTACTAAATTAAATTAAAATTTTCCATTTGAAAGAGCGCATGGTAAATTATACTGATATAATAAATACGAGGATGTGCGCATTCGAGCGAAAAGTGGCACATTTCCGAGCGAGGGAAGCAAATGAAGCGCGACGCGGAGCGGCGCGCTTCATTTTCCCGAGATCGGAATGTGCCACTTTGAGCTCGAATGTGCACACTCGGTTTTAAGCGAGATTGATAATAATTTGTTGCCAAAAATATGTCATCAAAAATTACAGTACCGTACTTCCAAATTAATTTCAATTTTTAGTAAGGCAACGGACCCAAATAAGGCCCACTTTGAGTTTATAAAGGCATAATTAATAGGTTTTTGAAAAAAATGCATCAATACTTCGTAATCAAAATGTTTATTTATATTAAACTTCAAAATGAAAGTAACAATCTTTATCTTGTAACATATACGAGCTTTGACAATGATTCGAAACCAGGAAGCGCGTAATTTGAAAACTGGGCCTTATTGGGCACCCGGCCTTATTTGGATCAGTTACCTTATATTGGATTAAATTAAATTAAAAAAAAAAAACAAATCCGCTTTGAAGAACAATTCACAATAATTAATTAATTTAAAATTAACTAAAGGTTTTTAATTAAATTGTTTTTCCCGAGATCGGAATGTGCCACTTCGAGCTCGAACGCGCGCCCTCGGTTTTAAGCACGATTCACAATAATTCATTTACTTTATCAGACGAATTTTAGTAAACTGTGCGCGCGCAACCTCCGCAACTCTTCCCCCACCAAAAGAAGTATCACTTCAAAAAATCGCTTCCGCAAATCCTTGTTTTGCAACTTTTTATTCTATTTTACGCGAGAAAATCACAATGGGTTTTAATTATGCGGTTTCCGATATGGAAAAGCAAACATAGGCAAAGTTTGTTTAGAAATTTCCATTAAAATCAATGCAAGCGTTTCGGCTTAGAGCGAAGAGCCATTCAACATTATGCAAACGCACACAAAAGGTCGTTTGTTATAAGAAGCTCTTGCAAAATCTCTCTAAAAAAAAGGGAAATCTAACGAGCGCGCCGAGCAAATAGAAAATTGATTCCGGGGACATTCGGAAAAGCGAAAGAAATTAACGGCGAGCGCAAAAATGTTACCGTTGCCGGTAGTGAAAGACGAACGTTCAATAATCCTTCACCGATGACTGACTTTACCATACCGTTAAAGTCACAAATAAAAACAATAAGACCTGCAATCGTAACCGATCATTTCCACGGATGAAAACCGCAAGGTTTCCCTTCTAATCGCGCATCGTTTTCTCGAATTTTTTGCGTGCGACGTCGACTTCGGCGCGCTTAATTAATTTTTACACGTACGTACTTCTTTTTTTCAGTCAAGGATCCTTTACGGTACTTATAATAAATTATAACAGCCTCAATGACGATTTAATAATAGGTTTAATTTATTGTTCGAATAAAATTAGAAGAAAGAAAAAAATTATTTCGAAAGAAGTAACACAAGGCTGCATTTTGAACTTTGAAAAAGGCGAATGGGAAATCCTCGTCTTAAAATAATCTCTTAAGACTAATGTAACAGATTTTCATTTAACGGATTATTTTAAGGGGCTTAGTTTTAAAAATATTTTTAAACGGAAAAACAGAGAAAAAAAGGTGTCCTATTTTATGGAAGCCGCTTTAATTAAAGTTTTACGATTTTATAAAAGCAAAAGGGTTCTTGTGCGAACCGTTGTTTTTCGGATTGAAATCAAAGAGGAAGGCTTCGGCGCGGCGAACGATTTCCCTCAGGTTAGACCAAGATTTTAAATTCGACGCCATTTCTTCGGCTTAATTAAAAATTCAAATGCAATGCAAGACGTTGGAATATTCATGTAAACTTTAGTGGTAATTTTAATGGGATATCTTCCGAATTTACAGTTGGCGAGTTCGTCCTCGGTTTAGCAGAATTTTAAAATTAAGAATAACCGTGATTTATATTTGTTTATTTGTATTGTGAACGCTGGCTAACTGTTTGTCGATTTTAGTTTGGACCGGCGATTTGGGTTTGCGAGTCAGTGTGTCGCCTTTTGGGCGATTAATAAAGTTATTTTGAAAAATCGACGGCGAAAAGTAGTTTGCGAAATGCATAAATTGGTGTCGAATCGGCCAGATGTCGAATTAATTTTGTTTTTGTAATTTTATGTTAAATTATGAGCGTTAAATATTTTTATTTTGGTACGAAAGAGTTCAATTGTTGTTCTCTTTAAATTTCAATTAAATTTATTCATATTTGAACTGAGACGAAAATTCTATGGTCCAGAACTGACTTTCTGTCTTATTTGCAGTAGATTTTAATTTAATTAAATTACAAAAATAAATTTTGAATAAGTTTTATAATTATTACAACATTGATCTCAAACCACATAAACAATTCTTTGTTGTTTCACCGACTGTGAAAATACTTCTAACTTTTCCATTGTAAAAATTTATATAATGTTATACGAAAGCAAAAGTGTTTTACTATGCGCTAATATCAATTTTAATCGTATTTTTTGCGAGGGAATCGTTTTTAGTTTTGCGTAATATATTTTCATAAAATATTTGCAATGTTCTATGATTTTTGAATTAAATTCAAATCAAACAAAACAATTAGTGCCGTTACTTTGCCGAGATGTAAAAGCAAAAGATTAAACAGTGGCTTCGTTCGAGTGCTTGCAATGTAAATAAATACTTATGAATTCCTGTGTATCAAATATAGCATTTTATTTAATAGAAAAGACAAACTTTGGTTTTGTTTTTGCTTTTTTTATATTTACATGACAAGGACAACATTGGTAAAGGGCGATTACAAAAAAATTTCGTAGACTTGTATTTTATAGCCGTTGTATTAATAATGCGATATTTGTTATAGAGGAATCTGTTGTACCTTGGCTCTTTTTTGATTTGTAATTTTTTTTTAAATCGTATATTAGGGCGGCGCAAAAAACCGACAATTTTTTTTGAGTCTCGAGTGAAAAAATGTTAGTTTTTGATGTTTTAAGAGCAACCCCAAAAGGACAGCACAAAAAATTTTTAAGAAGTCGCTCAAAATTTTTTAATATTACAAAATCCCTCAAAAATCGATTTTTAAAAAATTTTGAATTTTCTTGTAACAGTATAACTTTATAGACAAACAAAAATAAGTTTCTGAAAGTTTCAATTTAAAATTTGAGTTTTAAAAGGTCGCTCAGAATTTTTTTTTATTTATTAGTGCATCACTTTGGATTTTTTTGAGCGACATTTTAATATTCGAATTAAAGAGGATTGTCCATATGAAGCGTTAAATCCCCCCGATTCGCGCAGAAATTTGAACATTGATTATGTTAGAACTCGTTTTGAGCTGTTCACCAGTGGTTTCAAAAAGTTTCTACGAAGACGGGACATAGTGATTGTCCACTTAGAAGTCAATAAATAATTACAGTAAATACTGCCAGAATTTTTGATTTTACGACTTTCCGATAAGTAAATGAATATTTCGTCTTTATTCGCTCATTTATTTTTTAAATTCAGATTATTTTTAATAATTTCAGTTATTTTAAATATCGTTTTGAAAAATTTTCAATGCATTTTTTCACCATGTTCCCGATGTCCTAAATTTTTTCTTAAACCACTTTTAATCTCACTGATTATGCTTATATTTTATTCTGTAATCAAATTTCTGCGCAAATCGGAAGGATTTAATACCTCGTATGGACAATCGTCTTTCATACATTTTTTTCTATTATTTAGTAAAATAATCAACAAAAATTCACCACGAGATGAACTAAAAATGAAACAAATGTCAAAAAAACATAATTTTATTAAAACTCAATAATTTTATTTAATCAACTACAACATTTTAACACTATTTAAATAAACTTTGTTGTTAATTCTAATAACAAATCATAAATTCTGAAAGTTTTAACTTTATTTAGACTAATATCATTTATTGTTTTGTTAAAGTGCGTATTAAATTTGCTTTATTAGCATTGGGATATAATCCAAAGTGATGTACTAATAAATAAAAAAAAATTCTGAGCGACCTTTTAAAACTCAAATTTTAAATTAAAACTTTCAGAAACTTATTTTTTGTTTGTCTATAAAATTATACTGTAACGAGAAAAAAAATTAAAAAAAAACGTTTTTTGACGGTTTTGAAATTTTAAAAAATTTTGAGCGACCTCTTAAAAATTTTTTTTGAGCTGTCCTTTGGAGGTAGCTCTTAAAACATCAAAAACTAACATTTTTTCACTCGAGACTCAAAAAAATAGTCTGTTTTTTTGCGCCACCCTATTGTATATGTAACAATTTGTTTATAAATTAAATTGCATCGTAGTGGGGCACTAATAAGGTATTCATCATAAAATATTTGAAAGCATTACCAACCGTTTACTCAAATTGCTATAAAATTTAAAAATTAGTGGATCTATGGCCTAGGTACAACAGAGGTGATGTACCTTGGCTCTATTCACATTAAGCAACATAAAATCCATTGTTCTATGAATACTATATATTTATTTTTGGATTATAAGAACTACTAATGTTCTTCTTTGAGATGACACTAAAATTGTTTCAAAAATTAACAAAACTTTTCTCGTATACTAAAATTTCACATACTTAATGGTCAACTTTGCAAAAATTGATATTTTTCGTTACACTTGCGAGGCATATTATCTAAAGCAAAATTTAAAAAAATAAGAATTTATAACAAAGGTATATCTCAATTTTTATTTATTGCACGTTGATCTTAAGGCCAAGGTACAATTTATCTACAGTGACCGAGGTACAACACACAGACCTTTGATGTTTAAACTCAAAAATAAAATGAAAGTTTATGCTGTGCCAAAATCAGACCACTACTATGCAAACATTAATAAATAATTTTTCTATTACGATGGGTCATTTGTTATCTTATATATAAAAATGAAATGGCGAGTGTTAGTCTGACTAAAACTCGAGAACGGCTGGGCCGATTTGGCTAATTTTGGTTTTGAAATATTTGTAGAAGTCCAAGGAAACTATAGGTGAGAAAATATGAAGCAATTTCAAGAAAAATAGTAAAAACAACAATTTTATTTTCCCATACAAACTGATCGTATTGTAAGAGTGTTTTTTATCAGTCACGTTTTATTACCAATTAAATCTAAGAAAATAAAATAAAGCCGGATGTTGTCACAACTGAACTGCTTACATAGAAGATTTGGAGTATTTTAAATTAGTATGTTTTTGTTTATTATTTTTTGATACTTTAGATCGTGTTGAATTTTATATTTATTTAAAATCATACGTAAATAATGTAACACATTTTAGAAATGCTACCTAGAACAATAAAATGAGCATAATAATACATAAAGTGTGTTTATAGTATTAAAATTTGTTTATTATATGTTAGATGAAATATTTTTACTTGATTTATTTATTTTGATTAAAATATAATATTAAAAATGTTACGCAAATAAAATCTGAAACACAAACACATTGAAAGAGGCTGTTTTGTCAATAGTTTAGTTAAAAAAAGGTACCATAAAATGCAATATTATTATTTTACAATGTTAGGTAGAGTTTTTTGCAATTAGAGCGATGATATTTTCAAAATGTAAAAAAATAAAATACTTAATACCAACATTAATATTAGATCTGTTGTCATTTTTATAGAGAAAAGGAAAACCCTTTATTCAATAGCGGATATGTTTCAATTACAATTAGTACAGAATGCTACATGTTGCCATAATTTAAAAAGGTAATATTGAAGATAAACCACGTATGCCTAAGATATTAACAACCAGTAATGAAAAATTCTCACTTAGAGAAATAGGAAAATCACAGATTAACAACCACTGATTTTGTTTCAAAATTAGAGCAATTTAGTGCCAAGGAAGTAGATTCTTCGTTAATACGAACAAAATTAATTGTTAATAATTATAAATAATGTGTTGCAACACCATATAAGTGATTGAATGAAACAAGAGGCTGCAATTTTGCTAAAAATAGCAAATAAAGATATTAAATTGGAAAAAGTTATTTTTATAGACAAAAGTAAGTTATACAAAAAATCGAATATGAACTGCCTTTTGCATGAGTTAAGCAGAAAAATTAGTTTGTATTTCTAAATTCGCAATATGGACGAAACACTAGTTATGTAATAAAAATCAATAAGATATTTAAGTAAAAAGAGGATAAAAAGACTTACTTTTTTTCGACTAAAAATTTCAATTAATCTCATACATTAACAAAGTACATTGGCCAGCTGCTGCTAACTTTACGTTAATGTCTGTCAATGTGGCATTTGAAATATCGCAAATTATGGGTCACAAAACCCCCCAAATATTAAAAAAAATAAAGTTGCATTAGGTACAAAGGGACCACGGTACAACAGGTTCCCCTACTCTTATTTTTTTAAATTGAAAAAAATTCATGCCAACAAATCCAATGAATACGACGATGTGCGCATTCGAGCGAAAAGTGGCACATTTCCGAGCGAGGGAGGCAAATGAAGCGCGACGCGGAGCGGCGCGCTTCATTTTCCCGAGATCGGAATGTGCCACTTTGAGCTCGAATGTGCACACTCGGTTTTAAGCGAGATTGATAATTTATTGCCTAAAAATATTTCATCAAAAATTACAGTACCGTACTTCCAAAATTAATTAAAATTTTTAAAGTATTGGACAAATGCAATAAAAAGAAAAAAATTCGCCTTCAAGAACAATTCACAATAATTAATTTATTTAAAAATTAACTAAAGTTTTTTAATAGGTTTTTTTAGATAGCAAATCTTACGGTCTTTTCTGAATAACATTTCTATTTAATTCCGTAAACTCGATTAAAATTTTTGGGGGTGGCCGTCCATCTACTGGATATTTTGTCCATCTACCGGTGATTTTTTTTTAAATATTTTTTTAATAAACTACTGCTTTATACAAGATTTACATAATTTTTTTCGAATTTTACGTATGTATAAATCATTTAATTATAACTTATTAATATTTAACTATATTGTGTCATTAAAGAAACACAAGAATTTTCTTAACCGTCCAACTATTGCTTGGGTTACCCTACAATAAGTCCACGCATCGTTTTTTTTTTTAATCCGTTTAGTTCTAATTAGGCCGACACGGTTAGCGCTTTCGATGCAAGAGTAAACAAGGAGCGAGCAAAATTTGCACTAATAAACAGAGTAACTGTTTTGAGACGACTGCAGTTGTCTTAATTTCGCCGTGAATTATTGCCTTAGGACTTATCAGGTTTGTGTCAATGACTTCTTTGGCCCAAGTTCATTCGGCTCCTCCTTAATTGGATTAGTTTTGGTCACGTATTTTGGTAGGAATCCCAAAGGATTTACATATCTTATTGCGTAATCCCTTAAGCCGAAGTCCGACGCACTTAATTTAATATTTTTATTTTTATTTTTGAGCCCGAAATTAGGCGGAGCCCAATTAAGGTTGTTATCCTTGCCCCCGTCCCAATCTAAAGGATTTGGTCCCTCAATTACGCACCTCCGGTAACCTTTCTTGCTTGGAAAATTAATAACGAATAGTTTTACTATGAGCAACCCCTCCTAATTTCGTAATACACCGCTAAAGTTTAACGCAAATGTTAAGTTATTGAGTCTTTTCAGAGTTTGTTTGCCTTTAACGAACACTCAAAGGCAACTTTGATACACTAACGCGAACAAACCAAAGGATAATGGATCCTAGATTAAGTTTTAATTACGTTTTAAAACTATCGGGGTTGCTTTAAATTAAGTTGGATTATGGAACAACTTTACTGAGGGTTGCTTTTACTTAAAAACACAAACAAATTGGTATGCACAAAGAGCCCTTTGAGTGTTCCACCTCCACGATCAACAATCGGTCATAAAATGTAACATTTAACGACCCGCAAAGTTAGAACTTAAAAATTATCATTTGTAAACACAAAATTTTGCAGATTGGATTTTTTTCAAATTCAAAAATCCAGAATTTAATTTACCCCAAAAAATTTGAGATTTTTAAGAAACTAAACGTAATTCAAATCATAAAAGATTGGAGTTATCTAAAAAAAATTGATACACGGAAAATAAATTGTGGTTCTTCTTACTACCAGATTATGTTAAATGTCATTGTAGTGGTATATAAATAAATAGTACACTGTAAAAAATTGGATATATCCAAAAGTTAAATTCGCTCCAGTATAGTGGTTCTTTTTACAAGTCGGACCCTTCAACCCTATTTTTCTCGAAAATTTCAAATAGTACACCTATGTTTTTTTGTGCTTATCCGAAGCCAGAAGATCTGGCAAATCTGAATTTGTATAGTTTTTAAAGATCCGTCTGCAAATAACGGCGCTACAAATTTTTTAACGTAAATTTTGCGCTACAAAAATAAACTTAAAATTTCAACTCATAATTACTCAAAAAATTAGCATTGCGCCCTATACCGATTTTGCACTTGTCTTAAGGGGAAAAGTTTCAGGATTCCGAATCGGGGTCGCTTTTAATGATCGGATCAAAAATGTGGATGCTACGATCGTTTTTATGAATCAAAGTGTATTTTTTTAAATTTATTTATATCTCAAAAATTTTGGGGGTTGAAGGGGGAGCAGGCTCCGGATATGTGGGTTTGGGGTGTATAGGAACGTCTCGCAAAAATTTAAAAGCAAATCCATTACTTAAAATTTATTAATTAAATATTTCAGCAAAACGCCCATGGAAATTAAGACTGCCAATCGTTGTAATACCTTTTGCTTTTACACTGTAGATGGCGCGACTGCAATGTATTGGTTCTCGTCCTCTGTTTACAATGACTATTGGTTTTTAGAAAATTTTAGATTTTCAGCACTAAATTATCATTTCTCAAGAATTTTGGGGGTTGAAGGGGGAGCAGGAAAGAAAGGCTCCCGATATGTCGGTTTGGGGTGTATAGGAACGTCTCGCAAAAATTTAAAACAAATCTATTACTTAAAACTTATTTCTCAAAAAAGGCAAAGGGTTAATCTGTTTTTTCTCGACTTTGGCCGATTTTTGAGATTTCAGTTGGCGCTGGTTTCGGACGTTCAGAAATGAATATATTTGACAAAATTTTACCAAAACACCTAGGGACATTAAAACTGCCAATCGTTGTAATAACTTTTGCTTTTGCACTGTAGATGGCGCTTCTACAATGTATTAGTTCTCGACGTCTGTTTAGAATGGCTATTGGTTTTTAGAAAATTTCCGAATTTCATAACTAAATATCTACAGATTTTGATTTGAGAATAACAATTCTTCTTGTGAATTATCAATTTCCAAAATTTCGAATAAATTGTAATTAATTTACAATTAAGGTAAAAGTCCCTATTATGAGACACATTTCTAGGTAGGTCAAACATTAGCGCTATTATTTAATCAGTTTTAGTGTAAAACACAATTTAAATTAAATGATACATATGTTTTATCATTTTTATATTAATATTTTGAGTTTGCACTAAATATTAATTTAAAAATACTTCAAAATAAGCTTTTGTAATGGGAACCGCTGTGTCCTTATTTATGACACACTTTAAAGGTGTATGGCCCCAGTGTCTCATGATGCAGGTTCCCATTATTGAGACAGTTAAAAATCAATTTAGGACAACAAATCATTAAATTTTTTTAAATTAAACGACTAATCAACGAAAATTATCGTAAGATCAAATTTCTTTTTCTTCTTTAATTTTTTTGCAGCTTTTAACCTGTTCTATTAATTTTCTTTTTTTTTGTTGCAATTTTTTTCGTTATAATATAATTTTATAGACAAACAAAAATAAGTTTCTGAAAGTTTCAATTTAAAATTTGAGTTTTAAAAGGTCGCTCAGAATTTTTTTATTTATTAGTACATCACTTTGGATTATATCCCAATGCTAATAAAGCAAATTTAATACGCACTTTTTAATAAAATTATGTTTTTTTTGTCATGTGTTTCATTTTCAGTTCATCTCGTGGTGAATTTTTGTTTATTATTTTAATAAATAATGGAAAAAAATGTATGAAATTTTAATTTTAATATTAAAATGTCGCTCGAAAAATCCAAAGTGATGCACTAATAAATAAAAAAAAATTCTGAGCGACCTTTTAAAACTCAAATTTTAAATTGAAACTTTCAGAAACTTATTTTTTGTTTGTCTATAAAATTATACCGTAACGAGAAAAAAATTTAAAAAAATTGTATTTTGACGGATTTTGAAATTTTAAAAATTTTGAGCGACCTCTTAAAATTTTTTATTGAGCTGCCCTTTGAGGTACTCTTAAAACATCAAAACTAACATTTTTTCCTCAAGACTACAAAAAAATAGTCTGTTTTTGCGCCACCCTAAGGCGCTCCCATCGCAGCTCTATCCAGCACCCACTTGAAAATATCATCCTCTTCTTTCGATGATAACACTGTGCTCGGTCCTGTCTTATTTTTATCTTCTCAGTAGGACCAATATTTTTCTTTCTACCTAGTGTAGCTACAGGTACTCCAAAGGCAACTACTGCCTTTCGTAAAGATCGCCTTTAAAGCTTTTTCGAAACTTAACGGATCATAGTTATTCCTTTTAATCTTTTTCTTTGTTATTTTACTCTTCACATTTGAGCACAACTTGTTCTTTTTGTTAATTTAGATTGCTTTCTTGTCTTCTTTGATTTTTGTTTATTCTCCATTCTCTCAGTTTTTAATTAAAATTTTTGTTTCGCACACTGTTGTTATTTAATCCAAAACATTTTATAAATCAATATACATATAATATATGTAAAAATATTAAAACTTATTTAATTATTAAAAAAAATTGCTCAAGTACAACAAAGTTTCATTTTATGATTGTAGGTTAGGTTTATAATATAACGTTATTTCATTAAAAATACTTACTCGTAAATAATTATTTTAAGCTGTACTAATCAACAATACTTCATATTACAGAACTAAACTTTTAAATAGTTAATATCGTTGGTTGTTTATTTAAAACTTATAAATGTAAACTGTCTCTTGAAGTCCGGACAAGCAAAATAGTATGTCCCTATTGCGCGATACACTCTTAAATGTCTCAAATAACCGGTACGTCCAAGTTTATAAGTGTAGGTGTTAATGATACAGTCGAAAATAGTCATAAAATAGTCATAAAATAGCATAAATGCTTATAGAATTGAAATCTAATACTCATTAGCTTTCAAATATCATATAATGCACATATGTAAATAGAAGTGGCAATTAAATTTAACGCGACTGAAAAATTGAATAGTCGTTGTCGCCCAACTTTGCTCAGAGCGTGTATTCAAGTGCAAATGTCAAACCGCTTATAGGTACTTTTATATTTTTTCTTATTACAATAACAAAAGAATAACTGCAAACTTAGTAAATTGCTTTCAAAATTGATGAAGTTATGTATTCTTTGTATTTTTTAAAAATATTATTGTGTACTTTTTGAATAAATTAATGTATTCACGTAATGTATCATAAATCGAGACATCGTCTCATAATAGGGACTTTTACCTTATTTCGATTCATGTTATTAATCTTTAAATTTAGACAATGGATATCCATAATTTGCATTTTATTATAATTTTTTCCTTCATTTAATTTGCAACCCAGTAATGACATTTTCAAAATTCAAATTACCAAAACCGTAAAATTTTTATTGAGCTGGGTTCTTCCCGCTTCAAATTTTTTTTCCTAAATTAATTCGGCTTTGAAATAAACATTTTGCGTTATTCCAAGTCACGACACTTCACAGCCACACCCTTCTTCTTGGAATCGCTTAGGACCTTGCGTTGCAACAATTTAAAAAAAATCAATACGCGCACTTTAAACTAACACAACTTTAACTTCGATATAAACATAATCGCGTGTAATTAAATAAAGATAGGAATCGGCGTGATGTCAATGCTAAATTAGAATGGAAACCCGATGACCTAATGTCGAGGCTTTTCTCAGCGAACTCGTTCTAAACTAAAAAAAAAACGCTTAGAAAAAACGCGGAGCGAGAAATAAGAGTCGGCGTTTTAATTCGCGTCGCCGATAATCCGAAAGACGGCTTGTTTATGTAAACATTTCGTTATTTAATTGCTGAAGGGTGTAATCCCAGCATTGTGCTAATTACAATGCAAACCCTGTGCATTAGTTGATATAAACTACACGCTTTTGAATTAAATGTAATTAATTTTCATATAACGATGGGAGACTACGAATGTTAAGTAATAAATTCTTAAAGTGTTTACTGAAACGTACCTCGCTTCTAATTTCTATTCATCCGATATTTCGAGAACCCTACATTTCACGCTTTAAATGCTATTTTATAAATCATACCACACTATTATTACGCCATGTCTCTAACATTTCTTATGTAACTCTTGAAAAAAAAACGTTTTATTCAACGTGAGACGAATTTAGTATTCCACCGAGACAAGATTATTTTTTTTTATAATAAATAAAAAGTTTGATTTATTGCGTTCGGCTTAGAAAAGCATCTCAGAAACAGTCAATAGGTTTTTGGATTAAGCCCATCAGAAATTATTGTCGATATTTGTTAGATTTGGGACTATGTTCGTGTCAGTTCGATGTTTGGGAGTAATCAATTGAAGAAGGAATTAAACTGGTTCCGATAATTTCGTATCGTTGGATTTTTGGTCGAAAATTGTCGGTTTAGTGGAAGATCCTTCGGTCGAAATGCGCTATAAACAAGCACCGCTGTATATAATTTTTCCACTGGTTCGAAACGTAAAAAGAATGTGCTATTTTTAGCAAAAAAATAATTGTGAGGTGGAAAGATGTGCGTTTACGATTCGTGCGGAAAGTGGTGCATGCCAAATTTATAAATGAATCGGGGTACTTCCCTTGGTCTGACTTTATTTTGTAATAAAAAAAGTACGCGGACCTTCTCACGGCGAATTTTGTCTACGTCGAGGTAGACATACCGCCGAGAAGGAAAATTTTTTCTTACTATATAATCTACAATTTAAAATTAATTGTTATGCTTTAAATAAAATTAATCAATTTTAATAAATAAACTGAATCCCATCTAATGAAAATCACGCGCAAATTATCGGTATTCATATAATTTTAATAAATTTTAATATATAGATATTGTGGGAAGGGAGGTTCTTAATAATGTCGGGTGGTGCGAGCTAATATTTTTCTTTATTTCAATTTATAATATCACTTTAAAATTTGACCCGGTCTTTTCCCCGGACATAACATATTCTAATATATCTAATATCATAACCACACTAATAATTCCCGGTTTTACCGACCTGACGGCGGGTTTTTAAAATAATTTCCCAAAATACATATATATAATAATATATATGTATATAATATACCTATATAAATATATAATAAAAATATATTTTTTTTGAGACACCTACAAGTAAATTATTTTCTAAAAATAGCCCTAAGAATATTGCTTTATAAATGGTGACGGTGTATAATGGCGCAAATATAGACGATAATATATAAACAATATGTTACTTATTTGGATTTCTTCTTACGTTTATTTTTTTTTATTAAAAACTTTGTTATTGTGTTCAAAATTTTAAGTAACGGTGGGTGCATTCATAACAAACTATAGATTCTATAATTTGTTACAGTGCTTAATTTTTAAAGACAAGAAATTGTATTTACATGAAGGCATAAATTATTTGTTGATAGTTTTTTTATATTCTTACACAATATATTGATGTATAATTACCAACCCTGTCAAAGGAGAGAGGTAATTCTATCCGGCCCTAAATTAATTTTAAATGCCCATAATATGTAGTTAATATTTTTTTTTTAAATCATTGGTATCGATGACAAGGTCGTATGATATTTTCTTCGGGCTCCACTTTTCTATGCATGACCTTAATAATTACCAATATTTGTTTTATAATTTTTCTAATATGCTTTTTCATTGTTTTTAATTTTTTTTTATAGAATTACATGATTTATCTATTTTTAAATGATCAGAAAAAAATTATTTTAGAAACGACTAGAATAAATAACCCCTAGAAAAAGGTCTTAAGATTCTGTGTGTGAAAAAAAAATTATTATTTCTTAGGGGCACAGTTAACATTGTTTTTCTTGTGGAGCAATTGAGTTCTGCTTCCTCTTAATATTGCATTACTGTCAAACGCTAAATAATTCTATGCTTGACCGGAAGATTTTTGAATGGTATAATTAAGTACAACAAAAAGTTTGAAAATTTTATTTATTGTTAAAATTTTCTGAATGGATTCACTAAAATATTAGTGCCCCACTACGATGCAATTCATTTTATCAACAAATTGTTACTTATACAATTTTAAAAAATTACAAGTGAAAAAAGAGCCAAGGTACAACGGGTTCCCCTACACCTGAAAGTATTTTTAGCAGGCTCGTTGCAATTAGGCGTGCAGAAGGGCACCATGACAACTTATCAAAAGAAATAAAATCTATAACTTTTTTTCAAACAAAAAATAAATCTAAATTTATTCGACTTTTAATTTTTTAAATTGAAGAATAGAAGATTTTTATAGATAAATGCAATAAATATAAAGATGTGCGCATTCGAGCGAAAAGTGGCACATTTCAGAGCGAGGGAGGCAAATGAAGCGCGACGCGGAGCGGCGCGCTTCATTTTCCCGAGATCGGAATGTGCCACTTTGAGCTCGAATGTGCGCACTCGGTTTTTAGCATGATTCACAACAATTTGGACCGATAAATTAGACGATAAACTAGTTAAATAATTTTAATGGTTCCCTTTCACTTGCACTGACAAGATTGTTGTATCTTTTCGCTCTCTTCCACTCATTGCTATAGTAAATAGGTTTTGGAATATAAAATCGATATTTAGCAAAATAAATTAAAATTTTTGATGGGAAAAAGCAAAAGATAAATTAGACAAATATAATAAATACGAAGATGTGCGCATTCGAGCGAAAAGTGGCACATTTCCGAGCGAGGGAGGCAAATGAAGCGCGACGCGGAGCGGCGCGCTTCATTTTCCCGAGATCGGAATGTGCCACTTTGAGCTCGAATGTGCACACTCGGTTTTTAGCATGATTCACAACAATTTGGACCGATAAATTAGACGATAAACTAGTTAAATAATTTTAATGATTCCCTTTCACTTGCACTGACAAGATTGTTTTATCTTTTCGCTCTCTTCCACTCATTGCTATAGTAAATAGGTTTTTGTAATATAAAATCGATATTTAGCAAAATAAATTAAAATTTTTGATGGGAAAAAGCAAAAGATAAATTAGACAAATATAATAAATACCAGGATATGGGCATTCCAGCGAAAAGTGGCACATTCCGAGATCGGAATGTGCCACTTTGAGCTCGAATGTGCACACGCGGCTTTAAGCACGATTACCAATCGCCCCGCTTTAACATGAAAAAAATTAGCCACTTTATGCACCCACCTGATCTTGAGAAATTGGCACAGACTAAGCGAAAAATAATTTAATTAAGATTTGTAATTTCCCTGGAGTACTCTTTATAAAGCAATTTTTTATAACTAATCTGCTTGAAAAATAACCTCGTCTTAGTTCGCTTTTTTAAAATTTTTCACTTCCGGCTCATCAAAACTTTTAAAATGTTAGTTTTAACACGTCCTTCGATCTTTTTTTTTTTAATCAAAAATTCTACGTTTTAATTGTTTTTCATCGAAATCCGAGTCACGTTAAGAAATCGAACACTTTTCTACTAATTACTTTTTGTGAAACAAATAGTTTTTTTTTCTAAATTAACTTCGAGAGCAGTTTCGGACCGAACTGTTTCAATTTTGAAGCTTTCAGTAAGTTCGGCGACTTTTCGCAACTTGCAAAACTTTTAAAACCGAAAAGTCTGAAACGCTTTAAAGCTGCACAATTCGACCCGAAATTGCACGTCACTTTTTTTCCTCTCGAAAAACGAAAAGTTCCTTCGACGAGGTCCGTTTACTTCTTCGACTTCTGCGGGGGCCGCATCTCGTCCGATACCGCTCGAAACGTTTGTTTTGATCGCGCGCTGCGAGCGGCCCCGCAGAAAAATCCGAATTAATGAAGCGCACCGAACAAAATTTAATTTGTAACACGCGAAACGAAGCGAAGAAGAGAGATTCCTCGACTTTCTTACAACTTTTGCGCGCCACACCCTTTAATAACATCCAAAGAAGCTGACAGTGATTTATTTTATGGAATTTAATATTTGTCGAAAGTTGGCAAACGAACTTAGCGCGCGCCGGGCCGCTCGAAAGTGCTTTTAAAATTTCGGCGGAGGCGCACGGAAAAAAAAAGTTTGGGCCAACTTTTCCGGGCGGAAAGCGCTTCGAAATTAGAGGCAAAGATACGTACCAATGGAAAAAGGCGCACACAAAACTTTTTGCGGGTCGGTTCACTAGCGTGGCGTCCGCGTATTTTTTAAGGAAACGGGTCCGAGGACGGAGAGGACGAACTTCGTAATCGCAAGTCGCGGAGAGACTGATCCGTGGCCCAAGTCCGGAACGCGGACTTTCTAATCATACACGCCCGGAACCCGCGCAATGCAGAGCTTTTCGTGCGCGCCGTGCTGCTACACCTCGCTTTTCGGATGGATATGTGTCCACTTGTAGATAATGCAAATCTGCTCTTAATCACTTAGCAGCCTCCTAATTGAATTTTGTTCCGTTTCGTCTAATTCGCTCGTCCGACCTGAAAAACCAAAAAAATCGAGGAAGCGAATTTTTGAACTGGGCCGCGTTGCGTAAGTTTTAATTTCGACTCGAAATTAATTATTCGTTTGCTCAGGTGAACGCTCGGATCGAATTGAAGCAAAAATAAATACAGTCGATCCTCGATAAGGCGGAGCTGAAGGGAAACTTGAAATAATTTGAGTTATCCAAAGTTTAACTTATCAAAAAAAGCTCTGATATTAAATATTTGTAGATGTATGTATCTTTTGCGGAATTAATTATACAATACGTCAGTATAGAACACGTTTTGTATTTAAATTTGCGTTAAACAATTAATTTGTTTGGGAATGAAAATTAATTATGTGTTTACTACTAATTATGTACCTACAAAAATTCTTAACAGAAAGATAGATAATTATAATTTCTTGTAATTTAATTTTTAAAAGCAGATACAAATTTTAAATACAAAGTACTTTGAAGATATCTGGTTCTTAACCACATTATGTTTAAATGGCTGTAACTTTGTCATTTATTAAAATTAAGCAAATTTTAAATCACTTTCTTAAGGCATTTTTTTCATCACTTTGCGATGGCGAACTTGAAAATTTTACTCGGTTTCTAATTGCGCCGGTAGCGGGACCGAATTTGTTAAATCAAGTAGGCTGTGTATTTTATTTTGCGTTCATTGAATAGCTAATTTTTTTACGATTCTAACGATACCAAACAGTCTAGAAAAAACTTTAAAAACAACGGAGATATTTAATAAAATTCATTTTTATTTGTAAAACAGTTTCCACCAAAGGAAGGGTTTTCACGGAAAACTCTTTCTGCTAATTTTCTTATTAGTTGCGATTAATTAATTCTGTAAAAACTTTTTTGGGGCAGTTTTTTTGCGTACTCTACGACTGTAAAGTTAAAAAAAATACTGGGGTCATTATTTGTCCTCATATAGGCACCCACTTTATTATTTTAAATAGGGACCTTATGTTATTTTCGCAGAAATGAAATGCTTTTTTTTTCTAATTTTACCAATATATATTTCTCTTAAAAAATATTCTTTAAAATAACGGAGTTATTTACAGAAGTACCAAAATTATAAATTAAAAAAATTCATTTTTTTATTTTCTTATTAATTCAGATAAATTAATTTTGTAAAGACATTGTTGAGACACTTTTTTTGCTCTTTTTAGTAAAACAGTTAAAAATAATTGTACCATTATTTGTTTTTCTTTCAGTACCAATTTTGTTATTTTAAATAGAGACCTTGTTTAATTTTTATAGAAATAGAAATCTTATTTTTTCTTATTTTAAAATGGCCAGAAATACTTTAAAGTTTACTGATATATTTGCAAAAGAATCAAAATTATTAATTATACAAAATTTCAATTTTTTTAATTTTTCTATTAGTTAAAATAAATTAATTGTGTAAAAATATTCTTAAGGGACTTTTTTCTAATCTATACGAGGTAAAGCAAAAACAAAATTTGTACCATTATTTGTAGGGGAGACCGGGGTTGGAAGTCACAATTTTTTCTCTTGTATTTATAGAGCCCATGGTCTTAATTTATATATCTATAGATAGTGTATTTATTCTAGTTTAAAAAGAAATGAAGACTTTTTTCTCCACGATTATCTAATGAGAACATATTATAATTTTTATGAAAAAAGAGAAGTGTGACTTTCAACCCCGTATCAGGGATGGTTGTCACAGTGTCAGGGGTAGGTAGTCACATACTAAATAAAACGTAAAATACAAAACAATAAAACAAATGCCTATTTTCATTCAAGATAAAATGCTGTACGTAACAAATTTTACCTAAGAAAGGAACGAAAAATATCTTATTCATAATTAAAAAAAATAAAAAATATTTGCTGTGAGCGAATAGTAATTTCTATCTAACGAACTTAGGTTATGGTAAGAAAAATATAATTACAGTCAATTGTTTATGTAGTAAAACTCCTAGAAACCAATAAAAAAAGGCCGCACATATTCATGGTGTTGTTTGCACTTGTGACTACTAGCCCCCGCTAACTTGAGACAACCTTCCCAAAACAGTTTTAAACAATCAACTCCCAAAATAAATTTAAATGAATGGTCATTTAAAAAACCATATAATGATATCATGAAACATATCTTAAACATCATAAATACACGAATAGGTATATTACTATGCAAAATTTAATTAGACTTACGAGACTCAACACAGATGCACAAAAATTACTTTCACTGTACAAAAAAAACAAACGCATATATTTCTTATACGGTATTTTAGAGCGAACTGAAGAGAAGTACGCAAAGAGGTATTGTGCTCGGGCTTCTTTGACACGTGTAAACAAATTTACCAATTCATTAGGTTTTCTATTATTGTTGTTGTGACAACCTACCCGTGAGACAACCATACCCGGTCTTCCCTACCTCGTTTCCGCTACATCTTTGTCATTTTAAATGGGGACCCCATTTAAATTTCGCAGAAACAAAAATCTATTTTTTTTCCTAATTCTTAAAAAATAAACGCAGTTATTTATAAAAAACGACAAAATTATTGTGAACTTACATTTACAAAAATTATAGTTATCGATATGAACATAAAAAAAGGCATGTTGTCGGAAAACGGCTTCCAATTTGAGTTTCACAAACTTCGAGTTGTAGAGGACAGAAACATAAATCAGGTTTGAATGAGGAAAAAGGGTTTTCGGGGTTAGGACAAAAAAAAAGGAGCGACTGTTGCAAATTCTTTGCGAGTTTTCTTGTAGCTTCTTTTCAGGTATTAAGGCAGAATTATTGCAACAGGAAGCCCTGATAGCTTGGTCTGTTACATCATCGTCACGCTGGGTTGGCATCTAATAGGATGTTCTTGCTCTAAATTGTACTCTCAAGGAAGTATTAGTTTTTATAGTAATCCCCTTGTCGCTTTGTATTTACAGAACACTTTTTTGGGTTTATTTTATGTACTTTTTTGTTGAAGATAAAGAAGAAACACGGAGTCGAATTAATTGCTCTTTATTGTATTTGCTTTTAGTGTTTTCGTAGTTGGCGGTTTTTTTTTTGATTCTCGTTAAACTAGAAATTTATATGCTATTATTAAACTAATTTGTTGTTTAAATAATTTCGGTGGTTTTTGCTCTGATATTAAACAGAATGATTTGTATTTTGGTAAAGAAAAAACTGTTAACATTTGACTTAAAGAGTTATAACTCAATTTTTCATCTTTAAAATTAACTCAAGAATTAATTTAAAAAAAACATGACAGAATCAGTGACGTAGAGGGGTTTTGGCCGGCTAAGGAGTAGGCTAAGTTTGTCGCCCCCTTATTTAACTATTTAAATTCAAGTGTCAAGTGGCCTTATGTGTAATATTTTTGAATTATTGTATCATACAAATTAATTTAAAAATAAGTAATAAACACTTTACTACTCAAAATATTTCGAAATTTTTTTACAAGTGTATTATAACGATGCCATTAAAGTCATATGTGGAAAAAAAATTAATTAAAAAAAAAACAGAAATCGCATATCAAATATGGATTAAAATAGGGGAGATGGGCTTGGCAACAATGCTTTAAAATTGAGACGTGAAATAAAATTGCTCATTTTAATCACTTCACGGGTAACATAAAATGCATATTGAGACAAAACTGTGTTGCCATTTACTGATAAATTAAAATGCATTTTTTTTTTAAATTGTATAGGTTTAGGACATAGCGCATAAAAACTTTTATTGTTTAGATTGGTGTCGGGAATCACCCGATTAAATCTCAGTAGCTATTTGTCTGACACCCTGTATAATAAACAAATTTGTTGTAAGATTTCTTACGCGTATGGCATTTATTGATACATATACACAATATTTATGATATGTATGGACAAGATTAAGTTGTTAAAGCAGAAAATTAAGAACACATAATGAATAATATTTAATCGACTATAAAACGCGAATTCACTTCTAAATTAGAGCTAGAAAGATACTTGTATGAAATATATTTTTATTGGAAAATTAATACAATTAAAAATAAAACGTCTGGCTTTCAATAAAACTTTATTTTTTTATTGCACTATCAATGTCTATAGCATCACATACTTCTCGCTCAATAGACAAGATACCCAGATTGGTTAGCTTTAACGTACTTATTGTTGATCTTAAAAAAATTTTGAACAACTTCGATTTTGAAAAGCTTCTCTCACAAAGAAATAGCTGCAATTTTTAGATCAGATAACAAGAAATTATTTGTTGTCCAATTTTGCCATCCTTAAAGGCTGCCGCCAAGATTACCGGCCACCCTCCACCTCTACGCTACGCCACTGGATAGAATCAAACAATAACAACAATGAGTGTTATACGTTACAAAAATTAGAAATTTTTATTTTTAGAAAAAAACTTTTACAACAGGACATCAATATTTTAAATTGACTCTTCTCTTTAATTCTCCGCATAAGAAATATATTTTAATAACCAATAATTAATAGGTTAAAGTAAAAAACATATTTATTTACGCATTAGAATAGACTTTTATTAATAAAAATACAAAAACTTAACTTTTTCTTCAACTTATAAACTATTTTTTTTTCTTGAGTATTAAATTCCAATGACACGTGTCAATTACAATACCGAATATTAAGAAAACCTAACAAGAATTTCATTCTTGCCTCCTTATTGAAATACAAATTAATTTCACGGCAATTTCTTAATGATTCGCAATAATTTAGACCAATAAATTACACCAAAAATGAATTGAATAATTTTAATCGTTTCCTCTCACTTGCATTGACACGGATTATCGTATCTTCTCGCTCCCTTCCACTCATTGCTATGGTAAATACATTTTTGAATATAAAATCGAGTTTACTAAATTTAATTAAAATTTTTGATTTGAAAGAGCGCACGGTAAATTATACTAATATAATAAACACGAGGTGTGCGCATTCGAGCGAAAAGTGGCACATTTCCGAGCGAGGGAGGCAAATGAAGCGCGACGCGGAGCGGCGCGCTTCATTTTCCCGAGATCGGAATGTGCCACTTTGAGCTCGAATGTGCACACTCGGTTTTAAGCATGATTCACAATAATTTAGGCTATCAAGTTAAACAGAAAAGCACTTGAACAATTTTAATCGTTTTCTCTCACTCGCACTGACGAGTTTGTCGTATCTTTTCGCTCCCTTCTACTCATTGCTATAGTAAATATGTTTTTGGAACATAAAATCGATATTTACCAAACAAAATTTAAATTTTAGATTTGAAAGAGTTAAGATTAAAGTAGACAAATCTAATAAGTACGAAGATGTGCGCATTCGAGCGAAAAGTGGCACATTTCCGAGCGAGGGAGGCAAATGAAGCGCGACGCGGAGCGGCGCGCTTCATTTTCCCGAGATGGGAATGTGCCACTTTGAGCTCGAATGAGCACACTCGGTTTTCAGCATGATTCACAATAATTTAGGCTATCAAGTTAAACAGAAAAGCACTTGAACAATTTTAATCGTTTTCTCTCACTCGCACTGACGAGTTTGTCGTATCTTTTCGCTCCCTTCTACTCATTGCTTTAGTAAATATATTTTTGGAACATAAAATCGATATTTACTAAACAAAATTTAATTTTTTGATTTGAAAGAGTTAAGATTAAAGTAGACAAATCTAATAAGTACGAAGATGTGCGCATTCGAGCGAAAAGTGGCACATTTCCGAGCGAGGGAGGCAAATGAAGCGCGACGCGGAGCGGCGCGCTTCATTTTCCCGAGATCGGAAATGTGCCACTTTGAGCTCGAATGTGCACACTCGGTTTTAAGCTCGATTACCAAACGTCCCATTTTTACAAAAAAAAAATGTTCACGCTAGTTATACCCCACCTAGTACCCGGAAGCTAAAGTAGCAAAATAAAATTAAAAAAAAAAACAAAAAGTATAGGTCGATGGACTTACTTAAGTGGTTCGAAAATAACCTCGCTCGTTTACAATTAGCAAGTTAGGAAAGACGAATAAAATTATATGAAGAAAATAAACACTTTTTTGCGCCCAAAATTCTATTTACTCCGAGGGTTAAAGAGGGTGTATAGCATATTACATTACATTACATTAATAAACATGAAACACCAACGTGTGTAACTTAATAAGGGTTGAGGGCGTTCCAACAAAAACTAACCCCGTATATTTAATTCGTCCGAAGTCGCGACCACTTTTTCTTAATCTTTTTCGTTAATCTTAAAACTTGTCTTTTATTTCGATTTTTTCTAAACGCACAATAACAAAGTAAAAGTGAATCGAAAATCGAACCAAACCTCCTGAACTTTGTCCCAGAAAAAAAACGGCTGGAGGACTACATTTTTTCGACCAAGAATAATTTAAAAAAATTCAATAAGCACGCCTTGAACTGTTCTCACTTTTTTAAATAAACTAGAGATTAATATTTCAAAAAAAAAATAGTCAAAGACCTAGTTTCTTTAGGATATTGTTCAAACGTTTTCTAATATTTAAATTTTATGTGCGACCATAAAAGTGAACGTGTCTTTAATTTTATTTATAAATGCGAGTGTTAAATTATTATAATTTTCTTGCCAATTTTCTATAATTCGATATACTTCTTTTTATGGATGATGTACGTGTTTGAATTTAATCGTTTTTAGTGCTTTATATGGAATTTTAATCGGTTTTAATTTTCTACAATTTCAAATCTATAAAAAAAGACATTTTAGAAGAAATGGGTTTAAGTCTATTAATTTATTGTCAGGTGCTGGCAACGGGGCGCATTGATCTTTAACTTAAAAAAAAATTGAACTAGTAGAATTTTTATTAAAATTATTTTTTTAATAGAAGAGGGTGGTATTGTTATTTAACCCCTTGACATACAAATAAAACGGAAAAAAACTATTAATTCGTTAATGTGAGTGAGAGGGAACGAATATAATTATTCTACTCATTTTCGTGCTTAAAATCGAGTGCGCACATTCGAGCTCAAAGTGGCACATTCCGATCTCGGGAAAATGAAGCGCGCCGCTCCGCGTCGCGCTTCATTTGCCTCCCTCGCTCGGAAATGTGCCACTTTTCGCTCGAATGCGCACATCTTCGTATTAATTAAATTTTTTACATCAATTTTTGAATTTGAAAAGAAATAAAACGACGTATGTGCACTAGGGTGTCCGTTATTTCCCAAGTTGATTTTTTTTTGCTACCGCCCCATAAATTTATAGTTTTTTCCCTAAAAAATAATCCATCCCAAAAAAAACTTTTAGTTTTTAAATTAAACTATGCCGCAAGCATGTTACATTTCCCATTTAAATAACATGGGAATTTCGGACTTTTTGCATTTAATTTTTTTTCCCTGAAACAAATAACAATATGGCAATGACCAAGACATATTTTATAGATAGTTACACGCTCTACAAAAAACGTCTCTTATGATTTTTTCATAATTTCACTCATTCGAAAGTTATTTAAAATTAAAGTTTTGTCCATAGTGAATATCACAGTTTTCAAGTTTTGCTACGATTCTTTTTAATAAAATCATTCCACTAATCTATAATAATTAAAAAAGCTTAATAGCTACAATAACGTAAACAATACATTGTAAATAATATTAAATAAAGATTTATTTCAGTGCCAAAGAGCCAAATCTATATTGAATAAAAAAATAAAAACATGGAAGAGCCGCTAAAAGATTGCATCTAAATTTTGAGATGGTTTTATACAGAAATATTTAATATTCAGGGAGCCACAAACTTTTCTAAAGAGCCGCATGCGGCTCTGGAGCCACAGGTTGCCGACCCTGGTTTAAGGCAATCGAAATCTAAATCTTCATTAGTTTTTAATGCTTTAATCGTTTTACGTTCTATGGGAGATGACACATTCGGATCAAAAAAGCCAAAGCAGCAGTTTCAGCATTCAAGTACCACAAATGGTTCTTGAAAGTAAAGAGAATCATAAAATTATAAAATTAACCATGAACCCGACTTTAATCTTGAATAACTTTCGAAGGAGTGAAATTATCAAAAAATCATAAGAGACCTTTTTTGTAGAGTGCCCAATTCTCTATAAAAATATATATAGTAAGTGCCGTATTATTATTTGTTTCGAGAAAAAATTAAATGCATAAAGTCCGAAATTCTCATGGTATTTATATAGGAAATGTAACATGCTTTCGGCGCGGTTTAATTTGAAAACTAAGAGTTTTTTTCGGATGGATATTTTTTAGGAAAAAAACCAAAAATATATGGTGCGGCAGCAGAAAAAAAATCAATTTGGGAAATAACGGACACCCTAATGTGCACAACGGTGTTTTCTTTTAGCTTGAGTGTTCAAATAGTAGTTTATATAATTAATTTAAAAAAGAAAAAAACCTTTTTTAATATTTTGATGTGTTCCACTAATTTTTAATATTAATAATGAATTAAAATTTATAATTTTAAGAGAAAACTTTTTTCGGTTTAAAAACTGCAAAGTGTACTATTTAGATTCAATCAAATATTAATAAAGATTTTTTTTATAATCACCAATGTAATTTAAAAAGTAATTTAATAAAATAAAATGCTTCTATTTTTTATTAGAGTCAAATTTTAGTTGAAAATGATCATATTCGGCAATTTTTAGATGTTTAAATGCTAAAAATTGTTTTTCTTCTTTTAAAACCAAATATTTTAATTCATTATAAATTTTAAATATTTACAAGCTACAACTTGTACCTTATTTGCGCTTCATTTGCCTTCCTCGCTCGGAAATGTGCCACTTTTCGGTCGAATGTGCACATTGTGCACTTTCAAGCGAATTCTTTCTCCAAATAGAAAATCTGGATTTGATTGATTTGTTATTAATATAGTCGAATCCAATTAACACGAGGAAGTGCGCATTCGAGCGAAAAGTGGCACATTTCCGAGCGAGGGAGGCAAATGAAGCGCGACGCGGAGCGGCGCGCTTCATTTTCCCGAGATCGGAATGTGCCACTTTGAGCTCGAATGTGCACACTCCGCTTTTCGCCACGATTAACAATGATCAATTTACTTTTAATTTTACCTAAACATTTTATGATTCTATTTGGTATTTTTTACCATTGATTTTATAATTAATAATCATTATTTGTTTCGTTCTTTTTTGTAAATAAATACCTAACAAGGTAAAATTGTTTTTTCAATTATCCGCATTTTCGATTATCCGGATGAGCTGCAACATTAATTAGTCCGTATAACCGAGCTTCCACTGTACGTCTTTCGTTCGATATCAAATTAAATTAGGATCTAAGAACGCTAATGAACCTGCAAAACTTGTAAAACGGACTGAAATTTTAATTAAACGCAGAGATTTGCTTACAGCAAAAGAAATTGTCAACAACCTTGATATTAATAAACGAGAATTTAAATTCATTTAAAAATTCCTGCAGGTTGCATAATGTGCGGCACGTGAGCGCGTTATTGTTGCACAAAAATGCAATAAAACGAAAAAGGCGCGACTCGCGCGCATTATTAAAATTAAAAAATCGCTCCCTACGTTTTCGGGATCGATTCATCAAACACTTTTGAGAGGCACTCTTATTAAGCTCCAGTTTTATTAACAATCCCTTTTTATACTTCAAAAATCACCACAACAATCAATCAAAAGTTTCGCATTCAAACTTATTACCTATTATCAAAAAGGCTCATTTTTTATGTCGAGCCGTTTCGTTTTGTTGTCGACGTCGAAGGGATAAATCGTGTGTGAAAAGCGAAAACCGAAAACTTTGTTTGCGGTCGTCTTTTTTCCAAATTAAGAAATTAATGAGTTAATTTTTGTGGCCTCAAACAATTCAAAGATGATTGATGGCCGTTATGTAAATACAATTTAATTTGCCAGGATCAAGGACGTGCAAGTGCTGAATTTTTATTAAAAAAGATGTTTGTGCGATGTGTCGAGATCGTGGACCGGTTTGAAAAACTAATTTTTACAGACATTAATGCAGGCGATTTTTTTTCCATGTGAAAAATTAAAGGTCGTTTATAAATGACGAGATCGCAAAGCCTATAATTTACGTCCCGACTTCGCACAATTATTTTTGCGCAGTTTTTAAATAAAATAAAAGAAAGCGAATTTTTTCAAATCGGACTGCAATTTCTCGGCGTTAGGAGGAGAGGGAAAAAAACGCACAAAGAGAAGTTATCTACAAATCACCAAGTGTTGAAAGTTTTAACCTTTAGGGTTGTAATTTAACTGAGACCTTTCTTTAGATGTCAAAGGTCGGAAAAAGTTTTTTAAATACAAAAGAGCTCGGCGCACTTTGAATATGCACTTTTGGGTTCTGTACAGGATTGAACGTAATCGAGCCTTTTGTGTAAAATTGAGGGAAATCGATGTGTGAGAAGTTTATGAGTTAATTCGTTAAGATCGATTTTGATTTATAAGGCAATGAGTGAAAAGTGGCACAATTTCGAGCGAGAAATTGTGCCACTTTTCCGAGATCGAAAATGTGGCACTTTAAGAGGAAGCAGGAGGTTAAGCCGTCTATAAGAAAAACAATATTAACTGCGCCCCTGTTTCCGCCCAAACTATAAAGAATAAAGAAAGGGTTAAAAGCACCACCCATGTATTTACATATTGACATACAGTCGAAATTCCATAAGTCGAACGCCCATAAGCCGAATTTTTGATAGCTCGAACTCGAACCAGTTTCCCTAGGACTTGCCTATCTCAACGTTAATATTTTTATGTCGATCACTCGAAATTTAATAAATCGAATTATTTTATTAGTCGAAGCATTTTACAATTCATTAAATTCAAGTTTCCATTAGTAAATAGGCCGATGACTCCAATTTTACAATTTTACAACTTTTCTAAAAATTTCTCTACCTGAGAGAGGATTAACGACGGGTTTGTTTGGTGTTATTGGTGCTTTAAAAGCTCTATTGTTAACTACGAATAAAAGGTTTATACTACAAGAATGTTTTGACGGCGGCACTTCAATTGGATTTAAAAACTAATTTATGTTTAAATGCCTTATGAACAGTTATAAATTTTTGAGATGGTTTTACCGTTTATTTCACAAAAAAAAAACTATTTTTGCATTTTAGTTTTCAATTTGCTAGTTATTCGTCGACTACGAAGACTAACAAATATGATTTACGTTCTTTATAGTTTGTAACAAAGTATAACAGAAAATCTAAAAAAAAATAATACTTTTTCTAAAACTATTTACGTATTAACATGGAGTGTAAACGAAAATTAAAAAGTCTAACCATAAGGGAAAAAATTAATCTTATAAAAGAAGTGGAACGTGGGCTCCAAAGAAAATAGGATATAGCTAAAGATTTTGGTATTCCCGCAAACACTTTATTAACCATTTTAAAAAACAGAGACCTAATTGTAGCTGCTGAAGATACAAATGACAAATGACAACGTTGATAAAGATTTGGAAGTTGCTGAAATTCCTAGCGATGAAAGCATTATAAGTAAAGTGCTAGAAGAAAATAAGAAAAACTGTGAAAGTGAAAGTGAATATGAAAGTGATACATGTGTTACAGTAAACATCCCTTCAACAACTCAAGTTTACAATGCAATTGATACTATTTCTCTGTTCCTATGTGCTCAAGAAGATGTTCCTAAAGATATATTATTATCGGTAAGATCATTGGAAAAACTTGTAGAAACGTAACATTTTGAAGCAAAGAAGCAAAAGATAATTTTAGATTACTTTCAATTTAACAGTAAATAATATGTAAATAACTATATTTTTTAAGGTCTTAATAAAAATAAATAATGTTAATGATTGTAGATCAATTTTGGTCATTTTCTATAAAAAATGAATGATATATATATACGGAAGTATTTAACTGAACTTCTTTTGGTAACTCGAGTTTTTGATATGACGAATTATTTTTGCTGTCCCTTCGACTTCGACTTATCGAGGTTTGACTGTATTTGGAGACATTAATTTTGACATATAAACCTTCAACAATCTACATAAGATGATATAAATTTCAACTAGTTGATGTTCAGTGGCCTACTTCAGAAAATTTAACTCATACAATTTTAATTACACTGTGCGACAAATTTAAAAAAAAATTAAGTACCCTCTTCAAATTTTTCTGTTTATCTATTTATACTTATGGCTTAATAACAATATATATGTATTTTTTTTCTAACACGTACCATTTTTGGGATACGCTTATTAGTAAAAAAACCAAAAATTAAACATATACTACATACATATTTTAATTTTTTTAAAAATTTATTAAGAAACACCCAAGACAAAAATTCTTATTAATATATTTGTACACATTAAAACTATAATAAAAAATAGAAAAAAATTGTCCAAAATATACGTCAAATTTTCCTTTTATGTTGGGAAGTATCTTCTTGTTTCAAACGCCAGCAGTAATCGCCTAAATAGAAGGGTTCTAACGATCTTGATATCGTTCCTCAAGCTTTTTACATCCTAGTGAAACCCCTCTCCTTGTTCATCACTTATGGCTCCAAGATTTGAACGGAAAATCGAGAAATAGGAATGTAGAAAATGAATTTTTAGCGACATCCTGCATCCCATCTTCTTATATGCATGTAACAAATTGTTTACTAAGAATTCCGCATTTTCGGCTCTGTGATTACTCAAAAATCTTTTCACCACAGTTTTTAGCGATGTCCATGCGTCTAGCTCTTTATCATTTAGTTTTGATCAAAGTTTTGGTCTTTGATTGACTGACGTATTTGTGATCGAATTTATGAAATCAACAATAACTTATCGAATCTACCCTTAACACTTAATTTAAAGAATATATACTTTTTTGCGGCCAATTACCAAATTCCTTCGCTAAAGTAAAATTAAAATTTAAGGATTTATAGATATTTATGTGATTTTTAATTAAAAGCCACTTGACACCGTTTTTTCTGCATCTACGATTTAATTCATGGTTTGGGATCTCAGATTTCTGTATTTGTTCCGCAGCCCTTATTTCAACACTCACAAATAGTTAATTACAAAAATAAATTTGTATAAAATAAACATATTTCGTCAATAGCGCTAACTTTTACACATGCGTAAAGTGAGGGTTGTTAAAAGACTTATCGGCGGGTATCTCAAAAACAAGACGTGATAGAAACAAAAGATATTCACTTCCTACATACTGTAACAAATAGTAATCTATTATAGCTATTAGTTTTCTAGGTACCGATATCGCGTCGCACAGTGTTATCAAAAACGCGAATTAGTCAACATTTGAAAGTACACCCGAAAATATTTTTATCAAGCTCGCTACAATTAGGCGTGCGGAAGAGCACCATGATAACCTATCAAAAGGAATAAAATATCTAACCTTTTTCAAACTTAAAATAGATCTAATTTATTCGACTTTAAATTGTTTCAATTGAAGAATAAAATAATAATATAGGCAAATCCCATAAATACGAGGATGTGCGCATTCGAGCGAAAAGTGGCACATTTCCGAGCGAGGGAGGCAAATGAAGCGCGACGCGGAGCGGCGCGCTTTATTTTCCCGAGATCGGAATGTGCCACTTTGAGCTCGAATGTGCACACTCGGTTTTAAGCACGATTTACAATAATTTAGGCTAATAAGTTAAACGAAAAAGCACTTGAACAATTTTAGTCGTTTTCTCTCACTTGCACTTACGAGTTTGTCGTATCTTTTCGCTCCCTTCCACTCATTGCTATAGTAAATATATTTTTGGAACATAAAATCGATATTTACCAAACAAAATTTAATTTTTTGATTTGAAAGAGTTAATATTAAAGTAGACAAATCTAATAAGTACGAAGATGTGCGCATTCGAGCGAAAAGTGGCACATTTCCGAGCGAGGGAAGCAAATGAAGCGCGACGCGGAGCGGCGCGCATTATTTTCCCGAGATCGGAATGTGCCACTTTGAGCTCGAATGTGCACACTCGGTTTTAAGCACGATTTACAATAATTTAGGCTTATAAGTTAAACGAAAAAGCACTTGAACAATTTTAGTCGTTTTCTCTCACTTGCACTAACGAGTTTGTCGTATCTTTTCGCTCCCTTCCACTCATTGCTATAGTAAATATATTTTTGGAACATAAAATCGATATTTACCAAACAAAATTTAATTTTTTGATTTGAAAGAGTTAATATTAAAATAGACAAATCTAATAAGTACGAAGATGTGCGCATTCGAGCGAAAAGTGGCACATTTTCGAGCGAGGGAAGCAAATGAAGCGCGACGCGGAGCGGCGCGCTTCATTTTCCCGAGATCGGAATGTGCCACTTTGAGCTCGAATGTGCACACTCGGTTTTAAGCACGATTTACAATAATTTAGGCTTATAAGTTAAACGAAAAAGCACTTGAACAATTTTAGTCGTTTTCTCTCACTTGCACTAACGAGTTTGTCGTATCTTTTCGCTCCCTTCCACTTATTGCTATAGTAAATATATTTTTGGAACATAAAATCGATATTTACCAAACAAAATATAATTTTTTGATTTGAAAGAGTTAAGATTAAAGTAGACAAATGTAATAAGTACAAAGATGTGCGCGTTCGAGCGAAAAGTGGCACATTTCCGAGCGAGGGAGGCAAAGGAAGCGCGACGCGGAGCGGCGCGCTTCATTTTCCCGAGATCGGAATGTGCCACTTTGAGCTCGAATGTGCACACTCGGTTTTAAGCACGATTTACAATAATTTAGGCTAATAAGTTAAACGAAAAAGCACTTGAACAATTTTAGTCGTTTTCTCTCACTTGCACTAACGAGTTTGTCGTATCTTTTGCTCCCTTCCACTCATTGCTATAGTAAATATATTTTTGGAACATAAAATCGATATTTACCAAACAAAATTTAATTTTTTGATTAGAAAGAGTTAAGATTAAAGTAGAAAAATCTAATAAGTACGAAGATCGGAATGTGCCACTTTGAGCTCGAATGTGCACACTCGGTTTTAACCACGATTACGAAGCGTCCCGTTCTAACAGGAAAAAACGAACGCAGTTGACAATCCGGATAATCGCGAATCCGTATAACTGGGGTTTTACTGTATTTGTTTTTTTTTTGTCGGTTCGTAGATAATAATTTTCGATTTGGTGTGCCGGTTAGCGGCTGAACTAGATTTCTCTTTGTTGATATTGTCGCGCCATAAACAAACGTTGATTTGGTTCAATTAAAATTTTCGTCGACGCCACAGGAAATTCGAGTTTCATTCTGTTTGACAAGCTGAATGTGGCACGTCTTCCTCTTCGCAAAAGGGAAAATTTTAATCAATTAGCTCGAAAACTTCTTCACTACAATAAAATTATTGAGAGCCGGCTCTTTATTAGAGAAAATACATTGCAGATGCTACAAATCACCTTAATTAACTTCGAACAAATTTACAACTCAAACTTGTACATATTTATAAGTTGCTTCTCTTTTAAAAACTTTCAACTTTATTATAAGACACTTCTCCTCGCATTTTGAAGGAATCGATCTTTCCGATTCAATTTAAATTTAAATTGGCTGCGACAAATTTCGAGAGATTTTCAACATTTAAAGCTTTTAATTTGTAAATATTTTTTATCGTTTGTTTTACTTGTGCCTTGTTTTAATTTCTTTTATAATGTTTAAGTTGGGGAAAAGACGTAAGCGTGCGATTTTTTTAACGAGACTTTAAATCAATAACATACTTTTTTTTTTTAATAAGAAAATTCAAATTTTTTATATTATTTGTATTTTAGTAAAAAATAAGAAAGAGTTTTAAAATAGATTATAATTTATTTATTAAAATTTTATTAACATGTAAAGACGAGATTTTCGTGCATTCAAAATTTTACCAAAGTACGAGGTCTGTTCAGAACATAACCAAAAATTTGAAATACGCGCCAATGGAGATATTTAATGATATGCGGTTGGCGGCACCGTCTTGCGCATAGCCTGCTTTGCAACCACACGTTTAGTTTTCGTGATAATTGTGTCTAAAATCAGAAAACTCTCCATCCACAGCCTTCTTACTCCCCAAATTTGACCCCTTTCGATTTTTTGGTTTTTTCGAAATTAAAATCATTGTTGAAAAGACGCCCTTTTGAGAGTATTGATAACATCAAAGCAAACTCACAGATATTAAAAGTCATCTCAAATGAATACAGGGTGTTTCACGACGAGCTTACACTATCAATATATTGGAAACTACTCACACGATTTTTATAAAAATTGGTATAGAGGATAACAAGTTATGGCAAATGTATGGAAAATATTTTGACAGACATGCCACTTCCGGTTATACCGGAAGTGAACATTGACTTCGTTATATTAAATAGAACACCCTATATATTATTAACTTTTTGGATTTTACGTTAAATTTTAATCTATAATGTATACTTTTCGGGATATTATTTTTTTAATGAATAATTGTCAGTTTCAGACCCTTATAATAAAAATTTTATGTAAACATCCCCTATACCAAATAAAATAAGTCTTGTCGGGTTAATGAGTAGGAAAATCAAGCTAATTGGGGACCTGTTCAAAATTGCTTTATTGTATACAGGGTTAGTAAAAAAAGGTGTAGAAAGTTCAACTTCAAAAAAGTCAAATATCTTAATTTTTTTAAATCAAACTACCATTTTTTTCTATTTTACTGATATACGGCCAAAAATAAAGGGAGTTTATGTGTACTTTCCTATACCTAAACCTAAGGGTGTTTGAGATATTAACAAAAGTTTAAAAATTTTAATTATTTCTGTTTTATTGCTGCTTATTAAAAGTAGGCGGTGTTATTATTTTTTTATTTTAGTAGGCCGTATATGTAGCTGTCTTAATTAAATATTAATTGTTATTATTTGTGGTTATTGGCACTTTTACCAAGTGATAGATATGGACTCGTTTGGAACCAAACAATAAAGATTATGCAAATTTATTTTTAATACATGGTGAATGTGACTGATATAGTGTAAGCTCGTCGTGAAACACCCTGTATATCCAGAATTGCTTTGCGAAATGAAAACACCGCTGAAAAAAGTATGTCGATAAGAAAACAGAGTACTTTGAAGAGATCAATGACCAATAATCTGTAAAATTAATAATAAAATCTAAAAAAAAACAATGTTTGGTTATTTTCTAAGCAGACCTCGTATAATAAAAACTTTAAATCGCGAGGTCAAAGTTTATGAATTTATAAAAAATATGAAATAAAGAACTTCGAATAAATAACCTCTACCTGAACATTTACATCTGAATTGATCAAAGATTGAATTTCAGATAAATCTGGTTTTAGCAATAACAAATTTGAAACTTTTGAAATCCATGCGAATACATAAGGCATAATGTCGTATATAAAACAACCACATCCAGCCTTTTCAAAATTACACACAAACGTCGATGACAACTGTGTAATACGCTTATTATTTATTTAAAAGCCACAAATGTTGAGGGAACAAAGTTTACATCTGCATTAACGATCCCAGTCTCGGTTCTTGTTGCCAATCTAAAAATTCCACGAAGTTGCCTTTTAAAAGATTGTTAATTTTTTTGTTAGATTTAGTCGTTTTTGAAATGAAATATTTAAACGAGTTTAAAAACGGTTTTTGGCCAAATTCTGAATCTTTTCGGACTTATAAATAATTTTATTAAAAAGGCCGACTAAAACTTCGGCAACACTTCTTATTTCAATATTGATTTGTATAGAAACTTGACTTTTCGTACAAACTAATTGTTTAAAACAATTTTAAATAGTAAATTATTTTATACTAATTGTAAAAAAAATAAGTATTGTTTTTTTGTAAAAGCACTAAATCAGAGTTTTGGTGTTTCTGGTATAAATAGAGTATTATAAATTTTAATTAAAATTATTTAAAAAGTAAATTAATTCTTGTGAATCATGCTTAAAACCGAGTGTGCACATTCGAGCTCAAAGTGGCACATTCCGATCTCGGGAAAATGAAGCGCGCCGCTCCGCGTCGCGCTTCATTTGCCTCCCTCGCTCGGAAATGTGCCACTTTTCGCTCGAATGCGCACATCCTCGCATTAATTGCATTTGCCTATATTAATCGTCCCCCATTCAATACAAAAAGTTAATTTTAGATTTTCTATTCGCAAAAATGAAAAGCTTAACCAGTATTTTGAAGTTATACTTCTTTTGACAAATTTAGAGTAAAATATTTGCAGGCAACGGACGTTGCGCGCGCACATTTGAAGTTTGCCGTCGGAGAGAGTAAATTAATTATTGTGAATCACGCTTAAAACCGAGTGTGCACATTCGAGCTCAAAGTGGCACATTCCGATCTCGGGAAAATGAAGCGCGCCGCTCCGCGTCGCGCTTCATTTGCCTCCCTCGCTCGGAAATGTGCCACTTTTCGCTCGAATGCGCACATCCTTGTATTAATTGGATTTGCCTATATTAATCGTCCCTTTTTCAAATAAAAAAAATAATAATCTTTAATGTTCACTGGAATTGGCCGCTTTCAATAAAACAACAATTGTTAAATTAAATTAAATTGATTATTGTGAATCATGCTTAAAACCGAGTGTGCGCATTCAAGCTCATATCCCTACTAGAAATCACTTTGGGAATGCCCTAAGTATCTATCTGGATCCTATTGAGTCTCAATGGGGCATGCCCAGTAAGGAAATCCTCGTTAGGACCGAATAAAGACCCAATTGAGAAAACACAATGTAAAAATAAATTAAGTATTATCAGTTTGGCCCACCTGGGGTCTATGTGGGAACATGTTGCGACAATCTAACATATAACTTAATTTCAATCTATCGTGTAACTCGAGGAATATTATATTTTTTAAGTTAGGCGCAGTAACATGAAGTTTGGAAACCACTGGTCTATCGAAATGCAACTTGCTCGACACTGATTGGAATTTATTGCATTTCGAACATCGTATTTCGCAATATTAGGAGAGCAATAGAGTTGCCCTATTTAAGCCTAACGAAATTTGAGGATTTTGTGCTACTTAGAAAAATTAAATTAAATTTATGCAGCTCTCAGTTGTAAATTGTTACTCTTTTATAGATGTATATAAAAGGAAAAAATAATACTTAAAATGTTATGGCGGCTTTACTATCTAAGGATTATCTTCTCGGTATAAAATTATGTCCTTTATCCTGCGTATTAAGTTACAATATTAATTTAAGTTTTATTAACCTCTCTCGAATAGTTAGAGTTAAGATATCCGACATTTATAAGCGTAATAAAATTTCTAAATAAAACTTAATGCGCTGCGTAAAGAAGGATTAGATTCGTACCAGGATTGCGAGTAATTTCTTTTGACGTAATTTTTTCGGCGGCCCAAATCAAAATCGTTAAACTAAAAAGGAGGAAATTAATTAATCCGCTCGTTTGCGTTGAAGGCACACAACAATTTATTGTTAAGAAAATTCTGTCACAGAATTTGGCGGAAGTGTGGAAGAAATTTATAGCCACTTCGGGAATTTCGATCTTGTATTTTCCTTCCATCGCTTTTGCTATACCAGGACCCTAACCGAAATCTAATGGTTTGGCTTTTGGTTAACTAAGACTAACGATCCAATACAACTGTTCAGTTCTGGTCTGTTTAGTTCTGTTTCGACCCTCATATTACTTAAATCTCACTATTAGACGTCTCTATCGATAACAAATTAATGTTATTTGCACACATTCGAGGAAAATCCTTTAGGAAATTGTCCTCGTTAATTATTTCAAGTGAAACGATGCAAAAGCATAGACGCATAAGTATGAGGAAAGTGGCCCCAGTCATAATTTTTGGCCAAAGATCAGAAGACCGTAATACTTTGCGTGGTTTTAAAAAAGATGTAGGGGAACCTGTTGTTTCTTGGCCCTTTTTTTACTTGTAATTTTTTTTCAATTGTATATGTAACAATTTGTTGATAAAATGTTTTGCATCGCAGTGGGGCACTAATAAGGCATTCATTATAAAGTATTTGAAAGCGTTATCAACCGTTTACTCAAATTGCTATAAGATTTAAAAATTAGTGCATCTATGGTGTATATCTTTATTAGGTACCTAATAGGTAAATATAAAGTCGATCACTCTTAATTGATTTTTTTTAGAAAATTAATTTTAAATATAGATTTTTAAATATTTTCCATAAAGGTGTCCTAAGCCTGTATTCCCTCATAAAGCTTTCATCGCTTAGTACTGTATTTTTTTTAATTTAGTACAGGTCGCAAAGTCCCTTTGTAGCTAATTATTAAAAAAAAACTACCCCTTATTAGAAGAGAGAATTGGAATATGATTAGTACAGGTGTGTTCAAATCCATTGCAAGAAAATCTTTTTTGGAACAGTTCTGAGATCACAAATTAGTTTAGAATAATTTTTTATAAGTAAAAATAATAATAAAATAATTCCTGGTTAACTATAGGACATTTTAGTCACATTTTTTAATATAGCAAATTTTTATTGTGTTATCTTTGAAATTGTAAATGTAGTCTTATCCAAACCCTTCAACCCTAAGTGCATTTTTTTTAAACAGTTTATAAAGCTCCTTTATAGCCAATTACTTACAAAAATACCCTTCATTATAAGACATAGTTGCAATATGATTGGTGGGGGTATGTTCAAATTCAATGCAAGACAGTTTGATTTTCAAAAATCGGTTTTGGGACAGATCTAATGCCAAAAATTACTTAAAGGTAATTTTGTTACATATCAGAAAAATAATAAAATAACTCCTGGAACACCATAAAAGGAGTTAGAATTATTTTTTAATATAGCAAATTTCTATTTATATATTTATATTTATATTTCTATTAGGTATCTAAATTTTTATTTATTGCACGTTGATCTTAGGGCCAAGGTACAATTTATTGACGGTGACCGAGGTACAACACACCGACTTTTGATGTTTAAACTCAAAAATAAATTTAAAGATTATGCTGTGCCAAAATCAGATCACTACTATGCAAACATTAATAAATAATCTTTCTATTACGATGAGCCATTTGTTATTAGGTAATAAAAATCAATAACATATTTAACTAAAAAGAATATAAAAAGACTTACTTTTTTTCGATTAAAAATTTCAATTGATCTCATACATTAACAAAGTGCATTGGCCAGCTACTGCTAACTTTACGTTAATGTCTGTCAATGTGGCATTTGAAATATCCAACGTAATGGACCACGAAAGCCCACAAATATTAAAAAAAAATTAAGTTGCACTAGGTACAAAGGGACCCAGGTACAACAGGTTCCCCTACACCTTCTACTTTAACAAGTAACAAGCATTACAAACGATTAAGAATTGCTCAATCAGCATAGAGCCCATTGTTAATTTTTTGAGCAATTACAGGTTAAAATTTTCGGGTTATTTTCGCGCCACAGAATTGAACAATAAAAAAAACGTAGCTTGGTTATTTGTAAAGAGATCTTTAAAAACTTTGAAAATTTGAAATCCATAGACATTCTGGTTTCGAATTATAAGCCATTTCAAATTCTTAAAAAGGTCGAGGTTAAACATTTAAATTTGTGTTTTACTTTTTAGAAATTTTTGACTTTGAATAAAATATTTGAAAATGGGGACCACGAACCATTAAAGGAAAGATTTGGCGTTCATGCGAGAAATACGACCCTGACGTTTTAAACTAAAAACATTTGAAAAAGAAATATCGATAATTAAGTGTCACGAAAGCTCGCAAATATTAAAAAAAATAAAGTTGCCTAGGTACAAAGAGACCAAGGTGCAACAGGTTATCCTACATCTTTTTGGTGGGCCAAAAGAAGTATTGTGGAAATTTTTTTATTTATTTAAGTTATACGTTTTTTGATGTATTTACAGTAAAATTCGACAATTGAAGTAAGTCCTCTAAAAAAGTCAATTAATTATTGTGAAACATACTTAAAAACGAGTGTGCACATCGAGCTCAAAGTGGCACATTCAGATCTCGGAAAAATTGAAATCCTATAGAGTCCAAATGGATACTTAGGGCAATCCCAAAGTAATTTCTAGTTGGGATCGAAATATGCTACTCTGATCTCAAATGCGCACACGCCGTTTTAAGCATGATTCAAAATAATTTATTGACTTTCTGAATAATTTTAATTATAATTTATAAAACTGTATTTATACCAGAAACAGCAAATCTTTGATTTAATGCTTTTACACGGTTATTTTACAAAAATTAACGCTATAACTTTTTGCGAATAGAAAATCTGAAATAAACTTTTTGTTTTGAAAGAGGGACGATTAATATAGGCAAATCCAATTAATGCGAGGATGTGCACGTTCGAGCGAAAAGTGGCACATTTCCGAGCGAGGGAGGCAAATGAAGCGCGACGCGAAGCGGCGCGCTTCATTTTCCCGAGATCGGAATGTGCCACTTTGAGCTCGAATGTGCACACTCGGTTTTAAGCACGATTTATAATAATTTAGGCTAATAAGTTAAACGAAAAAGCACTTGAACAATTTTAGTCGTTTTCTCTCACTTGCACTGACGAGTTTGTCGTATCTTTTTGCTCCCTTCCACTCATTGCTATAGTAAATATATTTTTGAAACATAAAATCGATATTTACCAAACTAAATTTAATTTTTTGATTGGAAAGAGTTAAGATTAAAGTAGACAAATCTAATAAGTACGAAGATGTGCGCGTTCGAGCTCAAAGTGGCACATTTCCGAGCGAGGGAGGCAAATGAAGCGCGACGCGAAGCGGCGCGCTTTATTTTCCCGAGATCGGAATGTGCCACTTTGAGCTCGAACGTGCACACTCGGTTTTAAGCATGATTCACAATAATTAATTTATTTAAAATTTTCTAAAGTTTTTTAATTAACAGTACTCAAATTATTGGCAAAAATATAATTTAAATACTTTATATTTTTTCAAAATTAAAAAAAAACTAGTTTTGTAAACCGTGTAAAACAAGTACCGTATAAATGAAACCATGAGTGCATTTCATAAAATAATACAACACATTTTTCAATGGACATAAAATATTACATTTTTGATAAACTTTTCGCGCCCCCCTTTGCACTAGTCCGCTACTCCCCAGGGAAACGTGCCCCCAGCTTGAAAATCACTACTATAGACCAAACTTGTGAACATATGGGGGAATAACCCATAAGGGAAAATCACAAAATTCCATTTACATCTCAATAACCTCCCAAACCACACTTCTTTACTAATCAAAATCGAATTATGCGCCTTAAAACCGAAAAAAACCGAACAGTGTCCAATAAATAAATTCAGCACATAAAAGCGATTTTAATTAAAATAAGTGTTCGTATGTTGCGTTGACGCCGTAAATCTTCGAAAAACATTATCTACGGAGGGTTGTTTAGAAATTGATGCCCCTTTTTTTTTGGAAAAAAAAACAACGAACTAGCGTCGGAAGTTCCGCGCAGTCATTCTAACGGCGAACACGTTTTTGGCATAAAATATTAAATTAGTATTCAAAAAGTCGAAGTTTAATTTAAAATCTATAAAAGTTCAAGCGCACCTTTCACATCCCGCCTTCATATATCAAAAAATCTCCAATATAAACAGAAAAGAAAAATTGTTATATAATCCTTGCACCGTTTGCATATTTATAAAGCGGCTCGGCGCAATGTCCTTGCCATTTTTTTAAGGTTTATTAATAATAAATGCTAATTGAATAAATAAATGTTAAAAGAATTCCAAGCACGTCGCGCTGTTCTAGTCAAACATTACGAAATTATTATACAAGTGTTAATAATTCGCTTTTTACGAGCTTGTCCTAATTGATTAATTTTTGCGAAATTAAAATAGGGGCCATTTTTTCGTTGGCGAAGGTGAGATGCGTTATAAAAAAGGCTTTGATAGCTGCGGCCTGCTAAACAAAGACAAAATGGATCGTGGCCATAAATCGTTAGGTTTGAGTTCCACTTCGACTTGAATTTTTCGTGCGGCATGGGCAAATGCCGCCCCATAGACCTAAAAAGAATTTTTTTAATTAATTGATTAACTCGTTTTTTTAATTTTGTCGGTCGCCGTTTGTTGTAACAAATACGAAATGCCCACGTAAGGCTGGACGCGATGATTTATCTAAATCCTTTTGAATTTCTTCATTCTTCCGTGTTTTTAGGTAAATAATTATTTATACGAATTAATTATGAAATAACCCGAGAAATTATGCGACTAATGTGAATAAATTAACGCGCTAACGTTTTCTTAAATATTTTTTTTTAATTAATGCAAATGCTTGTTTTATGGTTAAATGGATTTTAGATTGCGGCCAATTAATTTGGTTTATTGAAATGTTTAAAATGTCTTTGTGGGCACTTTATTAATTTTTTGAACGTTTGGCAGTTTTATTTGTTAATTAAAGGATATAAATTGTGACCTACAAATTTGCAAAATAAAAGCATTTAAATTTGAAACTTGATAACAGTTTTGGTAAGCTTTTTTTATAGTTAAACAGATTAAAATTTGGTAACAAAATCGCGAAAATTGATCTAGTTTAAAGTGTTTTAATTAATTTAATATTATTAAAATATGTCAATTCTTTTGGTAAAAAAGCTTACTTCTCTGAGTCTAAATTAATTATTTCTCGAAAAGTAATAGGGCTACTTCGCCAGTTTGCGGGCCTCCTCCTGTAGTCGACCACAAACTGCTTTATTAAATAATTTGAAATTTGCGCCAATTATTCGTCGCAATTCTAGCTGCAAGTGGCAGTTCATCAAAGAAGGTCGACTTCTGGCAAAACAACGGGTAATTTCGCCGGTAGTCGACCTTTTTTGATGAACTGCCATTTACAACTATAATTGCAACGAGCTTAGCCAAGTAAAATTAAAAATTCTTATATAGATGTGTTACACATACATTCAGTAATTAAAAGGAAAACACAAAGAAACATTGAACTTTAACAAATTATGCGTATAATTTTTTCTTAAAAATTAGCAGTTTTTCCGGTAGTCGGCCGTTAATAAAATTTAACATTTTGTTATCTATACTAGTATTATAAAGAGGAAAGATTTGTCAGTTTGTTTGCAACGAATAGGCTCAGAAACTACTGGGCTGATTTTAAAAACACTTTCACCATTAGAAAGCTACATTCTTCGTGAGTAACATAGGCTATATTGGATTTTCAAAAAGTTTAAGGTTTCCTACGAAATCTCGAATAATGTAACACAAGGTGTAAAAAAATTACTCATAAAATTCCTTACATCGCGTACGCTGCGAAAACTATTGACGATAGAACAAAATAAATTTCTACGGAAACGTTTTTGACACCCGTGCGAAGTCGGGCCGTCCAGCTAGTAAGAAATAAATATGTAATCTTTTGAAAGTATATTCCATAATTTAAACACACCAAACACATTTCAAAATATTATAAAATAAAGCAGTTTGTGGCCGACTACAGGAGGGGCCGGCAAACTGGCGAAGTCACCCCATATAATAACTATTTTTCATGTTATTAACAATTGTAGACTACTTACTAATTATCAACAAACAAATACAAATAAAAGTATGTATTTAATTTATTAAATTGCTTTTTTAATTTTATTCTACTTCACTGTTATTATACAGGGTGATTCAAAACTATGGGATCAAACTTCTAGGGCTTATTCACCGCAAAATTGAAGACATTTGAGTATAAAACCCCGTGTCCGAAAACACTCTCTACAGCGCTACGGCCCCATGACGCTTTACGACAGTTATATGCCAAAATATTTAGTTTCAGTGCATTTGATTTTAATTTTTTGTACATTATAACACTGCATTAATTGTTCAAATTGGCATTCTTGCACTTGACATTTTCGGACATGGTTTTTATACTCAAACGTCCAAAGCAAAATTTACAAGATTAATTCTTTTTACAATTCACTTTACTACTTTACTACACTTGTCAAAGTTGAACTACCGGAAAAGGGAGATGCAATACAGCAGTCCGGCAAAAAAAAATTTGAAACTAAATTCGCTGGTTAAAATTTTTATCTTCTGCTCGCTTTTAACATATAATTTTTTTTGTGAAGGTTAAAAGTATATCGAATACTTTTAATCAACTGTAAAAGCTTTCTGCGCTGCGATGTTAATTATTGCCCAAATTGTAGTAAATTTTCGACGCATGTAATAATAAAAAAAATATAAAAACGTTATCGTTCTCTTGCAGATTAAAAATTATTTACGCCAAACCACGACCTTCGATCTTCGCCTAAATCACATAGGTACACGTCTATAATTAATTTGTTTAAACAATTACTCGAAATCTTCGCCAAAGCATTGACCCAAATCGAAAGCAACAAACCGAATCTTGAAATTTTTAAAAGCAACACCCCGACTTACATTTACATACTTCGAAAAACGTCGAAGTAAATTAATTTAGAGCGAAAATAAATACAATTCATAAATAAATAACGAGCTCTAATTTATGAAATTTTAATTAAATGTAACAAAGCCCGAATTTCGTAAAGCGGAATGCGAATCGTCGGAATCGAATTCGTTCGAATTTAAATTTTGCAATTTGCATCCTTATTTAGCAACTTAACCCCTTGACATACAATGACGTCTAGGAGACGTCAATCGTTTAGGGTGTCATTGTAGATTTTGACGTCTCTAAGACGTTAAGAACTGTATTCAATTTTATGTTCCGAAAAAGGTTTGTTTTCAACAATAATTTTGTTAAAAGGCACAAAATTGGCGATTTGGGAATTTTGTTATTAATATAATTCTGTAATATTTAATTGCGAATTGTCAGAGAGTAAATTAATTCTTGTAAAGTGTGCTTAAAGCCGAGTGTGCGCGTTCGAGCTCAAAGTGGCACATTTCCGATCTCGGGAAAATGAAGCGCGCCGCTCCGCGTCGCGCTTCATTTGCTTCCTCGCTCAAAATGTGCCACTTTTCGCTCGAACGCGCACATCTTCGTATTTATTCAATTTGTTTAAATTACTTTTGGATTTAAAAGGAAATAGCAATGTATTCAAAAACGACATATGCGCAGTAACATATAGTTTGATAACCACTGGTCTAGCTATACACAAGCGCTACATAAGGGGGTTGTTATATTTAATTTAGTCGCACCAAAAAGTATTACTTCTAACGTGCGTACATAAGTACATGCACCGGTTTTTACATAGAATGAAATTCAGTTTTAAACATTTAGCAAAATTATTAAAGTAAATCGAAGAATAAATTATTTTAAGTTTTGGACAACTCAAATTAAATAAATTAATAACTTGGAAAATTTTTAAAATATATTTAAGAACTTTAGAAATTATTAATTTTTTTGTATAACACAAATTGAATAAAACAAAACTTTATTCGGTAAATTTAAAAGGAAATTTTGATGAAAAATTATTATGTATTTTCAGAAAACTCAAATAGAGTAAATACAGAATTTGTGGTTTTCAAAAACTTTGAATATCATTAATTTACGCATAAAATAAATTTGTTTAAAGCATTAAACAAAAATTATGCTAAGTAAATACGGTAATTTTTAATTAAACATTTTCACACAACAAATTAATGATTGTGAAACTTGCTTAAAACCGAGTGCATTCGAGCTCAAAGTGGCACATTTTCGATCTCGGAAAATGAAGCGCGCCGCTCCGCGTCGCGCTTCATTTGCTTCCCTCGCTCAAAATGTGCCACTTTTCGCTCGAACGCGCACATCCTCGTATTTATTCAATTTGTTTAAATTACTTTTTGGATTTAAAAAGGAAATAGCAATGTATTCAAATAAAACGACATATGCGCAGTAACATATAGTTTGATAACCACTGGTCTAGCTATACACAAGCGCTACATAGCGTGTTGTTATATTTAATTTTGTCGCACCAAAGAAGTATTACTTCTAACGTGCGTACATAAGTACATGCACCGGTTTTTTACATAGAATGAAATTCAGTTTTAAACATTTAGCAAAATTATTAAAATAAACTCGAAGAATAAACTATTTTAAGTTTTTGGACAACTCAAATTAAATAAATTAATAACTTGGAAAATTTTTAAGATATATTTAAGAACTTTAGAAATTTTTAATTATCAATTTTTTTTGTATAACACAAATTGAATAAAACAAAACTTTATTCGGTAAAAAAAGAAAATTTTGATGAAAAAATTTGTATGTATTTTCAGAAAACTTGAATAGAGTAAATACAGAATTTGTGGTTTTTCAAAAAACTTTGAAGATAATTAATTTACGCAAATAAAATTAATATTGGAGAAAACTCAATAAATAAATTATCTTAATTGTTCAGAAATATTAAATTTATAAAATTAAATACAGTCAAACCTCGATAGGTCGAAGTTGAAAAGAAACTAAAAATAATTCGCGTTATCAAAAATTCGAGCTATCGATATAAAAATATTTTTTAGTTTATGTTTTTAAAATTTACTTATTGTTTCTTTTTCTTAATAATTCCTAGTGATTTCTTGCTAAAACCTAAATCTTGTGTCTTGAACAAGTTGTAATTAGGCTTCATTTATGAAATAATTCAATTTTTAAATATACAAAAATATTTATATGTTATATAATAAATGCATCAAAATTTTAGAATGACTTAGGTGGGGAATATTAAAAAAAGATTGGGAAACACTGCTCTACATATTTCAAAATATTTTAAAACTATTAATTATTTATTTTATGTTATTTGTGTATGCTCATAACAGTTAAGTTGAGCCAAATTAATAGTTTTTTTCGGACTCATCAAATTCGGTTTTTTTTTGTATGTCAAGGGGTTAACGGTTTATTTTAGTTTTTGTATTAGGCAAAACGAAACGCGCCCATTTATTGTTAGGTTGTAGACGGAATTTTGGCAACGCGTAACAGGTCTAATGCAAATCGCGAACGGCTTCCTCCCAACTTATATTTTACGGAATTATTACATATCTAATGTAATGCGGAGTTTAATGGTAGTGTTCAGATCGTTACATGATAAATTTACATCCGAAACTGATTAAAGTTTGTTACGTTTGACTAGAGTCGCTTTTATTATTCGAAAACTAGATAAATCCAAAGTTCCAAACCTAAGCCGGCTCGAAAAATTATCGAGTTCGTTCCTCGCTAATTGCGAGCGCAAAATGTTTTTTTCTTAGGCTTTTAGCGCGAGCCGGAACGAAAAAAAATCCTTTTTAATGAAATGCGCGAATGCCGAAAAAAAATTATTTGAGATCAAAGGTTCGCAGCTCTAAAAAGGAGCCGATTAAATTAGAAATATTTTAAAAACATTCGAATCGAAGCGAACGGAGGTTAGTAATAAAAAGCGTATCAAGAAAATCTAAATTTTCGGGCGCGCTGAAAAATGAAAAGGCGAAAGCCGGAAAATCGACCCCCAAGAGAGGGTTGTAAAGGGATCTAATTTTATCTTCGAGCTCAATCGAACTCTGACCGTTGACTTGACTTGTTTGTAAACAGCTCGGCCTAACCTTTTCGATAGTTTACATAGTAAAAAAAAAGCGGGATCGGTGAGAAAAACATACCTATCGCGATTTGTTTTGCTGAGCCGGTAATTTTTTCCAATTTTTACTAAAATACAAAACGACATAAGTTTACACTTTTCCTTCTTTTTTTTGTTGGGAAGGGCGAACTTTACAAACTTTTATCTGTTGCAATATCAATCTGTAAGAGAACGTAATGTTAGATGGACCTAAGAAAGGAAAACTATTTTCCAACTTTCTGACAAAATCTCCAGAGAGGAAGCAACTATCTTCGAGCTGCCGATCCGGAAAATAAATGAAGGAACGGCAGATTAAATTTCGCGAAAAATATTCCGATTTTGTCTCAAACGTAGGTTCGTACAAATTTAAGGAGCGTCTTTTAATTGATTTAGGCATAATGACTGTTGTGAAACTAATGTACGTGTTTGCGTGTTCTAATTACAGTAAAATCTCTCTAAGGCGATCACTCTCTAATTGCGCGACCGCTACTAGTGATGAGTAAAGCAAAACTAAAACCAAGACCGTAATAGTTTTGGTATCGGTCTTGGTCTTGCTTATTCGGTCTTGGTCTTGTTCTTGCACAAATGTTGCTGGTCCTGGTCTTGATCTCAACCATTTAGCTTAATATATTCAACTTTTTGGCGAATTTTTCAGATCTTTTGTAGGTATAAATTAAAAATTATGTACAATTTTTATGTAATTCTAAAACTTTATTTTACTACAATTGAATAATATCAAAAAGTGATTTTATCTATAGAGTTTAATCATTTCTACTTCTTCACTTATTTTAAAATTGTTTTTGTTCAAATAGAAAAGACACTACACTTACACTTACCGAAATATACTTCAATTTATAGGTAAAAGGCAATAAGAAAGTATACAATATGCAAGGATTTTTGAATTAATTTTATTTATAAACAAATCCGAAAATATTTTACCGATACAACAATTATCTTAAATATTGAAATTTTCTGTCAAACATGCGAGTTTGTCAGGAGTTTTAAAGGAAATAGTGTCGATAGTTGTGAGAGTTATAAAAACTCGAGAACTTACCCTTCCTCCAACGCATAAATTGACCTTTTAGCGAAAAAAATTGTACAAGGTACTTGAAAGTTGTGAAAATATTAAAAAATAATTAGTTTGTCTCTATATTTCAACCATGTATTATCGAGACATACGAACAAAGAACTCTTACTACGAGGACTTTCTTGTAAATTCTTGTTGTCAAGCAGTGGTAAAGTTTTTTTTATATTTAGTGTTAAAATCTAGTAAAACAAATTGAAAATTTCTACTACAAAAAATGTTTTGTTCCAAGAAAAGAATATATTAAAGTTGCTTCGAATAGTTTAACTCATAAATCAACCGAAAGTAATAATTTTTGGTTTAGTCTTACGTATTTCGTCTTGGTCTTGCATACTCCGTCTTGGTCTTGTTTGTGTGGTCTTGGTCTTGGTTTGCTAGCGTAAAAAAAGTTTTGGTTTTGGTCTTGGTCTTGCAAAAATGCAAGACCAAGACCAAGACCAATTTTGCTCATCACAAACCGCTACTTTTCAAAACTACTTAAGCTTGGAAAATTTTGTATAGATAATAGATGTATTGGGTTGAGTCATAAGTTCCCACCGTTTATGTTATGTTTAAAATTGCGCGATGAAAATAAAATTATTTGGGATAATGTTTTGTATTATTCGAAAGAAAAATTTTTGCTCTATAAGATACTGTATTTGGTTTTTTAGTTCGGATTAATTTTTGTCAATTGTTAGATCATTTAAATGGTCGACAAAAACGAGCATTTTGACACCATCTTCTTTTTGCGTTTATTCGAGGCACCAAAGCCGCTCGAGAGATTTGTAAAGTGTACGGAGAGGGTTCTATTGCTGAAAGAACTTTTGGGGATTGGTTCACCAAATTTTTGTCGACCTGAAAGTCCATTTAAATGATCTAAAAATTGAACAAAATTAAGCCGAACTAAAAAACCAAATACACTATCTTGTAGAGCAAAAATTTCTCTTTCGAATAACATAAAACATTATGCCAAAGAATTTTATTTTCAACGCGCAATTTCAAAACACAACATAAACGGCGGGAACTTATGACTCAACCCAATAAAAGCAAGCATTAACTGCATTATTTATGATTCTAAGCCTGATTGACATTTTAATTCTTTCACTGTCTTTAAAGTAAAAAAATGTGCTGGAATTTTTGACAATTTGTAATTTTACATACTGACGGGTTCTTTGTAAATTGATTTCTTATAAGAAAGCTCTAGAATAATACAACACACTCCGCTTGAATCATGAGTCACAACAATTTAGGACAATAAATTAAGCGAAAAGTCAGTTAAATAATTTTAAACGTTCCGTCTCGCTCCCATTGACATAATTGTCGTATCTTTTCGCTCTCTTGCACTCATTGGTATGGTAAATAGGTTTTTCGAGCATAAAATCGATATTTACTAAACGAAATTGAAATTTACGAATTGAAAGAGCGAAGAATAAAAGGAAAAAATTCTGTGAATGCGGGGTATGTGCACATTCGAGCGAAAAGTGGCACATTTCCGAGCGAGGGAAGCAAATGAAGCGCGACGCGGGCGCGCGCTTCATTCCGAGATCGGAATGTGCCACTTTAGCTCGAATGTCACACTCGGTTTTAAGCACGATTTACAATAATTTAGGCTAATAAGTTAAACGAAAAAGCACTTGAATAATTTTAATCATTTTTCTCACTCGCACTGACGAGTTTGTCGTATCTTTTCGCTCCCTTCCACTCATTGCTATGGTAAATATATTTTTGGAAAATAAAATCGATATTTACCAAATTAAATTAAATTTTTTGATTTGAAAGAGTGAAAGATAAAGTAGGCAAATGTAATAAACACAAGGATGTGCGCATTCGAGCGAAAAGTGGCACATTTCCGAGCGAGGGAGGCAAATGAAGCGCGACGCGGAGCGGCGCGCTTCATTTTCCCGAGATCGGAATGTGCCACTTTGAGCTCGAATGTGCACACTCGGTTTTAAGCACGATTTACAATAATTTAGGCTAATAAGTTAAACGAAAAAGCACTTGAATAATTTTAATCATTTTTTCTCACTCGCACTGACGAGTTTGTCGTATCTTTTTGCTCCCTTCCACACATTGCTATGGTAAATATATTTTAGGAACATAAAATCGATATTTACCAAATTAAATTAAATTTTTTGATTTGAAAGAGTGAAAGATAAAGTAGGCAAATGTAATAAACACAAGGATGTGCGCATTCGAGCGAAAAGTGGCACATTTCCGAGCGAGGGAGGCAAATGAAGCGCGACGCGGAGCGGCGCGCTTCATTTTCCCGAGATCGGAATGTGCCACTTTGAGCTCGAATGTGCACACTCGGTTTTAAGCACGATTTACAATAATTTAGGCTAATAAGTTAAACGAAAAAGCACTTGAATAATTTTAATCAATTTTTCTCACTCGCACTGACGAGTTTGTCCTATCTTTTTGTTCCCTTCCACACATTGCTATGGTAAATATATTTTTGGAACATATAATCGATATTTACGAAATTAAATTAAATTTTTTGATTTGAAAGAGTTAAAGATAAAGTAGGCAAATGTAATAAACACGAGGATGTGCGCATTCGAGCGAAAAGTGGCACATTTCCGAGCGAGGGAGGCAAATGAAGCGCGACGCGGAGCGGCGCGCTTCATTTTCCCGAGATCGGAATGTGCCACTTTGAGCTCGAATGCGCACACTCGATTTTAAGCTCGATTCACAATAATTAACTTACTTCCTAAATAATACTACTTTATTTTTAATAACTTTGATTTAATAACAATATGATTTTGTTAAATAAGAACAATCTAAAATAGTATTCGTTACAACATTTTCTCTTCAAGACCAATTTGAGCAAAAATCGACACCGGTCGCGTAAGAGAGCTTTCACTGTATTTCGTTTACAAAAGTATAGTGCGACGTCTTTGAAATATTATAACATTGATATTTTATAATTAAGACGTATTTGGGGCGCTTTTGATTATTAAAAACACTCCTCGCCAATTTCTCTTGCCGAACAAAGCGAACAAACAATGAGGAAACGTCTAAAGCGAAATTTGGGGAGTGCTTTTATTGACAGCCATTTTCGGGGATCGTAAAAAAAATTCTCTTTATATTTCTATATTTGCGGGCAAAGAGGAGATATTTATTAATTGTCAGTTCGCGTAATATTTCTGATAAAGACACTCGGTCAAAGCGCGAATTGTTATCCGATCGATTTTATTGGTGGTGGATTTCTAAATTAAATTTTACAGGAAAAAAAAATGTAAAATTTGATTGCCGTTTTATGTTTGTTATAAAACCTTTTGATTACAACAATTATTGAAGTTACATAAAATTTATAGCCCTAAGCGCGAAGAAGTGAATGTTAGGAAGTAAGGACAGTGAAAAAAATGGCCCATTTTTGCTCCTCGCTTAGAAGCAAATTTATGTTAAAAATTTGTCCATTACGAAATTCTTTAATCCAATTCTGACACGTGCGTTCTACCACTTTCACACAAGTCTTCGCGAAAAAAAGTCAAAATATGACGAATAACGTTTATTTTTGCCTTCCATGTTAAATTTGACACCGAACTAAGAAATGTTAATCAATTACCAAGTAATTTGTTCTTTGGGTAAATTAAAAGTCGGCATTGTCAACTGCCGAATTGAAAAAATTGACCAAAGCGATTCAAAAATATTGTCACCCTCTCGATTTGTGAAGCTGAAACTTCTTTCTTGCCAGCCCTAAAGATAATTTACAAAAAAAAAAAAATGTAACCAACGGCCCCAAATTCATAAAACGTCTTGGCTTATATAAGTATTTATTAAAAAAAAACAAGGGCGTGTACTTTGTACGCGCATTAGAAGTTATACTTCTTTGGCGTAACTTAATTAAATACACTCCTCGCAAAAATTAAGGGAGCCAGAAAAAATTCCAAATTTTTCGGTGTTTTTTGACGGGCTGTCTTTACGTGAAAAATGGTCGTATCGAGGTCGTTAAAAACGCATATTGAAGCTCTAAGACTCTTGTTTCAGATTTTCAAAATTTTTGGGAGCAACAGTTTTCACGTGAAGATACCCAACAGCGCGAAGAATTTTTTTTTTTCAAATTTTATGCATTTTATTTTTGGTCCACGGGCTTGGAAAATTTTTTTTGAGCTCAGCTTTTGCATGGGTCAGATAGCCTGTTTGTCCAGCTTTAATTTCTTTATTTAATTGTTTTTGGACGTAAATCAGATTTTGAATAAAAAAGGATGCTTTTGTCTTCAACCACTGACATATCAGCAACCAAGCGGTGCATCAAAAAATTTTTTAATGAACTAGCACCAGATGCAGAATTGTGAGCAAAGTCGAAAAAATCTTCTTCTTATCCGACGTTTTCCCACTATAGGTTTGTCGTTTTTAAGGTCCATAATTTTCGATCGTTCCAACCTTCGTCTTTTAAATCTCTATCCTTCATAATCAATTTTTCTATTTTTAAGGAAGTTTTAATGATGTTTAGCAACAAAAATTTCTTTTGAAATTTTGATCAATCGGTCAAGGAAAACCGCTCACTAGATCGATCTGGCGAATTATTGGGCTATTGGGGATTTATTGAGCTGTAAAAATTTTTTCAAACATTACCTCTTTCATCAATATTTGCAAAGATGCAGTCGATTTACCAAAACAAGGAAAATGGTCACTTTTTTCACTCCTTGCAACTTAATACCGAGGGTAGAACAATTTTTTTTTTTAATTGTAAAGGAATCATGAGGGATAATGATTTGAGATTCCAAAACTGTCTTTAATTTTCGATACGTTCATTGGTTGCTGAGATATCAGTGGCTGAAGACAAAATAATTTTTTTTTATTCAAAATCCGATAGCTCTGCGAGAAATCAAAGTAGAAAAAAATTTAAAAGTAAATTAAAGCTGGATAAACAGACTATCTTACCAATGAAATGGCTTAACTCAGAAAAAACTTTTCCAAGCCCGTGGACCGAAAATAAAATGCATAAAATTTAAAAAAAAATTATCACGCCATTTGGTATTTTGGTATGTCATTTTATTTGAATACATTACTATTTTCTTTTTGAATCCAGAAAGTAATTTAATCAAATTCAATAAATACGAGGATGTGCGCATTCGAGCGAAAAGTGGCACATTTCCGAGCGAGGGAGGCAAATGAAGCGCGACGCGGAGCGGCGCGCTTCATTTTCCCGAGATCGAAAATGTGCCACTTTGAGCTCGAATGTGCGCACTCGGTTTTAAGCAAGTTTCACAATCATTAATTTGTTGTGTGAAAATGTTTAATTAAAAATTAAAGGGCCGTATTTCTACTTAGCACTAAATTTTTGTTTAAGTGCATTTAAACAAATTTATTTACCAAAACCACTATAACTGTTTAAATTCATTAAATTATTATAAATTTTTTAATTTGAAAGTGAAGACATTAATATAGCCAAATCCAGTAAAACGAGGATGAGCACATTCGAGCGAAAAGTGGCACATTTCCGAGCGAGGGAGGCAAATGAAGCGCGACGCGGAGCGGCGCGCTTCATTTTCCCGAGATCGGAATGTGCCACTTTGAGCTCGAATGTGCGCACTCGGTTTTAAGCACGATTCACAATAATTAATTTACTTTCTTAGACCGCTAACTTTGCACTATCAAATTTTCGATAGCTGCGCGCGCGCAACTTCCGTTGCCTGCCAAAAATTGAACCCTCGACGCGCCAAACGAAGTATAACTTCAAAAAAACACTAGGAAAAGAAATAAATGTATTTTCAAGGATGCTGTGCAGTAAAAGACGAGAACGCTTGATTTGAATGCACGACACAGAAACACACGTCTCTACGGACAAACATGATATCAAACTCGAGTGTAAATTAAAGTAGATTGCTCACTTGCAGTTTTGAATTTAAAGTGCACCGTTAGAACCGAAAAAATTTAACGGCCTGCGAAAGCGATTAGACCCGAAATTCAATTGCACAGCCCCGCAACGGTCGGCAAAATAAATAAGCGAAACTTTAATTAAGCAAAAAATTTAATATCAACCCTTTAATTGGGAGCCGGAATATGTTTATCGAGGAAAATTAAATATTAAAACTGTTTGAATTAATTTCACAGATTGAAGAGTTTTGCTGGCTGTTAATTTAAATATTAAAGAAAAATCGTCGAAATTCAATTCGAGAATAAATTAACATTGAAGCCTTTGTTTATCATAAACTTAATTTGAATTTCTATACGAATTTAATTATTAAGTATAATTAACTTAACTTTTGGGTTTATTAAATAACGTCGGTTTTATTTAGATTCGTGTTTTTCGTTTGGGAAAGTTGCGCGAACAAAACGCACTCGCATTCAGGATTTAACGAATTAAGATAATAATAAAATATAAACAATCCGAAGGTTAGATCTGAGACATTGTTAATTCTTCCACTTCAACCTTCTATTTAAACGTTTTAAAAGAATTCTTCCGCAATGACTCATTTTTAATAATTGTTTGCAGGTGGTAAACTACGAGATTCCTTAAGCAACGCTTTTAATTAAAACAAAACGATTATAAGAATTACGTGCACTACTAATTGTCGAAATCTTAAAATTATAACCGTAAAACCGTCGAAATAATTACATTTAAGGATTTGTAAGTTCCTTTAATAATAAAAAGTGCAATTTTATTAAATCAAACGCATTTTTTGTTCAATTGCTCCTGGAGGACTTTGAATACGAAAATTACTTCCTAACATTCACTTCTTCGCGCTTAGAGCTATGAATTTTATGTAACTGCAATAATTGCTGTGATCAAACGCTTTAACAACATTTGTAAAACAGAAATTTTAACTTTGTCAATCAAACGAAAAGCTCAACCAGTATTTTGGATCAATTTTTGAAGATATACTTCTTTTGGCGCGCCGAAAGTAAAATATTGGCAAGCAACGGACGTTGCGCGCGCACAGTTGAAGTTTGCCGTCCGAGGAAGTAAATTAATTATTGTGAATCACGCTTAAAACCGAGTGCGCACATTCGAGCTCAAAGTGGCACATTTCGATCTCGGGAAAATGAAGCGCGCCGCTCCGCGTCGCGCTTCATTTGCCTCCCTCGCTCGGAAATGTGCCACTTTTCGCTCAAATGCGCACATCCTCGTGTTTATTACATTTGGATAATTTATGGTGAGCTCCTTCAAATCAAAAATTTTAATTTAATTTAGTAAATATCAATTTTATAATCGACAAACGTATTTACCATAGCAATGAGTGGAAGGGAGCGAGAAGATGCGATAATCTTGTCAATGCAAGTGGGAGGGAACGATTAAAATTATTCAATTAATTTTTCGTGTAATTTATTGGTCTAAATTATTGCGAATCGTTAAGAAATTGCCGTGAAATTAATTTGTATTCCAATAAGGAGGCAAGAATGAAATTCTTGTTAGGTTTTCTTAATATTCTGTATCGTAATTGACACGTGTCATTGGAATTTAGTACTGAAGAACTATTCAATAGTTTATAAATTTTAAAAAAAGTTAAGTTTTTGTATTTTATTAATAAAAGTCTATTGTAATGCATAAAAAAGTCAGTTAAATAATATTAATCGTTCCGTCTCGCTTCCATTGACATAATTGTCGTATCTTTTCGCTCTCTTGCACTCATTGGTATGGTAAATATGTTTTTCGAGCATAAAATCGATATTTACTAAACTAAATTAAAATTTACGATTTAAAAGAGCGAAGAATAAAGGGAAAAAATCCTGTGAATGCGGGGTATGTGCGCATTCGAGCGAAAAGTGGCACATTTCCGAGCGAGGGAAGCAAATGAAGCGCGACGCGGAGCGGCGCGCTTCATTTTCCCGAGATCGGAATGTGCCACTTTGAGCTCGAATGTGCACACTCGGTTTTAAGCACGATTTACAATAATTTAGACTAATAAGTTAAACGAAAAAGCACTTGAATAATTTTAATTATTCTCTCTCACTCGCACTGACGACTTTGTCGTATCTTTTCACTCCCTTCCACTCATTGCTATGGTAAATATATTTTTGGACGATAAAATAGATATTTACCAAATTAAATTGAATTTTTTGATTTGAAACAGTTAAAGATAAAGTAGGCAAATCTAGTAAACAAGAGGATGTGCGCATTCGAGCGAAAAGTGGCACATTTCCGAGCGAGGGAGGCAAATGAAGCGCGACGCGGAACGGCGCGCTTTATTTTCCCGAGATCGGAATGTCCCACTTTGAGCTCGAATGTGCACACTCGGTTTTACGCACGATTTACAATCATTTAGGCCAATGAGCTAAACGAAAAAGCACTTGAATAATTTTAATCATTTTTTCTCACTCGAACTGACGGGTTTGTCGTATCTTTTCGCTCCCTTCCACTTATTGCTATGGTAAATATATTTTTGGAACGTAAAATCGATATTTACCGAACTAAATTTAATTTTTTGATTTGAAAAAGTAAAAGATAAAGTAGGTAAATTTAATAAATACGAGGATGTGCGCATTCGAGCGAAAAGTGGCACATTTCCGAGCGAGGGAGGCAAATGAAGCGCGACGCGGAGCGGCGCGCTTCATTTTCCCGAGATCGGAATGTGCCACTTTGAGCTCGAATGTGCACACTCGGTTTTAAGCACGATTTACAATAATTTAGACTAATAAGTTAAACGAAAAAGCACTTGAATAATTTTAATTATTCTCTCTCACTCGCACTGACGATTTTGTCGTATCTTTTCACTCCCTTCCACTCATTGCTATGGTAAATATATTTTTGGAAGATAAAATAGATATTTACCAAATTAAATTAAATTTTTTGATTTGAAACAGTTAAAGATAAAGTAGGCAAATCTAGTAAACAAGAGGATGTGCGCATTCGAGCGAAAAGTGGCACATTTCCGAGCGAGGGAGGCAAATGAAGCGCGACGCGGAGCGGCGCGCTTTATTTTCCCGAGATCGGAATGTGCCACTTTGAGCTCGAATGTGCACACTCGATTTTAAGCTCGATTCACAATAATTAACTGACTTCCTAAACAATACTACTTTATTTTTAATAACTTTGATTTAATAACAATATGATTTTGTTAAATAATAACTGCATTCAATCTAAAATAGTATTCGTTATAACATTTTCTCTCCATGACCAATTTGAGCAAAAATCGACACCGGTCGCGTAAGAGAGCTTTCACTGTATTTCGTTTACAAAAGTATTGTGCGACGTATTTATTGAATTTATTTATATTAATTTTTGCACGTGGTTAGCTATATTTAATTTAGTTACGCCAAAAAAGTATATCTTCTAATACGCGTACATAAATAAGTCCACGCACCGGATTTTTTTTCATCTTAGAATTATTTAATTAAGCTATAATATTTATCTAAACACACTTTGTGTATATTATTTTAACAGTGAAGTGATTTATGACCATTTCGTTTCTAATTTAAATAAATCAATTTCAGATCGATATTCACTTGAAACTTTTAATTCTTTTTTTCTAACTTAGAAAGTGAATTAAAACTTAATATATTTATTAGAACAAAAAGAAAAAAACTATTAGGATAATGCGTCCGGTGAATGACCGATTTGGTGCATTGAGAGCTATTTTGTGCTAAATCAACCCATAACAACGGTTACACTTGGAATTAAATATTATTTCTGTTTATGAATGAGTCAAAACAGTATCGCAATTTGGTTATAAACTTTGTAAAATTTCTATTAATTATAAAAAGTATGCAAAGAGGTTCCAGTAAAGAATGACCGGGTATAGTCTAGTGAATGACTGTTTAATTGTTCTTGTAAAGTTCTTTTTGGTATTCTATAAATCACAGGCTTTATTACCGCTTTGGAGGTTACCTCAATACTGTATTTCAATATTTCTATATAAATTTAATTATTTTGACTGTACACTTGTTTATTAATTTCAATTTTTGCACTTAAATGAAAAAGAAGACATACAAGATTGCTTAAATAAATGCATCATAAGTACCACGGTCTTTTTGTACCTAGGACAACTTTATTTTTTTTATTATTTGCGGGCTTTCGCGACCCATATTTTTCTATATTTTAAATGCCACATTGACAGACATTAACGTAAAGTTAGCAGCACTTTGTTAATGTATGAGATCAATTGAAATTTTAAACGAAACAAAGTAAGTCTTTTTATATTCGTTTTAATTAAATATCTTATTGATTTTTATTACCTAACAACAAATGACACATTGTAATAGAAAGATTATTTATTAATGTTTGCATAGTAGTGGTCTGATTTTGGCAAAGCATAATCATTAATTTTATTTTTGAGTTTAAACGTCAAGGGGCGGTGTGTTGTACCTCGGTCACTTTTAATAAATTGTACCGTGGCTCTAAGGTTAACGTGCAACAAATAAAAATTTAGATACACCTTTGTTATAAAATCTTTTTTTTTTTTATTTTGCTTCTGATAATATGCTTCACAAGTCTAACGAAAAATTTAAATTTTTGCAAAGTTAACTATTCAGTATGTGAAATTTTAATATACGAGAAAAGTTTTGTTAACATTTGAAACAATTTTAGTGTCATCTCAAAGAAGAACATTAGTAGTTCTTATAATCCAAAAATAAATATATAGTTTTCATAGAACAATAGGTTTTGTTTTGCTTAATGCGAATAGAGCCAAGGTACATCACCTCTGTTGTACCTAGGCCATAGATCCACTAATTTTTAAATCTTATAGCAATTTGAGCAAACGGTTGGTAATGCTTTCAAATATTTTATGATGAATACCTGATTTAGTGCCCCACTACGATGGAATTCATTTTATCAACAAAATGTTACATATACAATTTAAAAAAAATTACAAGTGAAAAAAGGGCCAAGGTACAACAGGTTTCCCTATAAACTTCTTCTCCTTCTTCCCACGTTAGGGTTTAGTCCCGTTTGATCCATTTCGTCCTTTTCTATGGGTTGTTGCCCTGCGATGATCATGTCCAACTGTCGTACCAGCGCTTGTGTTGTCTTCCTGGGAGTCGCTAGGTGTTTGGTTTTTGTGTTTGAACTTTTTTTGCTAATCTCTCATCTTTCATCCTTTCAACGTGATCTCTCCAGTATCTTCTTCTGGATGTTGTCCATCTGACCAAATCTTGTACTTCACATGTCTGGCGGATTCTTTCACTCGGTAAATATAAACTAATTTTTTTAATTGTTATAAAAATAATTTTCCGTTACGTTCATCCATCGGCAGGTGGTGGCAGACTGGACGTTGCACCCCATCCTTACGCTAAACAAAAGAAAGAAGAGAAAACGCTCGATTCAAAACTAATTACGTTAGAATTTCTTTTAATTCGCGTTAATTTACGAGCGGAAGTATTTTCGAGGAAAATGAAGAGTGTTTAGGTCGGAGATTTAGGGAAAGCTTTTTCGAGTAGATGTTACAGCATTAAAATGGCTTTTCTCCGCTTGAAATAAAGGGCAGATAGAGCATTTTGTTGCGCTCAATATGACGGCTATGCAATTACTCAGCGGTTGCGGAAACGTGAGCTGTTTACCAGCAGTACTTCACTCTACCCTTATTGGTAAAACACTCTCAAGTCACTTTTGGATATGGGGTGCATTGTAGATATTGCTTACATTTCTCTTAGATTCTTTTAGATTGCGCCAACTTATATTTTTCTAACGCAAACACAATTGGGGTTGCTTTCTGTTTTGATTCTGTTTTTCCTCGTCGAGGAGAGGAAATTATTTTCAGATCTGCAGGGGTCGATATAGGGATTTATTTCTTTAATATGTTTGCTATTTTTATTTAAACAGATTTGGCGTGAATCATGATAACGAATCATAGCTGCACGCTTTATAAAAAAAAAATTGTGCAATTAATTAATGAAAATAGTATTGTTAAAAGACATTGTTTTTTCCAGATCAAATTGTGCACGCGGCACAACTTTGTAAGTTTTAATTAAAATTATTCAAAAAGTAAATTAATTATTGTGAATTGCGCTTAAAACCGAGTGTGCACATTCGAGCTCAAAGTGGCACATTCCGATCTCGGGAAAATGAAGCGCGCCGCTCCGCGTCGCGCTTCATTTGCCTCCCTCGCTCGGAAATGTGCCACTTTTCGCTCGAATGCGCACATCTTTGTGCTTATTAGATTTGTCTTCTTTATCTTTAACTATTTCAAATCAAAAAATAAAATTTAGTTTGGTAAATATCGATTTTATGTTCCAAAAATATATTTACCATAGCAATGAGTGGAAGAGAGCGAAAAGATACGACAAACTCGTCTGTGCGAGTGAGAGAAAACAATTAATATTATTTAAGTGTTTTTTCGTTCAACTTATTAGCCTAAATTATTGTAAATCGTGCATAAAACCGAGTGTGCACATTCGAGCTCAAAGTGGCACATTCCGATCTCGGGAAAATGAAGCGCGCCGCTCCGCGTCGCGCTTCATTTGCCTCCCTCGCTCGGAAATGTGCCACTTTTCGCTCGAATGCGCACATCTTCGCATTAATTGCATTTTCCTATATTAATCGTCCCCCATTCAATACAAAAAGTTAATTTTAGATTTTCTATTCGCAAAAATGAAAAGCTCAACCAGTATTTTGGATCAATTTTTGAAGTTATACTTCTTTTGACGAATTTAGAGTAAAATATTTGCAGGCAACGGACGTTGCGCGCGCACATTTGAAGTTTGCCGTCGGAGAAAGTAAATTAATTATTGTGAATCACGCTTAAAACCGAGTGCGCACATTCGAGCTCAAAGTGGCACATTCCGATCTCGGGAAAATGAAGCGCGCCGCTCCGCGTCGCGCTTCATTTGCCTCCCTCGCTCGGAAATGTGCCACTTTTCGCTCGAATGCGCACATCTTCGTATTTACTACATTTGTCTACTTTTATCCTTTGCTCTTTCAAATCATAAATTTAAATTTAGTTTAGTAAATATCGATTTTATTAGCGAAAAAGATATTTCCCATAGTAATAAGTGGAAGGGAGCGAAAAAATACGCAATCTTGACTATGCAAGTGAGAAGGAACGTTTAAAATTAATTTGGTTTACATGGGCGTATGTATAAGTACACAACCTGGTTATTTTTTTTGGTTTGTATACTTTTAATTGACCATTTTATGCGGTTTTTAAATGTATATCTGAGTTGTATGCGTTTTTCTTAAAATTTTAATGCACTTTTCTGATGTTGATGATAATAATTAATAATATTTCTATTGGTCCATTGAAATTCTCGAGATATAGGGATTTATTTCTTTAATATATTTGCTATTTTTATTTAAACACATTTGGCATGAATCATGTCTACGCACCATAGCTGCATGCTTTATAAAAAAATAATCGTGCAATTAATTAATTCTGAATAAAGTAAAACTTTTATTTGTAGTAAGTTAAATTCAACTTTAATTATCATTGTTTTTAGCAGTTATAAATATTATTTATATGTGCGGCTGTATTTCATTTTTGCTCGGGAATTAAAGGGATTTTGGAAGTGTTGGTTTAAATTATTAAAAACAATTTATTGAAATGCAAACCATAGCGAAATTATTTTATTTGCTTTGTGCATTGGACTGTTTGATATCAGTTTTAATTCGACCTTTCTCGCCTATGAATAAATTAAAATAATCGTATGCGATAAGAATTTCGTATTTGCTTTATTTCGAACGAAATCAGTCCTTATTGCATATATCGATAGAAGATAAATTTGCATTACATTTTTAGCAGATATATGTTTTTAACGTGTCTCGGAAATAAATATTTTTAGTAGTGCTTTGGCTTTGAAGGTACAACAATGTTTTTAAATTTGTTTAATTATTACCATTAGAACAATTAGAAATTATGTTGCATTTATTAAAATATGCTTCTTTGAAAGTACTCGAAGCACAATTAAGATTTTGGTAAGATTTTCTTTATTTAAAATACATTTGAAAATAACTTGAAATCCTACTACATAAAAATCAAACATATTGATATTATTTTGAGCAGCAATTATTATGATTGTAAAATCATCGAGAAAAATAATTGATTGTAACAATGTTCTGTCTGTATTTACATAACAAATACAGTTTTTGATTTTTTTACAGGAGTCTTAGTCAACTATGAGTTTGTTGATGGAAATAAGCCAGTCCTGAACTTTATTTTCTGAAGGCACTAGTGTGATATTAATAAATGTAAGTATCTTTAAAAAAAACCTAGCACTTTTGATCAAGTTAAAATCCAAAAACACCAAAAATTGGAATCTTAAATAATAACTTTAAAATTATTTTAATTTTTATCTTGTACCATTAATATATTTTGGTGGGATCTTTTTTGTAAGCAATACTTAGGGCTTTTTTCTTCTATTTTTCAGATTGGATTCCATTCTAAAAGTGTGTGCGTTGTTTGAATCGTTTTTCGGGAATTTCGCGTCTTGTTCGTAGTCTTAAAACCGTCTAATGTCCTCCCAGTAAAAAAACTAACCCTTAAAAACATAGTTTACTCGTTCGTTTAAAACACTTGGTGCTTTTTTTCTTTGCCAAAAGGACTTACAGTAATTTTTTAAAAAATATTACGGGAGTGTTAAAGTCGGGAGTTTAGAAGGACAGTCTTCTCCGGCAGCCTTCATCAGAGAACTTCTAAAAGGTAGGATTTAATTTTATATTCTTGCAAAAAAGTCACTGCAATAAAGATACATACTAATCAAACCAAAATTCATCCGATTAAAAATTAAAAAGTACTTTATTCTTATTTCGGTGGCTTTTTTAATTTGTTATTCGTAACATTGTTATTTCGTGGTGCAAAAGAAAGCGGTGCGATAGAAGTTATACTTCGGGAGCAATTTTTGCTCTGCTAAAGCGGGACGCTCAGAGTAGTACATTCTTGTATTTATTAGATTTGCCTATATTAATCTTCTATTCTTCAATTCAAAAAATTCAAAGTCGAATGAATTTAGATTAATTTTTTGTTTTTCGAAAAGTTAACTAAAAAAGTAACTACATTAAATATTACCGCGTGTTCATTTTCGATAGATGAACGCTAGCAACTTCAGTTGCCTGCGAAAATTTTTCTCTCAACACGCCAAAAGAAGTATAACTTCTAAAATTTTCCTGTGAAAGATTCTCTTACAAAAGCTCTGACTTACGAACTTTAAATTATTTTTTTTTTTAATATTCCGCAAATCGATATACGTTATCAATAGTCGTGCATCTTTTCTTTTACAAAAATAGGCTCACTTTGCCAGTTTGCGACCACTTACCAGATTTCTTTAATTCAAAGTAAAATATTTGGCTAGATTTTGTATTTTGTAATGTAGTTTACTTTTAATGTTAAACTATTAATCACACATATATCTAGTATTTAAAATAAGTCGCATAATCAAGAACTAAAAAAAAATAAGTCTGAATACACCCTATTTTTTTACTAAATATTGTAACGTATTCGCACTGTCAATTTTTAACCTTCCGCATACGAAGTGACAAAATTCTACAAAATTGTACTTTATGACAGTTAAATGATAAGAAATATATTTTAATAACCAATAATGAATAGGTTTAATTAAAAAATATATTTATTTATGCAGTAGAATTCCATGACTTGCGGTGACCAAGACATCTTCGAAACGGCTTATTTGAAATCAAAATAAAAGAATATTGCGATAGTATATTGCGTTACAAAGGGCCTGAAGGAAGGGTTTGGTAAAATTTTAATTTTTACAAAAATGACAACAATTTTACGAAAAGGTCAAATTTTTGAGGTGAACTGATTTTGTTTTTTTTTGCAATAAACAAAATTTTAAGCGAAATAAAAAATCCTTCGTTCAGGCCCTGTTTATTGTAATAACAAATAAACACGTAAAATTTTAGTTTGATCGGTGCAATAATTTTTAAAAAATTTTGATTACCGCAACTGTATTTAAAAAAAATAGTTTTGAGATAATCGCGTTAAAGCTGGAAGTCTATGTTTTTTATATTTAAAACTATTTTTTTAACTTATAACTTTTAAACGTGTGCTCCAATTTTTATATAATTTTGAAGAAATTAGATTTAAAAAAATTCATTAAAAAAAATTGATATTTTGATCTAACCTAAGTAGGCATAACTCCTTAGGTAAAACACTTATTTATTTATGCATTAGAATAGACTTTTATTAATAAAAATACAAAAATTTTACTCTTTCTTCAACTTATAAACTATTGAATCTTTTTTTGAGTACTAAATTTTAATGACACGTGTCAATTACGATACCGAATATTAAGAAAACCTAACAAAAATTTCTTGTCTCCTTATTGCAATACAAATTAATTTCACGGTAATTTCTTAACGATTCGCAATAATTTAGACCAATAAATTACACGAAAAATTAATTGAATAATTTTAATCGTTCCCTCTCACTTGCATTGACAAGATTATCGTATCTTTTCGCTCCCTTCCACTCATTGCTATGGTAAATACGTTTTCGATTATAAAATCGATATTTTTAAATTAAATTAAAATTTTCGATTTGAAGAAGCGCACGATAAATTATACTAACGTAATAAACACGAGGATGTGCGCATTCGAGCGAAAAGTGGCACATTTCCGAGCGAGGGAGGCAAATGAAGCGCGACGCGGAGCGGCGCGCTTCATTTTCCCGAGATCGGAATGTGCCACTTTGAGCTCGAATGTGCACACTCGGTTTTATGCACGATTTACAATAATTTAGGCTAATAAGTTAAACGAAAAAGCACTTAAATAATTTTAATCATTTTCTCTCACTCGCACAGACGAGTTTGTCGTATCTTTTCGCTCTCTTCCACTCATTGCTATGGTAAATATATTTTTGGAACATAAAATCGATATTTACCAAACTAAATTTTATTTTTTGATTTGAAAGAGTTAAAGATAAAGTAGACAAATCTAATAAGCACAAAGGTGTGCGCATTCGAGCGAAAAGTGGCACATTTCCGAGCGAGGGAGGCAAATGAAGCGCGACGCGGAGCGGCGCGCTTCATTTTCCCGAGATCGGAATGTGCCACTTTGAGCTCGAATGTGCACACTCGGTTTTAAGCTCGATTACCAAACGTCCCGTTTTAACAAAAATAAAATTCTTTACGTTAGTTATACGCCACCTAGTACACGGATTTTAAACTACAAATTAAAATAGACTTAAATGCGACGATATGCTCAAAAATATTTGTATAAATTGCTTGATAGTACATTGTGCTAAAATTACTTTTATTTGACCAACCACCGAAAACGGTCGTAAACTGGCGGTGGCCGACGAACCGGCGAAATAAACAAAAAATGCGTTAGAATAAAATTTCGAGTACATAATCGCTTTTCGATTGGAAAAAAGACGAAACTTTCCCTCTCGAGAGTCGTCCACATTTTTTCGCCCCCCACAGAAGAAAAAAAATAATCCCGCTAAAACGGCGGATACTTTTTAGAAAATTTTATTTCATAAAGACAATCCATTAGTCGACGAGCGGGATCGACCCAATTGAGACATGATAATGGGATAGAATGAAAATGTAGCAAAAATACTCTCTGTTCGTCGGGAATAAAAGTGTTCTGCTAGCGCGCGAAAACGGCTTACGACCCTTCCGCAATTACTCCGCTTCCATTTGCGAACAGCCTGCATCAGCATAATCCCAAAAGAAAATGCTTATAAGGCACTATATACGTCCATCGCTAATTAAATAGAAATAAAATATCTTAGAGCGTTAATTTGCCTAAAACAGCCCTCAAAGAAATTGCGCGTTCCGCGAGCAAAAACAAAAGGGTCGAGGGCCGATCCGCGAAAATCTCGAATTCAATAAAATAACTCAAACTCCAAACTAATGACCGCGCGCGACGAGATTGAAGGCCATAAAAGACGGTAGGAAAAGGGCATAAAGAACGATAATAAAAATCGTAGGAGAATAATTCATGACATGTTTTTTTCGAAAGCGGTCCAACTTCCGGAAACTACCCCTCGATTTTACAAACAGGTTGTTTGCATTTCGAGCGAATTGCGCTTTGTTGAATTTCGCGACGCCCGGAAATTTCTGAACGTACGAGGGACGTCCCTAAACACCGCATTTGATGAGCGTGTACTGAAGAAATACGACAGCTGTCGAGCACCTCGAGGGATGGACCATAAAATGCACCTGTTTCTTATGATGCGGAGAAAACGAGGCTGACTTTTCCACGAAAATCTATCCCTACGTGAGGGCGCCGGACGTGCGAGACGTGGACAATCTTTAAACCCTCTTTTGGATTATGCGATACGTCCACCCTGAAAAATGACTGGCGTTACGTACGACGTAAAATGAGGAAGGTCTTAATTAAAACGTTACTTCACTTTTTTTGAAACGGCTGCTTATTGGGGATGGGAATGGTTATTTAAATAATAATAAAGAACTTTAGATTTTAAATAAAATGCATTTAATAAAGTTGCGCGTTAAATTCAAAACCCATACAAGTTAATGAATGTTGAAGACTATACAAGAATAGAAGAATAATACAAATTATATTATTTATTATATTATATATATATATATATTATATTATTTTATCAACAAATTGTTACATATACAATTAAAAAAAAATTACAAATGAAAAAAGGGCCAGGGTACAACATATTCCTCTACTACGTGCTTAAACTATTAATTTTGCAGAATTTGGTTAAACTTTTTAAAAAGTGTTAATGGTTAATATTTTATTTATTTCTTACCAAAATATAAAAAGCAAACATGTGATAAATTGTTTATTATATTTATATAGGTACTACAAATTTGATGTAAAATAATTATCAAAAAAAAGGCCCTGTTGTGGATACTAATGAACTATCAGTATATCGCCAGAATTTTTATAAACACAAATTCGCAAAAAACTGTTGCATGAAAGTTATTCATTATAGTCGTTAATAAATCAGAAAAATAATTAATAAATTTTAACTACCTCCAAAGGCATTAATTCAATTACAAATGTAAGATTTGGGAATTTAAGTTATGCTGAAAAATACAATTTTTTAAAATTGTAAATTCGGAAAAACTATTTTATGGAAGTTATTTGGTCAAGTTTATAATAAACCAAAAAAATGGATAAAAAATTCTAACAACCCGTAGCAATGTGGGGCAGGCGTTAATTTAATTGAAATTGTAGGACCTTTATTTTTACTTATGCTATTGTAAAATATACATTTTTTTAAATTGCAAATTCGGGGAAACCATTGCATAGAATGTGTTTACTAGAATTTATAATTAATCAAAAAAATAGTTTAAAAATTTTAACCTCCTCTAAGTAAGCAGGGCACGCATTGTTTTAATTAAAAATGTACCATTTCTAATTTCAGCTTTGTTAAAAAATACAATTTTTTAAAATCTCAAATTCGGAAAAACAATTTTATGGAAGTTATATATTCAAGTTTATAATTGCCCAAAAAAATACTTAAAAAATTTTAATTATCCAATTCGGGCAAACTATTGCATAGAATGTGTTTACTAAAATTTGTAATTAACCAAAAAATAATTTAAAAATTCTTATCCCTCTAAATAAGCAGGGCAGGCATTAATTCAATTAAAAATATAAAACTTATTATTTAAGTTATGTTAAAAACACATTTTCTGAAAATTGCAAATTCAGGAAAACAATTGTATGAACGTTATTTATTTAAATTTATGATAAACTAGAAAAATAATTAAAAAATTCTAATCGCCCCTAAAGTGGTAGGGTAAATGTTAGTTCAATTAAATATGTAGAATCTTTTGATTTTACTTATGTTAAAATATATATATTTTTAATTCGCAAATTTGGGAAAACTATTGAAGGGAACTTATTTAATAAACATTAAAATTATTTAGAAAAATAATTTAAAAATTCTAACTACCCCTAATAAAGTTTAGCACGGAGTACAATTAAAAATATTAATAACATATTTTTTTTTAATTGCAAATTCGGGGAAACTATTGCATGCACGTTATTTATTAGAGTTTATAATAAACTAAAAAAATATGTAAAAAACTTTACCCAGTCTTGAAAAAGCAGGGTAGATGTTAATTAAGTTAAAATTGTAGTACCTTTGATTTTAATTATGTTAAAATACGTATACAATTTTTTAAATCGCAAATTCGGGGAAACTATTGCGTGGAATTTATTTACCAATTTAAAATTAATCAAAAAAATAATTGAAAAATTTTAACTACTTCTAGAAAAGCTTATGCTAAAATATACATTTTTTTTAATCGCAAATTCGGGCAAACTATTGCATATTGAATAAATTAGGCAAAAAATTAGTTGAATAATACTAATCGCTCCCTCTCACTCGTATTGACGTGATTGTCGTATCTTTTCGCTCTTTTCCACTTATTGCTCTATGGTAAATACGTTTTTCGAATATTTTTACTAATTTTAATTTAAATTTATTATTTGAAAACTCAGTTTTAAGCGTGATTCACAATAATTAATTTACTTCCTTCGGCTGCTAACTTCACCGTCGAACTTTCGTTAGGTGTGCGCGCGCAATTTCCGTTTGCCCGCTAAAATTTCACTCTACCAGCGCCGAAAGAAGTACAACTTCAAAAAATCGAGCGACTTGTTCGCGTAGTTTTTTATATTCGGGGGATCGGTTTTAATGGGTTTTTGATTGGGCGAGATTTGGAGGCTTTGGAGCTCGGAGGTTGGGGTTGATTTACAATCGAAACTTCAACGCCGATAACGAAACATTTAAAATCGAGGATCGAGCGCGATGTTTTAAGTTTTATTAAAGGGAAATTTCTCTTCGGGTTGGCAAGCAACTCATAAACGTGTACATTGAGAAATAGGGAAGCTCTTCGAGATTAATTCTTGACTATTTAAGTTTATTGCGCGGGATAATTGAACACTTTGTCCGTTTCATTGCTAATAGTCGAGTGCTTAATGGTAATAAAGTATGTCTTTTAGTCACTTTAGTATTCGAGATCTCGTCTCCCTTAAAACTGTTACGATTATTCATTTGAACACGTACGTCTTTTATCGCTTTTTAACACCCGCTTTATATTTCCCGAAGCTTCGTTTTTTGCTCGTACTTTTATACGTTTTAAATCGTAATAAATCTACAATGTATTTGCGGGCGCATAAAATCCACTCATAAAGCTACTTAATAGTTACAGTAATGATATTTGCAATAAAAACGAATAACGAGCAAGTTCATTAACGAATTTTCAATTTTACAAGCCACAAAGAAAAACTCGTCCGAGTACGGCAAACAAACATTTCGGAGGCGCGAGGAGAAATTTCATAAAACCCTTGGGCCATAGAAAAGCTTTCGTCGAACTATGCAATCCCGAAACCGTCGTACAAATTGTTAAGATTCTTGAAATGCACGTGCGCTAATTTTTTTTCGCTCTTCTTACTTAGCTCGCTAATTAATTTAATTGTAAAAATTGTTGTGGCGTGCCTGCGTTTTGACGGAAATTAAACGCAAAAGTGGAGAGCAATGAGCGAGAATTTGTTTAAAATTAAAATGCTTTTAAAATTCTGCGAGGAGAAAACTAAAACAGTTTTTGCGTTACCAAAAAAAAATTAGAAAAATGTTAATTTTCTCGTAGAGGCTTCTTTGTATTTATGAAGTAATTTTTTATGTATGAAAAGAAAAACAAAGATGTAATATAATTGATGTAATGTCTACCCTGCTTTTTAAATGCTTTTAATGGTTTTTTTGGTTAATTATAAAAAGTAATAAGTAAATTCCATAAAAAAGTTTAGCCTACTTTGCTATTTTAAAAAATTGTATTTTTTAACAAAGCTGAAATTAGAAGTTCTACTCTTTTAATTGAATTAATTGCGTGCCCTGATTTTTTAGAAGTAGTTAGAATATTTTAATTATTTTTTTAATTAATTTTAAACTTTGGTAAATAAATTTGGGAAAACTATTGCGTGAATAGTTTTCCGAATTTGAGATTTTAAAAAATTGTATAGTACATATAGACCTTATTAGCCGACAGGCCTTATTACCCGCAGTTACCTTATAATAAATAACTTTCATGCAACAGTTTTTTCGAATTTGTGATTTTAAAAATTTTGGCGATATACTGATAGATCATTAATAGCTATCTACAACCTGGCCCTCTTTTTGCTAATTATTTTAGAATTAAAAACTAGTCGTATTTGTAGTATATAAATATGAATAAACAATTTATCACATGTTTACTTTTTATATTTTCGTAAGAAATTAATTAAATATTAGTCATTAACACTTTTTAAAGAGTTTAACCAAATTCTACCTCTTTTTACGTCAAAGAAGTTTAACTTCTAATGCGTCTACATAAAAACACGCGCCGTTCTTTTTTAAACTGCGGGAGGTCGTTGCGGACCTTCGTAACACCTAAAATCGTACACGTGTCCCTTTGCCCTGACAAGCTACGGAAGGATTACGGCGACGCCTGTCGTCGCATCTGATCTTCGATGTTCAACGATGCTGACCGGCGCTTACATCCTGTTGTATCGGATCAGAGAAACTGATTTCAAACCTATTTTATCAACCTGTCACACGTTTTATCTCCATTAAAGACGAAGAATCCGGAAAGGTATTGCGAAATGGAATTCGTCCGCCTTTTTCTCCTGCTTCCGCAAGAAAAACATCCGCGAGGTTGACAGAAACCGAAAATTGTTTTTGTTATTTCGCTAAATAAAGTTTGTATTAGATCTTTGCTCGAGCAATATTTACCGAAGATAAACAAGCTAAGTTTATTATAACGGAACGGTCGGTTTGTTCTATTTTTGGCGTAAATATCGCGAATTATTTACGTCCGGTTTTGGTTTTATTTTTGTTAGAAAAAGGGGCGCCGGCTGAGGAGAATGCAGTGCGGAGCTTTGAGGTAAAGCTCTGCAATAATTTATGGGCCATTTTCCCAAGTGTCGCACGTTAAATGGCCCGATGTAAATACTGATGTATTATTGACGCCAAAACTGTAATTCTAATAGGACTGACTGGCATTATTATTGTACGTTGCCAAAAACGGACAAAAGATGTCGCTTAATTAAGTTTTGAGATTGGATAATGTTGTATTTCATCCAACAAAATGTGACTATTTTTGGTTTACTTTAAACTGTTAATTTAAATAATTTTTTTTATAATTAGATAGAGCTCTTTGGGCGCTTTCCAAAAATGTAAAATAAGTTATCATTTGATTAATACATAATTTCAAAAATATAGTTTTATGTTCGATTACCAAGTATAAGTGCCACGAACTTATAATTGCAAAACTTTTCTTAAAATTTTTATTAGTTTAGAGGTTATAAGCTCGTGGCACTTTACTGAAAGGTTGTATAATCGGAAATTTAAAAAAAATTAAATTATTTATTAATTAATGGATACAGAAAGGGACATCTTGGAAGAAATTGAAAAAAGGCAACTCTTGTGGTACGGACATGTCGAAAGAATGGGCAATAACAGGCTCCCGAAAAAAGCTATGCAGTGGCAACCAAGAGAAAGAAGAAAGCGGGGACGGCCAAGAAGAGGTTGGAATGAGGACGTAGAAAGCCTGAAGCAAAAGTGGGATATCCAGCAAGATGCTTGGATGAACAGAAAAGAATGGAAAAACATATTGAACTCCGGAAGACCCAGATAGAGGTTTAAATACGGAAAAAAGAAGAAGAAATGGTAACTTGTTATATATTGTTAGAAAACCCTCGACGAGCTCTATCTAATTATAAAATTAAATTATATAGCCAAAACATATATTTTAAATTGTCTCCATTCTTGAAAATAATTATAATTTAAAAATCGTATAAAAACAAAATCAAGTAAAACAAGTAGCGTGTAAATCAAGAGATAGGTGTAGTGTTTGTTGTGGATTTTGATTAAAAGCCTTGTGCGCAAAATGGCCTCGAAAAAATATGGACTTTTTGTTTAATTATGTACCTACCTCGTTATATTTGGGTACAGTACTTTTATCTTTTTAAATCGAGAAAAATTTATGTCAACAAATCCAATTGATGGGATGATGTGCGCATTCGAGCGAAAAGTGGCACATTTCCGATCGAGGGAGGCAAATGAAGCGCGACGCGGAGCGGCGCGCTTCATTTTCCCGAGATCGGAATGTGCCACTTTGAGCTCGAATGTGCACACTCGGCTTTAAGCATAATTTACAATAAATTAAGCCAATAAATTAGGCAAAAAATTTGTTGAATAATACTAATCGTTCCCCCTCACTCGTATTGACGTGATTGTCGTATCTTTTCGCTCCTTTCCACTCATTGCTACGGTTAATACGTTTTTGATTATTAAATAATTAAAAAAATATATTTTTTATTTTTGATTACAAAGGTATTTCAGCAAAGTGCCACGGGCTTATAATTTTAAACCTTTTTTTCAAATTTATATTAATTTAGAAATTATATGCTCCTGACACTACTGAAATACTTTAAAATTCGAAATAAAAAAAAATAGAAATTATTTATTCATTAAATTGGTAACTTGTTAGATATTTTTGGAAAGCTTTCAACGAGCTCTATCCAATTATAAAAAAAAATTAATATCCTTTTTTTAAGATAAGAAAGTTGACATATTTTGAATTAAACCGGAAGTAATACAAAATTTATTGCGTCTCCCTTTGCAATGGCTTCCCTTTGCAAAAATCAAAGATTTAAGCAATCACAGAGATCGTACAAAAGTTGTACGTAAATGCCCAAAAATTTAATTCTAATAAAATACGAACAAAATGCTTATCGCAAAGTGGAATTTCCACACGCGTTCCCCCCACATTTCAGTTGTGAAAGGCACGTCGTTGAGCTTGGTTAAACGCTCCCCAAAATTTTAATTTACCAGCAATTATTTAAACGTGTAGAGTGGCAGTGTTTATCAAGGGCCTTCTACACCTAAGAAGCACCCCTTCGGCAAAATTCAAAGCTGTAAGTCTTTTTTTAAAATTCTTTATTAATATTTTTCGATTTTCATGTGGAAAATTATTGGTATTTCAAAAATGTTTGCACCGGCGTGCTTACAAAAAAATTGGCAACTTTTTAGCTTTAGTAATTTTTGCAAAAAATTAAAACTAAGCCCTAAATTAATATACTTTGTGTTGAATTTTGATACGTCACCGAATGATGTAATGTTACGGGTTATTTGCGAGCCGGCCTTATCGCATTTCTTACCTGGCTTTTGAGATAGCATTTTATTTTGCCTTTTTGCGATTTTAATTTTTAAATTGTACTTTACAAACAAAAGCAGTTCGAAAACCACGTCTATTTCTACGAACGTAACGGTAAAGTCCTATTCAGAAAAATCTTCGCTGAGAAAATATATGGGGTATATGATTTAAAGTGCCACTAGCTTATAATACCTAAAATAATAAATATTTCGAAAAAAGTACAAGTATAAAAGTCTTTTTAATTTATTCGTTTTATGTATAAATGTTGTTACCTAAAATCGTGTCAACTTTATTATCTTAAATAGAAGGGTACTTTTTTTTATAACTGGATAAAGCTTTTCGGGGGCTTTCGATGAATGTAAAATGAGTTACCATTTGATTAATACATAATTTCAAAAATATAGTTTTATGTTCGATTACCAAGGTGTTTCAGTACAATTGCAAAACTTTTTTTGAAATATGTATTAGTTTAGGGGTTATAAGCTCGTGGCACTTTACTGGAACACTGTATGATCAAAAATTTGAAAAAAAATTAAATTTATTTATTAATTAAATGGTAAATTGTTATACATTTTTAGAAAGCCCTCGACAAGTTCTATCCAATTTTAATACAAAATTATATAGCCAAAACGTATATTTTAAATAGTCTCCATTCTTGAAAATATTTATAATTTAAAAATCGCATAAAAACAAAATCAAGTAAAACAAGTCGCGTGTAAATCGAGGGAGAGGTGTAGTGTCTATTGTAGATTTTGATTAAAAGCCTTGTGCGCAAATTGGTCTCGGAAAAATATGCACTTTTCATTTGAATGTGCATTTACCTCGTTATATTGGGGTACAGTAAGGGAACCTGTTGTACCGTGGTTTTTTTTTCATTTGTAATTTTTTTTAAATTTTTAATGTAACAATTTGTCGATAAAATGAATAGATGGAGATGAATTATTAGTATTTTTTACTTAACAAGAGATAATTTTTTTGTCTTAATTGTAAAAAAAATTAAGTAAAGTAAAAATTATTATTGTTGTTTATTCAACAATTTCAATTCAAATAAAATTCTTTATGTAGATTAATGAATTCTACTTTAACATTTACAAAGCATCCTATGAGACGCACCCCTCTCCTCTGCGCCTTCATCCCTGTTATTCGGTATTGCCACTGACGCACTCCTCCCTTCTCCCGGTTCCCCCACCACGTATTTAACTCCTCCCTTCTTGCGATCGAAATTTTCGTAACGCTCGAAATTTGCAGTTGGCTAACCAAAGAAGCTTCACTTCAAAAATTGGACGAACCGCATTTAAAGCGAAAACAATCTCGGCGGACGAAGAATGAAATTAGTTAGGTTCGTTTAAACCGGTACGATTCGATTCCGCGAGATTTTTATTAGCGTCTTAGATATAGAGAGAAGTGAAAAGCAATTTGTATGCATATTACGCGTTTTTAAAAAGAAGGTTTATAAAAGTCGTTTCCGAAATTTCTTTTCTTTGCAACTTCGGGAGGACGGAGTAACTTTAGCGTACACTTTGATTAATGACTGCTTTTCGTGCCAAAAAGCGTATTATTAGGTCTTTAAGCCATTAAAGAAGTAAAAATTTTATAAACAGGCGATGTCTTTCGCGACGTGGTTTTTTATAATTTTCGGCGCGAAGCGTTTCGAAATAGCGCTTTCCGCTTTAAACTAATCTAAAAACAAGCAACGCAATTTTTGCGAAGACGGGGGCGGCACATTGATGGATGATTTTCCTCAGAGAAGAGCGCTTGTTATTTAATTATTTTTTGAGTAATTTTTTCTAAGTGAGACGCGCCGCGCGGACGTGGAACAAGTCGAGTTCCTTAGAGGGCTGCGTTTGTGTCGGTCGGTCGGAATTAAAAGAGAAATAACAGTAATTTTTCGAAAAGGGCTTATTAGTGGCAATTTGTAAGCAGCAGACGAAAAATCTCGTGTTCATGGGTTTACGTACTGTTTTGAAATTTAGATAGACGCGTCGAGGGGGTTGGGACACTATCGACCACGTTTTATCTACGAGGGGGTTGCATGCAGCAAGCCCGAGGTAAAATGTAACTGATGGTAATAGTTCGCTTCAATGAGTTTGTCTAGTCCGGGTCCTGCAATCGTTAGTGGCCTGCAGAACGTCGATATACGAATTGGGGCGCACTGATAACAATTTATGGTTATTTCCCTTCTGTTGTGTTTTATATTCATTTCGCTTCTTACAGATTTTTCCTTCGATCTTATTTCGTTTCGGTGACGAATATAAATTCGTCGGCAACATTTAATGTTTGTGATTGAAATAACTACCCACACAGCGCATAGTTTTGTTAATTAAATCGTCTTAAAAACTTTTAATTAAAAAACTTGAGTTGATTTTTAAATAAATTAATTATTGTGAATTGTTCTTGAAGGTGGATTTGTTTCTTTTTATTGAATTTAGTCCAATACTTTAAAAATTTTAATTAATTTGGAAGTACGGTACTGTAATTTTTGATGAAACATTTTTAGGCAATAAATTATTATCAATCTCGCTTAAAACCGAGTGCGCACATTCGAGCTCAAAGTGGCACATTCCGATATCGGGAAAATGAAGCGCGCCGCTCCGCGTCGCGCTTCATTTGCCTCCCTCGCTCGGAAATGTGCCACTTTTCGCTCGAATGCGCACATCATCGCATTGGTTAGATTTGTTTCAATTTAAAAAGGTAAGAGTAGGAAAACCTGTTGTGCCATGGTCCTTTTGTACCTAGGGCAACTTTTTTTTAAATTATTTTTGTGGACTTTTGTGACCCATAATTTTCAAAATTTCTAATGCCACATTGACAGACATTAACGTAAAGTTATCTGCAGCTGTCTAATGTACTTTGTTAATATATGAGATCAATTGAAATTTTTAATCGACAAAAAGTAAGTCTCTTTATATTTTTTTTTATTAAAAATCTTATTGATTTTTATTACTTAATAACAAATGACTCATCGTAATTGAAAGATTATTTATTAATGTTCGCATAGTAGTGGTCTGATTTTGGCACAGTATAATCTTTAATTTTCTTTTTGACTTTAAACGTCAAGAATCGGTGTGTTGTACCTTGGCCCTAAGATCAACGTGCAATGAATAAAAATTTAGATATACTTTTGTTATAAATTTTATTTATTTTATTTTGCTTCAGATAATATTCTTCGCAAGACTAACGAAAAATTTAAATTTTTGCAAAGTTAACCATTAAGTCTATGAAATTTTAGTACACCAGAAAAATTTTGTTAATTTTTGAAACAATTTTAGTGTCATCTCAAAGAAAAACATTAGTAGTTCTTATAATCCAAAAATAAATATATAGTTTTTATAGAACAATAGATTTTATTTTGCTTAATGTGAATAGCGCCAAGGTACATCACCTCTGTTATACCTACGCCATAGATCCACTAATTTTTAAATCTTATAGCAATTTGGGTAAACGGTTGGTAATGCTTTCAAATACAGTCGAACCTCGATATGTCGAAATCGAAGGGACAGCAAAAATAATTCGTCATATCAAAAACTCGAGTTACCAAAAGAAGTTCAGTTAAATACTTCCGTATATATATATTATTCATTTTTTATAGAAAATAACCAAAATTGATCTACAATCATTAACATTATTTATTTTTATTAAGACCCTAGAAAATATAGTTATTTACATATTATTTACTGTTAAATTGAAAGTAATCTAAAATTGTCTTTTGCTTCATTGCTCCAAAATGTTACGTTTCTACAAATTTTTCCAATGATCTTACCGATAATAATATATCTGTAGGAACATTTTCTTGAGCACATAGGAATAGAGAAATAGTATCTATTGCATTGTAAACTTGAGTTGTTGAAGGATGTTTACTGTAACATCTGTATCACTTTCATATTCACTTTCACTTTCACAGTTTTTCTTATTTTCTTCTAGCACTTTACTTATAATGCTTTCATCGCTAGGAATTTCAGCAACTTCCAAATCTTTATCAACGTTGACATTTGTCATTTGTATCTTCAGCAGCTACAATTAGGTCTCTGTTTTTAAAATGGTTGATAAAGTGTTTGCGGAATACCAAAATCTTTAGCTATATCCTTTTTCTTTTGAGCCCACGTTCCACTTCTTTTATAAGATTAATTTTCTCCCTTATGGTTAAACTTTTTAATTTTCGTTTACACTCCATGTTAATACGTAAATAATTTTAGAAAAAGTATTAAACTTTTTTAGATTTTCTGTTATACTCTGTTACAAACTATAAAGAACGTAAAACACATTTGTTAGTCTTCGTAGTCGACGAATAACTAGCAAATTGAAAACTAAAATGCAAAAATAGTTTCTTTTTTTGTAAAATAAACGGTAAAACCATCTCAAAAATTTATAACTGTTCATAAGGCATTGAAACATAAATTAGTTTTTAAATCCAATTGAAGTGCCGCCGTCAAAACATTCTTGTAGCATAAACCTTTTATTCGTAGTTAACAATAGAGCTTTTAAAGCATCAATAACACCAAACCAAGCCGTCGTTAATCCTCTCTCAGGTAGAGAAATTTTTAGAAAAGTTGTAAAATTTAACTTGGAGTCATCGACCTATTTACTAATGGAAACTTGAATTTAATGAATTGTAAAACGCTTCGACTTATTAAATAATTCGATTTATTAAATATCGAGTTATTGACATAAAAATATTAACGTTGAGATAGGCAAGTCCTAGGGAAACTGGTTCGAGTTCGAGCTATCAAAAATTCGGCTTATCGGCGTTCGTCTTATAGAAGTTCGACTGTATTTTATAATGAATACCTAATTAGTGCCCCACTACAATGCAATTCATTTTATCAACAAATTGTTACATATACAGGTAAACGTCGTTTTACGCGGGGTTCCGTTCCAAGAGACACCGGCGTAAAAAAAATCAGCGTAAAATGAACACAAATATAATGGACGATATAGGAATTAGTATCTATCGCCTTAATCAGTGCTTTTAATATTATGCGCAAATAATACGCTTTAAAGGTAAAAATTACCCCCTGATCTATGGGTTGTAATACGGGGGTTCTGTTAGGGGGCATGTAAATTACCTTGACGTCCGATCCCGTGTCTAAGGTGTCAAGATTTTGCGGATATCCTGGGGCATTTTCTAATAGGAGGATTGGTTTCTTTGGAAAGTTATTTGGGTCACAAAATTTAAGCACATTAGGGCAAAAATAATTTTTATACCAGTTTGTGAAAATCTCCTGAGTGACCCAGCCCTTTTATTCGACCTCCAAAAAAATGGCAGGAAGCTTTTGTCAAGACTTTTAAAAGCCCGTGGATTCTGGGAATGGTACACTACCATTGGATTTAATTTCTGTCTTCTGGTGTCGTCCGAACCGGGGAATCCCACGCCGGTACCAACCGGCGCAATTGTGAATCGGCGTAAAACGAACCGGCGCAAAACGACGTTTACCTGTACAATTTAAAAAAAATTACAAGTGACAAAAGGGCCAATGTTCAACAGGTTCGCCTGCTTAATAAGCAAGCAGTTTCACTTCTCCGCTAACACACTATTTTTATTTTAGTGCTTTACCAAAAAAAAACAATTTTGTGAAAAAACGCATGCACCCAACGAAGTCTTACTTATTTTAAGAAGACTTAAAACGGTCGATTTCGTATGCAACTTCGCACGTAAAAGGCTTGCACTTACGCGGAGCAATGTTTCCGCATTGCAAAATGCGCCTTGAATTATTTCTCGCACGTTTTTTCAATTAGGAATGGAAGAAGAGTTAACGGCTATAAATTTCGGTCTAATTAATTGGTTTCTAAAAATATATGTCTCTGTTAGTGTGCCATATCACGATTCGCTCTAGGCCGATTGTAACAAGTCTGGCCAGATGCGAAGTGAAAGCTAAAAACGCTAAAAAGATGGAAGTGTTTCGGGCTCGAGTCGATCGAGAATTTTACTATCGAAAATACTGTTTTCTTTGCTCTTGTAAATATTGCGAGTCGAACAAAAAAATGGCCATTACTTCGCGAAGGATTACGCTTGTAATTTTGTCTTAAGTCGTTTTGAAAAAAAATAAGGGGGACGAGAGAAAGAAGACGCTCGAAAAAGACGGAATTGGAATGTTTGTAAAGATTTCTTTGCTCCGTTTATTTGAAGAAGGAAATTGGATAGGCTACTTAAAGCAATTTCGGTTACATTTTATTGAACTTTCCTTTTCCGTTTAGGATGTTTTTCGTTAATGTGATAAAATTTACAAGGTCGATTTAAATACGATTTCGCTTTGTTTATTTTGTTCCGCGAAATTGGGCTTGCGAATAACGTCTGCGATGGCAATTTCGAAGGGTGCCCATACGATGTGGGACCGACTTATTTGTGATCTTTGACTTTTTTTGTGGACCACGCGGAAAGAAATGTATGGCGTTTGTGATCGTACCGGTCGCGGCCTCTAGCGGGAGGTCCCATAAGTACGGAGTTGTTTACCGTGACCATACGTCCCGTTTTGAACGGGACTGTTAATTGCACGGCACCTTCTTAATGATAGAAGTGAAAAAGTATGAAAAATAAGCGAAGCCCCAAGAAGAAATTTTGAGAGCGCAACTACGGTTTTTGAATTACAGTTGAACCTCGATAAGCCGAAGATTTAATAACTCGAACTTGTTTCCATAGGACTTGGCTATTTCAACGTTAGTATTTTTATACCGATAACTCGAATTTTTTGTTTTCCTTCAACTTCGACTTATCGAGGTTCGACTGTACTTCAATTTTTTTTAAGTAAATTGATCATTGCGAATCGTGCTTAAAACCGAGTGTGCACATTCGAGCTCAAAGTGGCACATTCCGATCTCGGGAAAATGAAGCGCGCCGCTCCGCGTCGCGCTTCATTTGCCTCCCTCGCTCGGAAATGTGCCACTTTTCGCTCGAATGCGCACATCCTCTTATTTATTCAATTTGCTCATAGTAATCTTTTATTTTTCAATTTGAAAAATTAAAAGTCGAATAAATTTAGATTTACAGTCGAACCTCGATAAGTCGAAGTCGAAGGGACAGCAAAAATAATTCATCATATCAAAAACTCGAGTTACCAAAAGAAGTTTAGTTAAATACTTTCGTATATATATATCATTCATTTTTTATAGAAAATAACTAAAATTGATCTACAATCATTTATTTTTATTAAGACCCTAAAAAATATAGTTATTGGTTTTATGTTCTAGAAACGTATTTGCCATAGCAATGAGTGGAAGGGAGCGAAAACATACGGCAATAGCGAAAGTGCGAGTGGAAGAAAATGATTAATATTAACTAATTAAATTTTTGTCTAATTTATTGATCTAAATTATTGTGAATCACGCTTAAAACCGAGTGTGCACATTCGAGCTCAAAGTGGCACATTCCGATCTCGGGAAAATGAAGCGCGCCGCTCCGCGTCGCGCTTCATTTGCTTCCCTCGCTCGGAAATGTGCCACTTTTCGCTCGAATGCGCACATCCTCTTATTTATTCAATTTGCTCATAGTAATCTTCTATTTTTCAATTTGAAAAATTAAAAGTCGAATAAATTTAGATTTACAGTCGAACCTCGATAAGTCGAAGTCGAAGGGACAGCAAAAATAATTCATCATATCAAAAACTCGAGTTACCAAAAGAAATTTGGTTAAATACTTTCGTATATACATATCATTCATTTTTTATAGAAAATAACTAAAATTGATCTACAATCATTTATTTTTATTAAGACCCTAAAAAATATAGTTATTTACATATTATTTACTGTTAAATTGAAAGTAATCTAAAATTGTCTTTTGCTTCATTGCTCCAAAATGTTACGTTTCTACAAATTTTTCCAATGATCTTACCGATAATAATATATCTGTAGGAACATCTTCTTGAGCACATAGGAATAGAGAAATAGTATCTATTGCATTGTAAACTTGAGTTGTTGAAAGGGATGTTTACTGTAACATCTGTATCACTTTCATATTCACTTTCACAGTTTTTCTTATTTTCTTCTAGCACTTTACTTATAATGCTTTCATCGCTAGGAATTTCAGCAACTTCCAAATCTTTATCAACGTTGACATTTGTCATTTGTATCTTCAGCAGCTACAATTAGGTCTTTGTTTTTTAAAATGGTTGATAATGTGTTTGCGGGAATACCAAAATCTTTAGCTATATCCTTTTTTCTTTTGAGCCCACGTTCTACTTCTTTTATAAGATTAATTTTCTCCCTTATGGTTAACTTTTTTAATTTTCGTTTACACTCCATGTTAATACGTAAATAATTTTAGAAAAACTATTTAACTTTTTTAGATTTTCTGTTTTACTCTGTTACAAATTATAAAGAACGTAAAACACATTTGTTAGTTTTCGTAGTCGACGAATAACTAGCAAATTGAAAACTAAAATGCAAAAATAGTTTCTTTTTTTGTAAAATAAACGGTAAAACCATCTCAAAAATTTATAACTGTTCATAAGGCAGTTAAACATAAATTAGTTTTTAAATCCAATTGAAGTGCTACCGTCAAAACATTCTTGTAGTACAAACCTTTTATTCGTAGATAACAATAAAGCTTTTAAAGCACCAATAACACCAAACCAAGCCGTCGTTAATCCTCTCTCAGGTAGAAAATTTTTTAGAAAAGTTGTAAAATTTAACTTCGGGTCATTGACCTATTTACTAATGGAAACTTGAATTTAATGAATTGTAAAACGCTTCGACTAATTAAATAATTCGATTTATTAAATTTCGAGTTATTGACCTAAAAATATTAACGTTGAGATAGGCAAGTCCTAGGGAAACTGGTTCGAGTTCGAACTACCAAAAATTCGGCTTATCGGCGTTCGACTTATGGAAGTTTGACTGTATTTGTTGTTTGCAAGAAGTTATAGATTTTATTCCTTTTGGTAAGTTATCATGGTCCTCTTCTGCACGCCTAATTCCACTCATTGCTATGGCAAATACGTTTCTAGAACATAAAACCAATGTATATTAAATTAAATTAAATATTTGGATTTGAAAGAGCAAAGGGTAAAGTAGACAAATTTGTTAAATACGAAGATGTGCGCATTTGAGCGAAAAGTGGCACATTTCCGAGCGAGGCAAGCAAATGAAGCGCGACGCGGAGCGGCGCGCTTCATTTTCCCGAGATCGGAATGTGCCACTTTGAGCTCGAATGTGCACACTCGGTTTTAAGCGTGATTCACAATAATTTAGATCAATAAATTAGACAAAAATTTTGTTAGTTAATATTAATCATTTCCTTCCACTCGCACTTTCACTATTGCCGTATGTTTTCGCTCCCTTCCACTCATTGCTATGGCAAATACGTTTCTAGAACATAAAACTAATGTATATTAAATTAAATTAAATATTTGGATTTGAAAGCGCAAAGGGTAAAGTAGACAAATTTGTTAAATACGAGGATGTGCGCATTCGAGCGAAAAGTGGCACATTTCCGAGCGAGGGAGGCATTTTCCCGATATCGGAATGTGCCACTTTGGGCTCTAATGTGTGCGCTCGGTTTTAAGCCTGATTCACAATAATTTTAATTTTTTTCAAAAATTTTAATTATTTAAATTAATCATTTCCCCAGTGCACTTTCAACTAAAAATTTCCAATATTTTTTCGAATCCCTTACTATTTTTTTTATGGCAAAAGTTTTAAACAAAAACAATTTTAAATTAAAAAATTAAACAAGTTCCGTTTTGGAAAGCGCAAAGGGTAAAAGACAAATTTGTTAATACGGGGGTGCGCACTAAACCTTAAAACTAATTTAATTTGGTGATTTTCTCGATTGGATTTTCAACACGATACCTAATATATTCGATTTTTAAATTTTTTATTTAAATAATTAAAATTTGCTTTCTAAACAATTTTAATTATAAAAAAAGTTTGGCCGAGTTTATACAATTTAATGGTCGAAAAATGTTTCAAAAAAAAGTTTTATTTGAATACAATTACTATTTTTGGGGTTTTTAGAATTTTGAAAAATAATTTAAACAAATTCAATAAATTCCAACCCCAAAACAAACAAGCGTTCCGTTTTAACAGGACAAAAATTGATCACATTAAGTATGGTGATAAACGCCATACATTTTTTTTCGTGTGCGCACTAAACCTTTAAAAAACTAATTTAATTTGTGATTTGTTCGATTTGATTTAAATCAAACACGATACCTAATATAATTCGATTTTTTAAAATTTGTTATTTAAAAAAATTAAGATATTTGTTTTTTACGAGGGGGGTACCCAAGTTATTGAACAACAAAAATAAGTTTGGTTATTAATACAAGGGTTTAGAATGGTCGAAAAAAATGAATTGCCATAACACAAATTTTTACTAATTACGAATGGAGGCAAGTTATCAAAAATTTCTTATGGGGGTAAGTCTCTTAGATATTTCGGTTTTAAAAATACTGGATTTCAAAAATATAAAGTGTTAGATATTTAGAGAATAAAAAGCTGTCCGGTAATAGGGAAAAGCGAAGAACAAGCAAATACAATAACTTAAAATAAAAACTTAACTACACAGTATAAAAATTTAATTTTTTAGAACTGATTTATTAATAACAAAAATCACATAGACAACTTATAATAAATTTAAAAAACATATTAACTTAGCAAATTATCCGATGCAATGTGTTCTCGTCAAAAATAACAAATCAAGACTCTTCTGAATTATGAACTGATGATTGAGTCTTGTTCTAACTTATACACATTTCTATCCATGTCTTCTACTTTCCTGCACATAAAATTTTTTTTGTTTTTGTTAATAACACAGATTTCGATACCGTCCGGTACTAGGTGCCGTCCGGCCTTAGGCGACTTGGTAAATAGACTTCTTATTGGGACACAACTACCAATCGAAGTAACAAAAAATCGATTTATAGAGATTCCACTGTATGCATTTCGTAATCTGCCCAATTTCAATTTCTTGCTAGGTTAAAATCCAAAAGCCAGAAGAACATTAAATTCTAAAGCAATTAAAAAATCAATTAAAAGAATCCCGTTTAAAAAATCGGGCCCTAACAGCGAAACTCGAAAAATCAAAGAGAAACGTAAGTAATTTAGCGTAAACGAAAAGGGGTGGATATCGAATTGTAAGGATTAAGTTACACACAGTTATAGCAACGGTTTAGTTCAATCATTTCGCGAGATAATTGGGGTTGTAGCCATGGGGTGCACAGGATCAAACGTCGACACGTTGCAGACTGCTTTTAGATTACTATTTCGTCTGTCTGTAGCTGACTTTCCCGCATTTCCATTCGAAACTTATGATTAACATTCCAAAATTTTGATTGAAATGCTTTTACATTAATTTCATTCAGAACTCGGTCGGACTTTGCACTTTAAAGCCTTTCAATTAAATCAACTATTGACACCTTTCGATTATTTTTTATTGTTCTCTTTCTCTTTTTAAACATTTTTTTTGCATCGCTTTGGTTTAAAAAAAAATAAACATTAAATAATTGGAGTTGTTTATTTACAGATTTGCAAATAACTCGCCGAAAATTGTATTTTTGTTATTTTAAGGATTGTAGGTATAACAAATCAAATTAATGTGCAAGGGAAGAAGAGTAAATAAACATTAACTCATATAGAAACAAAGTGTTCGCGCATTTCCTAGTCGCAGAGAGTAAACCACTTAAAATAAGGGTTATGTGGAAATGAATGTAAAAGAAAAGGAAACGGCACGAAGACATAAAATAGCAAACCGCAACGTTTCGCTTTGATCTTTTTACAAACAACTAACGTAACGGTGCGAACGCAAAAAGCTTCTCCATTTTGTGGTCTCGCAATTTTACGCATACCAAATCTTTTGATTGTAACAAAGCATTTTTTTATTACGTATTCCCGGCAAAACTCATCCGAAAGTGTTAACAACCTACGCAACTACGAATTTGCATGTATTTTCCTTTAAATAAGACGTTTATTTCGTTTCAGGTGACAGCATTGTTCTCAACACCGCAGAGCAGATGCAGACTTAACAAAAGGGTGAGTTGGTTATTTTATTGTAAACTTAGTTTTAGACGTTATTCTAATGGCGGAATTTACGCGCAATTTTTGAGAAAATTTACATTTTGAAAACTTCAGGCGCGTTTTTCTCCGAGATTTAACGTTGGGCCCAATTGTTTTTTTTGGTTGGTCTTACGCTTTGCTAAACGGGCTTTCGGAAACTGAAAAGTTTTTAATGATCCGTTCACAAATAACCGAGTCACGATTTTTCAAAGTGAAATTTTGAAGAAAATTGATTATAAGTTGAACTCTTCGAACACGTTTTTGTCGACAATTTTAAATAGCACGCTTATGGTTTTTTGGGCCTATCCGAAGCCAAAAAGTTTGTCAAATTCGAATCTGTATAATTTTTAAAGATCCGTCCACAAATAACGGCGCTACAATCTTTTTAACGGAAAATTTTTTGCTAAAAAATAAACCTAAAACTTTAACTCTTAATTACTCAAAAAATTAACATTGCGTTCTATGCGGATTTTGCATGTATCTTATGGAAAAAAGTCTCAGAATTCCGAATCCGTGTTGTTTTTAATGATCGAATTGAAAATGACGGCGGTACGATCGTTTCTGTGAGTCGAAGTGTATTTGTTTCGATCAATTTAGTTTTCTCGAAAATTTTAGGGGTTAAAGCGGGAGCAGGAAAGAATGGCTCCGGATATGTAGGTTTAGGGTCCATAAAAAAGTCCGATAAAAATTTAAAGCAAATCCATGACCTAAAATTTTTTCCTCAAAAATGCGCAAGGGGTTAATTCATGTTTTTTCGATTTTGACCGATTTTGGACGTTTTGAGTTAAGACCGTATTCCGACGTGATAGGGTTGAAAACGTGCAGAAAGAAAAGATTTGACTAAATTCGCAAAAACGGCAGAGTTATAGCATTTTGAAAATTAAAAATTTTAGCAAAATTTACATTTTATAGCTTCACACGGGTTTTTCTCCCAGACTTAACATTGGGCCCTGTTGATTTTTTTAGCCTATCGTACGCTCAGATAAACGGGCTTTCAGAATCTGAAAAGTTTGTAAATATCCGTTCAGAAATAACCAAGCTACGATTTTTCAAAGTGGAAATTTAGAAAAAATTATTACAAGTCGAACTCTTCCAGCACGTTTTCCTCTAAAATTTCAAATAACACATCTATGTGTTTTAGGCCTATCTGAAGCCAAAAAGTCTGGCAAATCCGAATCTGTATAGTTTTTGAAGATCAATCCACTTATAACGACGTTACAATTTTTTTAACGTCAAATTTTGTGCTACTAAAATGTACCTAAAACTTCAAACCTTAATTACTCGAAAAATGAATTATCATTTTACACGTGTCTTATGAAAAAAGTCTCAGGATTTCGAATGCGAGTCATTTTTAATGATGGAATCAAAAATGAGGGCGCTACGATGGTTTGTGTGAGTCAAAGTGAGTTTTTTTTTTTTTAGTTTTCTCAAAGAATTTATATCAAAATTAAGTAGTATTTACAAATGTATAGCAAAATTTTGTTTTCTTTGCAGCAGTAACAAATAAAAGCGCTAAATTCTAAATTCTTGACTGATATTTTTTTTATAAAAACTTTTAATAAGTGAAAAAAAAATTATTTTTGATAAATACACATACATTCAATTTTCGGCAATACAATGCAATATAAAATATAAATTTGGAGAAACAATTTGTTTTTAGTTATTTACAATAAAGCAAAGAAATGCAACAAAACCCGGTCTGTGTTTATCGCAAAAGCACAACCTCCGAAAGCTCTTGTAACGTGTATACTTTCATAAACTATTCTCTTAATCTACATGTCTCTCCTTTACTCCAAATCGTTCTTAAGACAAAGTCGTTAAAGCAAATTTGCCAAGTTTCTAAGAGAAAGCTTGTGGAAACTGTCTCCGAGTAAGTAATCTAATCATCAGGTGAAGTACGCTTAGCTCCTGTGTTAGTAATCCAAACGAAATGACATCTCGAGATTCACCTATTTAACCGAAATTACTTTAACGATAGTTGCACAACGTATAATTTTCAACTCGACTCCTAAATTGCAAATTTACCTGCGAAACTTTGCCAGTTTTCCACCTTTCTTTTTTGCCAGTTGAAAATTTGCCAGCAAATGTCTGAAGTGGTAATTGTTTCGAAAGTTAATCTTCAATCTCAACAGTTCTTCAATCTCGACGAGTCGAGGAAAAAAAATGTTAAATCCCTTTTCTGCGATCTCATCTTTAAAAACTTAAAGATCGAGATTGCTTAGACTTTTCAGCTCGAGATAATACCTTTAAAAATATTATTCAAGCGGAAACTGTTTTAATGATTGGGGGTAGTGTTTGCTACCCACACACCGATATTAAAAGCAAATTTAATATCTGATGAGATCTCTTTCAAGAATTTTAGAGATTTTTCTCGAAGGTTTGCAAAGATCTATTTTGGGGCATTACGAACGTACACATAAAAGCTGGCTCGTTTTTTTAAATAACTCGCTCTTTCATCCCCGCAGCTATTCATCCATTTTATAAGGGACAAGGGTCGTCTTTAGTCATACTTTGATTTATTAAAAACGCCGGAGAATTTCTTTTAAAGACATTTGTCTTCGTATTATCCGAAATTATTAATTTATAAGTTTTTTCTTTTCGCAGTTTCGAATTTAATAAAAGTGGACGACCTTAAAAAAAGGTACGACTATGTATATTTTATAATGTCTGCTTCATAAATCAAAAAGATCTCTTTTTAAACGGATCATTTGGAATTATATTTTTCGTGCTTTTTAAGATTTAAAAAAAAAATGTCGAAATTGTGTCGGACGCCGTCGTCGTTTTCGAAGGGAATTAAAATTATAAGCGGTTTTTTGTGGTCGTTCAAGAGTCGGTCTCGATGTAATTTTATTCGCGGTTTTATGTAAATTCTTGTTCGTGTGAACAACCGTTCGCACCCCTAAACCGGTAACACAATTATCTCCTGAATTAATTACGCGACACCTCCGACTGTTTTTTTATTCACCGAACAACCCTTTTGCGAATTTTGAAGTTTGGCCGAAATTTATTTCGGCATCTGCGGCAGATTTAAATGCGCCCGGTTCGATATTTTTTTATTATTATATTAAAAAATATTAAATTCGGAATGTGTTTTACAAAAGAGCTTTACGTGTATTTGTTGGATTAGGGCGAAACAGTGGACGCCGTGTGACATCCAGCTTTACGGTACACAAGGGATTTTTAAAAGCTCGGGATTTATAGCATCTCTGGATTTCTATTCTTTGTATGCACTTACTCAAATCTGTTTCGATTAGTTGTTTTTATTCATAAAACGAAAAGGAAAATGGAGACCGCTCTAAGACTCGCAGGTTTATATTTTCATAGGGTAGCACTTTGATAAAATGAAATAAAGTAAAAGGAAAATCAGTTTTCCACTATTTTTCTGACTGATAATAGATTATTGTTAAACTAATTTTTGATAATCTTGCTTTTTTACAATTAATTTGAATCATTTGAGGAATAGTTTTTTCAATTAATTTGATCGAAAAAGTCCTTATAAACATTATTAATCTAAATAATTAGGGCAACATTAGAGAGTGACGGGTTTATAAAAAAATACGTATACAGTAAAACCTCTCTCCAACGGACAGTCGCGGGACTAACTATATTGTCCGTTGTGGAGGTGCGTCCGCTGAACAAGGGGCCTTAATACATTGTTTTCCCAGACTTTTCTCAACTGGAACTTTTGAAAATTGTCGTTAAAGAGAGGTGTCCGTTAAGAGAGGTTTTACTGTATTTACTTGGAGACACGTTACGAGAAATTTATGTTATTAAAAACATATAGCAAATCGCTAAGATTTTTGGATTTTTTTTTGGTACGTAATAAATCATTCTATACTAGTTTCTATCGTCAGTTGAATTTTGGAAACAATTTTTAAAAATTGTGTATATAGCAATGCAGCTTTAAATATAATACAATTTATCTTTTAATATTGAAAATTTATTTTAATTAAAAAGATGTTTTTTTTTAATTTTATTAACGACCAGTTACTTTTACAAACAATAGTAAATAAATATAAAATATTAAAACTTTAAGAAGTACCTAAAGGGCTTACGAAAAAATGCACTTTAAAACCTAGAGAAATTTTAATCCAAGATGTGTCTTAAATTTTTCGTAGTCAATCAATAATTTTTTATTAAATTGTTGGTATATAACAACTTATTTAAAACTAGTGTGCACAATTAGTTAAGCCTTAAAAGCGATTTTCACAAACATCCCCTATTGCCACTTAGCATTTCATAGACCTGAAATAATTAACTGGAAAATTTCTCTAAATTAAAAAGCTATTCTTATAATTAATTAGTTGTAAGTTACCATTGAGAACTGTAATAACGGAAGAAAAGGTTTAGTGGTAGATATACCTACCCCTAAAATTGTAGAAACTTAAATCGAAAAGTGCATTATTAGAAAATATGCATTACTTAAATTAATTTAGTCAATCAGAAATTAGTTAATTAATTCTCGTAATTAATAAAGGCTTTTAAACTCTTATACATAATGAGCTGAGCGATTTTGAAAAACAGCTTACATTGAAATATAGTTCTATACATATCTCATATTTTATTTGAAAATTTATTTTTATTTGGGGGTTGTTTTTTATAATTAACTTAGTACACGTAACTTTTGGAAATTGTAGTAACAATCCAAAAATTTTAACATTAACAAACAAGGCTCGCCGAAAAAGATTTGCCCCCAAAATTAAAGAAGTTTTTAGTCAAAATTTTTTTTTAATAATTTGAATATTTTTTTGGTGTATAATATTTTATTTAGCACTAGTGTGGATAATTAGTAGAACTCTAAAAACAATTTTTAATTAATAAAAACAACCCATTTTGAAATATGGTTTTGCATAGGTACACCTTCATATAATTAGTTTAACAATATATTTTAAATAAAGGGTTGTTTTTTGTAAATAATTAGTAGGGGGAAAGTGGCATGAAACAGCCAGTTTTTAAAAAAGGGATAAATAATATAGAAGGACATAAATAAATCAATTTTTTTTTTAAATCTGTAATTGTTCATGCATTTATGTACGTAATGTCATAAAACATTTTTCAAAATTAACGATATTTTCGACTTCTAATCATTTATAAAAAATAAAATTTGGCTTTTCATAACCTATAGGTATTGAAACAGCCAACCTAATTTTGAAAAGCCATGTTCTTATTACAAGATTAAAACTGCACATTAACGAAGATATTATTTAATAATAATCTTAAGCTATAATTTTAGATCTTATATAATTAAAAACGTTTTAAATAACGCAAACTCTCGATAAAATATTTACTTACATAAATCTAAGAAACTGTCAAAAATTTGACGTTTGAGATCAATAATAGCAAAACTTAAAACGTTTTAGCAAAAATAATGCAATTTCCTTTTACGCCACAGGATTTATATGCCCAACCATTACAATTTTGCATCGAGTACCACTCTTGATTGCTGTTACTACAATTATTATTGCATTTTATGCAATTAAAAGGTGGCTTTTTCATTACACTGCAGTCCGGCTATTTCAAAACATATTCTCTCAAGAAACAAAATCTCGAAAATTACTATGAAATCAAAGATTAGTCTACAAAATATATACGTTATTAGAAGGCCTAATATATCTATAACATTATAGTGTAATCATATTATTATTAGTTTTGTACGTATAGGCGTTAGAAAACAAATAAACTGAACTCAAAACCTTACTTTTGACGACAAAATCTTCAATACGTCGTATCGGCGCCGTTTATTGACGGTGAACGGTCAAATTTTGTGGGGATATCTGGCTAGTGTTGCTATCTTAAAATAATAATACATGAACGATTCGTATGAAAACTACCGCGTAATTGATAATGGCTTTTTCAAAACTTGGCTGTTTCATGCCACTTTCCCCCTACCTACCAAATTACTACTAAAAATTGTAATACAGTGGACACTCGGTTATCCGGACTAATTATTGTTGCAGTTCATTCAGATAATCGAAAATTCGGTTAATTGAATGTTTAGAAATTACAACAGTGTATACAAAATGTGCCTTAAAACTAGTTTGTTTATAATTTTCAGACAAATAAAAATTACCCAAAAATATTTGGAGACATTCATTTTGATATATAAACCTTCAACAATCTGCAAGAGATGATATAATAATTAACTAGTTGATTCTTAGTGGCCCACTTCAGAATATTTGACTCATATACAATTTTAAGTAATGAAAAATGCGAATTAGTAAACATTCGAAAGTACACCTGAAAATATTTTTATCAAGCTCGCTACAATTAGGCGTGTGGAAGAGCACCATGATAACTTATCAAAAGGAACCTTTTTCAAACAAAAAATAGATCTAATTTATTTGACTTTTAATTTTTTGAATTGAAGAATAAAATAATAATATAGGCAAATCCGATAAATACGAGGATGTGCGCATTCGAGCGAAAAGTGGCACATTTCCGAGCGAGGGAGGCAAATGAAGCGCGACGCGGAGCGGCGCGCTTCATTTCCAGATCGGAATGTGCCACTTTTCGCTCGAATGTGCGCACTTGGTTTTAAGCGCAATTCACAATAATTAATTTATTTTTTAAATAATTTGAATTAAAACTTACAAAGTTGTGCCGCGTGCACAATTTGATCTCGGGAAATATATTCACATATGTTGTTTTATTTGAATACATTACTATTTTCTTTTTAAATCCAAAAAGTAATGTAAAGAAATTAAATAAATACGAGGATGTGCGCATTCGAGCGAAAAGTGGCACATTTCCGAGCGAGAGATGCAAATGAAGCGCGACGCGGAGCGGCGCGCTTCATTTTCCCGAGATCGGAATGTGCCACTTTGAGCTCGAATGTGCGCACTCGGTTTTAAGCGAGATTATCGTATCTTTTTGCTTTCTTTCACTTCTTGCTATGGCAAATACGTTTTTCAATCATAAAATCAATATTTACTAAACTAAATTTAAATTTATGATTTGAAAGAGCGTAGGATAAGTAGAGAAATCTAATGAATGCGAAGATGTGCGCATTCGAGCGAAAAGTGGCACATTTCCGAGCGAGGGAGGCAAATGAAGCGCGACGCGGAGCGGCGCGTTCATTCAGATCGGAATGTGCCACTTTGAGCCCGAATGCGCACACTGATTTTAAGTACGATTACGAAGCGTCCCGTTTTAACAGGGAAAACGAATGCGGTTGACAATCCGGATAATCGCGAATCCGTATAACTGAGGTCCGGATAATTGAGGTCCTACTGTAATAGGAAATCAAATTTTAGTACCAAAACGTAAGGGGTTCATATGGAAATAAACTTTCAATATAAGACAAATAAACTTTAATATAAATATGCATTATTAGAAAATATGTCTCAAAATGTTTTTAGTTAACCAGAGATTTTGAAATTATTTTTTTATTTTATAATAATTTATTCTAAACTAATTTATTGCGTTAGATTTACGCCCCAATAGCAATTTTACACATCTTGCTTTTTTGATATAATAGTTTTGCACATATCTAATTACAGTAACGATATTAATTATTTTCGATAATTCGAAAAGTACTCTTTCGAAACAATTATCTGCAAAAGAATCTTCGAAACTGTGATATCCCAAAAAAATTCCCCAATCGGTTTTAAACGAGGAAAGAGAAAAAAGGATAAAACACAAAAGGGTCGCTCTACTTCCTAAACCTAAATTAACTACAAGTTTCCTTTACAAAGGTAAAGGCTTAAAGTTTTCCCACAAATCGAAGGGGTTGGATTTCTTAGTTTTCTAACAACCTCTTCAAACTTTTTTTAGATAAACTGAAGACTTGCGAGTAATCCAAAAGGTCACGTACAAACGGGGCCGATTGGAGCGTCTTTAGGATTTAATTTTTTTTATTTCTGTCTGTTCTTTTTTTAAACAGAAACCTATTTATAAGAAATCTTAAGTTTGACATTTAGAATATTGAAATGTTTGTGATATAACAATTTTGCACTTACAGTTAGATTAAATTTGCGAAGAAAATTTAAATAAAATTAAATCAGTTTTGAAGATTTAATTCTAACACTTATCCTAGTGTTTTTTAATTTTTACAATGATTTTTTTTGGTTTCAGATGAAGCACCACCAATGTTGCAGTTTTTTCCATCTACATTTTTTTGATGGATTTCTTCACCAAGCAGCAGTGATAAGGTGAGGGATATTTTTTTTTATTTAAAAAAAGCTGCAATTAAGACTAACTTTTAATCATTTAAAAAGTATAAAAATGAAATAGACTATTTACAAAAAAGCCGAAGATCTCAAACTTTGAAAATTATTATTGCAGTAACTTTTTTAAAAAAAAATTATTAACTTTGTGTATTGGCGAATAGAAATAACTCTACTTGTGGCAGTGGTTTCCAAACTGGGGGCGCGGCTCTCTGGCAAGTCGCGGAATAGCGTAAAGGGGGGCGAAAAAAGTTTAACAAAAATTGAATTTCTTGTATTAATACATTTTGTTCTCTTTAAAATGAGGGAGATTTATTTTATGAAGTACACCTATGACTTTATTTACACGCTACTGATTTTACACGTTATCACTTTTACGTGGTTTACAAAAATGAATATTTACATCGAGTATTTCAATTTTTAATTTATTCAATCTTTTTTTAAAAATAACATTTATTTATTAACACTTTTCAAAACTTGTTTATTAATTGATAAACTTTTTATTGTATTGTATTGATTTACAAATATATAAAACATGTATTTTATGCATATTTTGCTTTGTTTTGATTTACAACAGTATTTCTCAACGTAGGCCCCGTGCCCATCATGGGGTTTTATTTTAATTGTTCAGAGGGGCAATTGGAAAATTTAATTAAACTTTAATTGTCCATTATATATTTTGAAAATGTATTTACTGTTTTTTTTTCGTCGTTATTTTGCTACAATTTTTTCCTACAACCAAAAACTTGTATTTTGAACAAATTATAATTAGGCTTCACTTAAGGAAAAGTTCAAATTTTCAATATAAAAAAATATGTATATTGCCGTTTAAGTTCTAACATCATGTAAGTTCTTTTTTGGCGGTTTTGACATTTGAGTGCCATGTATGTCAAAAAATTCGTGTTCATTACAAATTTTTACTAAAACTAATGATTCTATATTTAATAAATATATTATAAAGTGTACAGAAATTATAAAATGGTATTGTAATCGCTCTAAAATAAAAATTTTCGATAAAACTAAATAAATTAAAAAAAAATATACTTTGTTTCACAAAAACAATAGTAGCGCTCTCATTTTCGATGCAATCATTACAAGCGAGACCGATTCGGAATTCTGGGACTTTTCTACATAAGATACATACATGGTGTTCAAACTCAAACGACAATATGTTACATAGGGGGGCATCGGAATTTTAAAAAGACTTAAGTGGGGCAAGGTAAAACAAATTTTGGCACACACTGATTTACACGGTTTTCCATACAAAAAATGATAATTTCGAGTTACACGTTTTTCTCCGGAACCTATCTGCCGTGTAAATAGGGAAATAGGTGTACACCGAGAAAAAACCAATATTATATTTTTTTTAAAGGGGGCGCAGTAACATAAAGTTTGGAAACCACCGTCATATGGGGTTGTACATTTGAAACCTTCATTTAGAGGCGAGTTTTTCGTAAAGCTCTAAAGCTTCACCAAAATTTTATGGTGTTATCATTCCCATCGGCAAACTAAAAATAAGCACTCCCAACTTCTGAGCATTAATCATAAATTTAAATTGCGCCCCCGAAAGTTTCTTTCGCGAATCATAAAAGCAGATTAGGTAAGGCAAGTTAGGTGACTATTAAATACTTATGTAAGGCATAAAATAGTACATGTCGGCAATTAGACGTTAAAACTCGTCGCCCATATTCCCTTTACACCTGTTGGTAACGACTCCAAAAGTGAGAGGAATGACATCATTAAATTCTTCTCGCTAGTAACGCACAGATTAACAAAGCGAACTTTCTTCTTCGTCGCAAAAACTTACATCGTTATCTATTTAAAGGCCGTCGTACCTACAAAGCGCATAGAAAATTATTTTCAAAGACTTAAAAATTCCGTGCCGCATAAAAATTTCATCGCGCTTAATATCGAAATAATTTATGAGAGCCGTTGCGCCGCTGGTCTCCTTAAAAGTTTCTTAAAAGCGGCGTTCGCTATGCAAACTTGCGGTTAACTTTCGCTTTTCCAAATCAAATCTGGCGGCGGCTTTTTCTTTTTCCCGAATCCGAAACATAATTAGCGATACGGACGTAGAAAGGAGACGATAAGGATCTCTTTTCGTCAGCGTACGGCTCTCCTTTTATTTCTCCATTCCTTATCTCTTATTACATCGTTAAGAAAACCATAAAACTAGAAAAGAAAACGCGCATCCTTTCCATTTAATCCTTTCTTTCTGTGGTTTAATTAAAACCATTATCTGATTGTCTATTTCCTCTTCGGAAAACGATCCCGAAGAGGATTTTCTTAGGTGTATTTAAACAGTGGCGCGCTTAAAGGCTTCTGCCGCCTCAAGAACGGTCTAGAATTAAATTGAAAAAATGCAGGAAAAATTTAAAATTTACAAAAATAATTGGCCTTCCCAAAAGGTCATTCTGTGTGCGCCATGGATTTTCGGAGCAGCTTGGCTCGTCGGAAGAAAAGTTTCAAATTCTTTTTTCTCCGAAAATCCGCTTAGTATTGAAATATTGGTCTTTTAAAAAATATTTGTGCAACGTTCCGCTTGAAGTTAGACTTCTATTGGAGCCTTTCACTCAAATTTTTTTAGCAATATATCTGAAAAAATATAAAAATACATATTTTTGATGAGAATTAAATTTTCTGGTCTAAATTTTCGTACGACAAGCCGTTTTCACGTAATCATGCCTTGAAAATTGATTTGTTTTTACGATTTAATTTTCCAACTTTGGAATTTTGTAACTGATAAACCAATCTGCTTCTAAAAGAGAACAATGCATAATTTTGAAGGAAATTAGATGCTTTACAAAAAAGGTCTCATTACATTTTTCGTTAAATTCACTCTTTCAAAAGTTATTCGAAGTTCAAGTTCGAGTAAAAATTAATTTATTGTTTTCTTTGCCTTAGATATTATTTCTTTTTTGATTTATTGATAAATTTGAGGCTATATATTAAAAATACAATTTTTTTTAACTAAATTTATCAAATTTCTTCAAAATTGATAATTTATTAAAATTTAATAATTTCGCTTTAAGAGTTTTTAATCCATTGAAATACAGTTTTATTTAATTTTTCTTATTCCAAGAAGGAAAAACACACCGTTTTTTTAATTAAGAATTATTTAATTATGATACATATTTTTATATATGAACTTGCCTTTTTAATCTTCCTTTCCCTACCCCTTTTGTTGTATGGATTTTTCAAATTTTAATTAGTACTCGAACTTGAACTTCGAATAACTTTTGAAAGAGTGAATTTAACGAAAAATGTAATGAGACCTTTTTTGTAAAGCATCTAATTTCCATCAAAATATGCATCGTTCTCTTTTAGAAGGAGATTGGTTTTTTATCAGTTACAAAATTCCAAAGTTGGAAAATCAAATCGTAAAAACAGATCAATGTTCAAGGGATGATTAGGTGGAAACAGCTTCTTGTACAAAAATTTGAAATCAGACCTTTTTTTGTAGAGAATTTAATTTTCTTCAAAAATATGTATTCTATATTTTTCAGGTAGATTGTTAAGAGATTTGAGTAAAAGATGCGTGTGGTATAAAAAAATTGAAATTCTTGATGATAGAACTCTTAACCTTCCGCATACTAGGTGACTAAATGTCACATGCCATACTAGGTGGGGTGTGCCATACCCCGAAAATAAAATGATATAAAATCCACAAAATTGTACTTTATGACAGTTAAAAGATAAGAAATATATTTTAATAACTAATATTGAATAGATTTAAGTAAAACACATATTTATTTATGCATTAGAATAGACTTTTATTAATAAAAATACAAAAACTTAATTTTTTTTCAATTTATAAACTATTGAGTCTTTTCTTGAGTATTAAATTTCAAAGGCACGTGCCAAGTACGATACCGAATATTAAGAAATCCTAACAAGAATTTCATTCTTGACTCCTTATTGCAATACAAATTAATTTCACAACAATTTTTTAATGATTCGCAATAATTTAGACCAATCAATTACACAAAAAAATTATTGAATAATTTTAATCGTTCCTCTCACTTGCCTTTACAAGATTGTCGTATCTTCTCGCTTCCTTCCACTCATTGCTATGGTAAATACGTTTTTCGATTTTAAAATCGATATTTAGAGGTAAATAGTACAGTGATCGGCCCTTTTAAAAACTGATCAATTAAAATTAAATTCATACTTCTATAAAATGTATTTATGATTTTTATTGTGCTAGTAGCCGTAAAAAACGATATTTTTTAATATAAATAAAAATTTGAATAAAAATTTAACGTTTTAGATAAAATAAAAATAAAAATATTTGGTTTATCAAAAAACATAGTTATTGGCCATATAAGTATAATAATTGACCAGTGAATTTACAGTGATTGGCCAATATTTTCTAATTAAGATAAAATATAGTAAATTAGCAAAAAAACGAACCATTTATTAGAAAAAAAATTATTTCCCACATACTAAACAAAAGATAATTATAAATTTGTATATAAGTACTTATTTAAAAAAAAAACAATTTAAATATGAATGTAATAATTAACTTTATCATAGTTAAGAAGGCATATCGTGACTGCGAAGTCAAAACCTCGTATCTCAAAATTCGACACATTTTAGGAAACAAAAAGAACTATAATAATTTTCTATTATAATTTTGATTTAAGTTACAGTCATGCTGGAAATAATCTCAAAATAAATAAATAAATGCAAGTGAAATAGGTTTTTAACTTTTAATTATTTAAATTAAATATTAAATTGTTTACTAATGATATAAATAAAATTCATATTTTAACCAAACAAAACTGTTTACCTTCTTCTGCTCTTATCTGTTACTTGAAATATACTGCCAATAACTGTCATATAGTCACTCTAACCTTAGAATAGTAATTGGCCGCATGGCTAATCACTGTCGATACCGTTTATCGCGCGATATTTATTGTCCTTTAATTTTTTTTGTAATCTGTGCTTTATTTTAATTTAAATAATTTTTTTTCACAGAATTTAAACCTTTTTTGATTTATAATTCTTAATAATTTGTACCAAAAGCTTTTTTTAAGCATAAAAAAATCTAAGAATAGTAAGGTCTCCGCTTGGAGATTTTTGTATAAAATGGAGTAAATTTGTAAGAATCTCGGCTTGGTCATTTTAATGATTGAATATACTCACAAAACACGAAATTATAAAAAAATGACTAGTTATATCCAGAACAGAGAGAAATAAAGAATTTTTCTAGTATTGATGAAAAATTATCTCGCTAAAATATAGACTTATAATTATATAATTTTTTAAATATGGCCAATCATTGTCGAATGGCCAACAGCTGTACTATTTACCTCTAATTTAGACCAATAAATTACACGAAAAATTAATTGGATAATTTTAATCGTTCCCTCTCACTTGCATTGACAAGATTATCGTATCTTCTCGCTCCCTTCCACTCATTGCTATGGTAAATACGTTTTTCGAATATAAAATCGATATTTATTAAATTAAATCATAAATTTTTATTTGAAGGACCGCACCGTAAATTATACTAATGTAATAAATACGAAGATGTGCGCATTCGAGCGAAAAGTGGCACATTTCCGAGCGAGGGAGGCAAATGAAGCGCGACGCGGAGCGGCGCGCTTCATTTTCCCGAGATCGGAATGTGCCACTTTGAGCTCGAATGTGCACACTCGGTTTTAAGCATGATTCGCAATAATTTTGGCCACGAAAATTAGTAAATACTTTTTATCATTTCCTCTCAGTCGTACTTATGAGTTTGTTGTATCTTTTCGCTCGCTCCCACTCAAAGCTATGGTAAAAATACATTTTTCGAACATATAATCGATATTTACTAAACCAAATTAAAATTTTTGATTTGAAGGACCGCACGGTAAATTATACTAATGTAATAAATACGAAGATGTGCGCATTCGAGCGAAAAGTGGCACATTTCCGAGCGAGGGAGGCAAATGAAGCGCGACGCGGGCGGCGCGCTTCATTTTCCGAGATCGGAATGTGCCACTTGAGCTCGAATGTGCACTCGTTTTAAGCATGATTCGCAATAATTTTGTCCACGAAAATTAGTAAATACATTTTATCATTCCCTCTCAGTCGTACTTATGAGTTTGTTGTATCTTTTCGCTCGCTCCCACTCAAAGCTATGGTAAAAATACATTTTTCGAACATATAATCGATATTTACTAAACCAAATTAAAATTTTTGATTTGAAGGACCGCACGGTAAATTATACTAATGTAATAAATACGAAGATGTGCGCATTCGAGCGAAAAGTGGCACATTTCCGAGCGAGGGAGGCAAATGAAGCGCGACGCGGAGCGGCGCGCTTCATTTTCCCGAGATCGAAATGTGCCACTTTGAGCTCGAATGTGCACACTCCGTTTTAAGCTCGATTACCACACGACTCGCTTTAAAAAAAATTTGTCACGTTAGTTATACCCCACCTCGTACACGGAAGGGCTCAAATTTTGACGTTAACTTTCTTTTATTATCCTAAATAATGTTTGCAGTGTCCCATTAAAAAAAGTCAATTTTTTTGGCCCAGTCTAATTTTTACACATGGTTATATTTAATTTTCCACGCCAAAGAAGTATAACTTCTGACGCGCGTACCGGGTTTTTTTTAATAAAGTTTTTGCACTGTCGCTTTCCACCGAGAAAGATATTCGAGCTCCTTTGAAGAAAGCTTAAAGCACTAATTTTCCTCTCTTGCTTTCTATTTACTCTTCATCAGCAGTGATTTCTGTTTTAAAGGAATTTGGTTACGGATAAGTCGGTTTAATTTAATTTTTAAGCAAATCTGTTTGCGGACGTAATCGAAGTGTTAATATTTTTAAATCGCGGTTTTCACTTGGGGGGGTTTTAATTTTTCTGCGTCGCGCATTAAAAAAGGATTATGATGTTGATAGAAGCGACAAAGTTGGACGATTTTGAAGTTGAGAATGTTTGCCGAATGAAGTTGGAAACTTTATTGTGCAATGAAGAGGGGGAATTTGTCCGATAATAGTAACCCCTCAAATTTTGTAGTTTGAGTGGAGTTTAGAACAAGGGGGATACACATGTAAATGCAAATAATATGTGTGCTTATTGCAGATGATTACATTTGTATACTCGAATGTGGAAAGCGGCCCCCTTTTGAATACATTTCGCGTTTCCACGTTAAACGGATTAGAAATGCATTGTTCTCGTCGATGTTCATCGAATTTAACATGGTTAATGCCGGAAAATATTTATTAATTTATGGTGTTAATCTTATTACAGTAAGTCTCTTTAGATAATTATCTCGATACGAATTTTGATTGGGTTTCGGAATTGGAATCGTTCATAAAATTGTGTCAAACAGGACTGTCGTTTCTTTTCTTCAAAAATTAACATTGACTTAATTTATTAATTACGTAAATTAAAATTGCATGGTTATTTTTCATTTTTTACAAAATAACTTTTTTTAAATTTTTTGAAAAATAATGTTTAGTACAAAAATAAACTTTAAATGAAAGGTATCAATTTTTTTAGACAGTTGGATAAAGGTCGTCTTAAGGGCTTTCCAAAAATATATAACAAATTACCATTTGATTAATAAATAATTTCAAAAAATATATTTTTCTTTTGTGACGACGAAGTTGTTTCAGTAATTTTTTTTGAAATAACATTTTAATTATCTTGTATCTTGTTTTTGGAAAACTCTCGACGAGCTCTATCCAATTATCTAAAAGAATTATTATTATTTTATTAAAGATAAGAAAATTGACAGTTCCAAGTTAAACCGGAAGAACTATAAAAATTTATATTTGTGCCATTGTACGAATTAAAAAAACTTTTATACTCGAAATTTTTTTAATTTAGAAGTTATAAGCTTGTGGCACTTGAAATAAACCACCCGGTATAATTCATCTTACCATGCAGTGTCTTACCACCCTGCGATTATTCTAAAGCAGGGTTAATTATTATTATTAACCCATTTAACTCCACCGATGCGTAAATGTATCACCTGACATTTTAATTTCAAGATAGTAGCATTAATTAAAATATAAATTACAAACAGATTATAAAAGATGTGGAAAATTAAAATTCCTAAATATGTCAAAAATTAAGATTATTTAAATTATGAAATTATGAAAATAGCTCAAAAAAGACATTTTTAAAAACACAAAATTCCGCTTATAACGCAACCACTGTAAATTTTTTGAACATGTAACTACACGGAGAAAAAATATCGTTATAATAACCATACGTATCCCTATTTTAGCTATCCTGTTGGATAGTTATCTTTCACAGGGATACGCCGTATAGCTAATTTAGCTATCCAGAGTATCCTTATTGTGGATCCTTATAGTAACGATCCGTATTACTGTTTTAGACATTCAAAAGATTCTTGTCATAGTGATTTAACGGATATGCACGGAGAACAAAATATCGTTATAATAACCATACATATCCCTATTATAGCTATTCAAATCCTCAAATTAACTATACAGTTACCTACACGACGGATACTGTACAGGTTCACGAGAGCTTTTCGTTTGAACGCTTGAATCAAATATATGAATCCTTATTATAAGTATACTATGTAGAGCTGTTTTGATCATACTATGAATTGTCAAATTGACTTATAAATATCGTTAAATTAGACATTCGAATCCTTGTCAGAACAATACGTCAATTGGGTATACGTTAGATAGTTATATTAACGATATTTTTTTCTCCGTGTACCTGTTTGGCAAATCTAAAAATCAATACTTTGAAGACTTCGTGAAAAATCAATACATAAACTCCGCCCCTTTACTTAACGCAAATTTGCCTTAACTTATAGAGTTTCAATACATTCAATACAATGTTCTTTGAATGTAACATATGTGCTTCAAAGAAAATTTAGGAAATTTAAATTATACCAGTCTTTAAAACATTTTTTTAAATTACTTTCATCTTCAACACTTTGTCTTTGTTTCATTAATATAGACAATTTGTATTTCTAATAGTTTTTTAATGTCTCGGCGCTAAATGGGTTAAATATTCAATATTAAATATTCACAATTTTTTTAAGTCATTATTGACATTTTTACCTTTATATTTATTTCGAATTGTAGGATACATTCACCAAATATCGTCCTCTTTTTGTAAAATCTTTCTAGGAAGAAAACTCTGAAGGTTAAATAATAAATAAACTCTTAATAATTAGATATACTTCTTTATTCTTAAAAATAATCATAAACTTGTTATCTTTGTAACAAATTCGATACAGATAGCTTTAACGAAAATGTACAAATTTAAAAAATATTTTAAGTTTTTAATTACGTCCCGGGGACGATATTAAGATCATAATTATAAAAGTAAAAGTAAAAATACAATATTCTTTTATTAAAGGTACAATAAACACTTAGAAAACGGTTAGTATAATGACAATATAAAAAATAAAATATTATAACTTCTAAATTTTAATACAATATTTTATTTTCATAAAATGGGCGTTCAATTTAATTTAAGATTGGTTATCTAACTTTCAGAGCTTCCCATGTTAAATTCGCATGTCCATTCTCTTTTGATAAGAACGGTCCATAACATCAATTTTAAACTAAAGCATTTCGTTTATTTCCAACCACTCAACTTCAAAAATCTCCAACTTTTATTAAAAATTAAGCTGAAAATAACTAAAAGATTTCATAGAAAATTTGTTCGAAAGCAACGCTTAGAAATACGATTCATTTTTAATTTTTATATTTTTTAAGTATCAATAACTTTCGTTTTATAGATCATTTTTTCTCAAATTATTTGTTTTGATAATATTTTTTAAATGTTAAAATTACAACATATAGGGAAACCTGTTGTACCTTAGCCTTTTGTTCACATGTAATTTTTTTTAAATTGTATATGTAACAATTTTTCGGTAAAATGAATTGCATCGTAGTGGGCCACTAATAAGGTATCATCATAAAATATTTGAAAGCAATACCAACCGTTTACTCAATTTGCCGTAAAATTTAAAAATTAGTGGATCTATGGTCTAGGTGCAACAGAGGTGATGTACCTTGGCTCTATTTACATTAAGCAAAATAAAACCCATTGTTCTATGAAAACTATATATTTATTTTTGGATTATAAGAACTACTAATGTTCTTCTTTGAGATGACACTAAAATTGTTTCAATAATTAACAAAACTTTTCTCGTATTACTAAAATTTCACATACTTAATGATTAACTTTGCAAAAATATAAATTTTTCGATAGACTTGCGAGGCATATTATCTGAAGCAAAATAAAAAACAATTACCGATAAATTATGTCGAAAAGACCGAAGCCCACCCTAAAAGAAATTTAGGATGTGCCGCTGCGGTTTTATAATTTTTAACTAAAAATTTCAGCTGTGCTGACAAAACGTATTCCACGTAGGGGAACCTGTTGTACCTTGGCCCTTTTTTACTTGTAATTTTTTTACATTGTGTACCTATGTAACAATTTGTTGATAAAATGAATTGCATCGTAGTGGGGCACTAATGAGGTATTCATCATAAAATATTTGAAAGCATTATTTGGTCATGCAATTTATATTTAATTTTATTTAGAATGTTAATTCATTATTGTGAATCATGCTTAAAGCTGAGTGCGCACATTCGAGCTCAAAGTGGCACATTCCAATCTCGGGAAAATGCCACTTTTCGCTCGAATGTGCACATCCTTGTATTTATTGGATTTGGCTACATTGATCTTTTTTCTTTAAAATCAAAAAAATAAATTAAGATTTTCCATTTCAAAAAAATTGTGGCGTTTATTTTTCGAAATTAACTGTTTAAAAGCACTAAATGAGAGAGGTGTTTGTGGTATAGAGGAACCTATTGTACCTTGGCCCTTTTTTCACTTATAATTTTTATTAAATTGCATATGTAAGAATTTGTGGATAAAATGAATTGCATCGTAGTGGGGCACTAATAGGGTATTCATCATAAAATATTTGAAAGCATTGCCAACTGTTTACTCAAATTGCTATAAGATTTAAAAATTAGTGGATATATGGCCTAGGTACAACAGAGGTGATGTACCTTGGCTCTATTCACATTAAGCAAAATAAAACCCATTGTTCTATGAAAACCACATATTTTTTTTGGATTATAAGAATCTTCTTTGAGATGACACTAAAATTATTTCAAAAATTAACAAAACTTTTCTCGTATACTAAAATTGCACCTATTTAATGGTTAACTTTGCAAAAATTTTAATTTTTTGTTAAACTTGCGAGGCATATTATCTGAACCAAAATAAAAACAAATACGAATTTATAACAAAGTTATATCTAAATTTTATTTATTGCACGTTGACCTTAGGGCCAAGGTACAATTTATTGACGGTGACCGAGGTACAACACACCGACCCTTGACGTTTAAACTCAAAAATAAAATTAAAGATTATGTTGTGCCAAAATCAAACCACCACCATGCAAACATTAATAAACAACTTTTCTATTACGATGAGTCATTTGTTATTAGGTAATAAAAATCAATAAAATATTTCGTAAAAAGAATAGAAAAGACTTACTTTTTTTCGATTCAAAATTTCAATTGATCTCATACATTAACAAAGTACATTGGCCAGCTGTTACTAACTTCACGTTAATGTCTGTCAATGTGGCATTTGAAATATCGAAAATTATGAATCACGAAAGCCCGCAAATACTAAAAAAAATAAAGTTGCCCTAGGTACAAAAGGCACCAAGGTACAACAGGTTCCCCTAACAACAAATAATTAGCTTTTAACACGCAGAGTGAGGTATTAGCATAACATATCGGATAGTTTACCAATAAATTAATGAAACACACAAACATTACCATTTTTGATGCAAATCAGTGTAATTATGAACGAAACAATAAGTTTTGGCGTGGAAGCGTCTACGTTGCACATTAGTGCAAATTAATTAGTTAATTCGCATGGCAACATCTGAATTATTGGCATTTAAAATTAATTTATTCGCAACAATAATGAGCTTTCGTGTTTCTAATTAAGTCGTGCTATTAGTTCGTTAACTCGTTTTACGTTCAATTCGTTTAACTTAACTTTTAGATTAAATAAATTCGATTCATATTTACTCTCGTCTTCGTTTTGCTTTGATTTACTTCGGCCCACAAACAGCAATTTTTTTTTCGACGAAATTTAACGTCCCTCACTCTTCGTGCAAATGCCGTTAATAAATCTCGGCTAATTGGCAAAGTTAAAGGCTAAACTAACCACTTTACCTCTTTATATACAACTGTTATCCTACATTAATTAAAGTTGCGCTTTCGAGTTAGTTTTCTATTTATTTATTTTTTTTATTTGGGCCTACAAAAAAAATTACCATATGTAGCATATGGAGCTTAATTTAATGACGTTTTAGTAGTTTCAAAGTCTAAATCGTCCGATAAATGACTTAAATATTAAAATAAAAAAGTAAAATAATTCGAGCTAAAACCGTTCGGAAAACGTGCAAAAAACCCCAACGAATAATTCGCAAGAGTCTCCTCAAAAAATTGGCAAATTGAAAAGGAAATGCACGAAAGTTTCCATTATGTAAAAGCGTAGTTATCGTTGTGGTTTTTCGTTGCAACATTAGCCGGCAAACTTTATCCGAGATGTAAAATAAGTTATTTCGTCGAAAGTTAAGGCGAGTTTTCTTCGAAGTTGGCCTTTTCGAAGTTTCGTTTCTAAATAAAAAGTTTTTATCAGAGGGAATGTGTCAAAGTAAGCTGCAGTTAAAGTAGTGTCTTTTTCATAAAGTTTTGATGGAAAAAAGATTGGAAACTGCAAGCTGATACGTTTCCCCTTTTTTTTTGCTTTTGCATATTTAAATTCGATTCGGTTAAGTAGTTTTTTCGTTTGAAAATCGCGACGTCGCGCAATTTGTCGCCTACTTATATAAACGTTTTGTTTGAAGTAAAATTGCTTTAATACATTTATGTTTACTTGCTGTACTTTATTTTCTGTTGTTTTTTCTTTTTCGTTTAATTGATTTAAAGGCACTAAATTATTTTTGATACCCTTGCAATTATAGAAAATTAAGAAAGCGAACCTATTCTTTTGTTTATAAGTTTTTAAAGTTATACTTCTTTTGGCAGGCAACGGAAGTTGCGCGCGCACAGCTAACGAAAATTGGACAGTATGAAGTTAGCCGTCTGCGAAAGTGAATTATTGTGAATTGCGCTCAAAACCGAGTGCACACGTTCGAGCTCGAAGTGGCACATTCCGATCTCGGGAAAATGAAGCGCGCCGCTCCGCGTCGCGCTTCATTTGCCTCCCTCGCTCGGAAATGTGCCACTTTTCGCTCGAACGTGCGCATCCTCGCTTTTATTGAATTTGTTTCCATAACTTTTTGTATTTAAAAAGAAAATAGTAATGTATTCGGATAAAACGACATATGTGCACAATTTCTCTAGATTAAATTGTACACTCGGCACAGCATTGTAATTTTTAATTAAATTATATAGAAAGCAAATCAATTATTGTGAATCGAGCTCAAAACCGAGTGCGCACGATCGAGCTCGAAGTGGCACATTCCGATCTCGGGAAAATGAAGCGCGCCGCTCCACGTCGCGCTTCATTTGCCTCCCTCGCTCGGAAATGTGCCACTTTTCGCTCGAACGTGCGCATCCTCGCTTTTATTGAATTTGTTTCAATAACTTTTTGTATTTAAAAAGAAAATAGTAATGTATTCGGATAAAACGACATATGTGCACATTTTCTCTAGATTAAATTGTACACTCGGCACAGCATTGTAATTTTTAATTAAATTATATAGAAAGCAAATCAATTATTGTGAATGGAGCTCAAAACCGAGTGCGCACGTTCGAGCTCGAAGTGGCACATTCCGATCTCGGGAAAATGAAGCGCGCCGCTCCGCGTCGCGCTTCATTTGCCTCCCTCGCTCGGAAATGTGCCACTTTTCGCTCGAACGTGCGCATCCTCGCTTTTATTGAATTTGTTTCAATAACTTTTTGTATTTAAAAAGAAAATAGTAATGTATTCAGATAAAACGACATATGTGCACATTTTCTCCATATTAAATTGTATACCTACTCGGCACAGCATTGTAATTTTTGATTAAATTATATAGAAAGCAAATTAATTATTATGAATCCAGCTCAAAGTGGCACATTTCCGATCTCGAGAAAATGTGCACATTACACATGATTATATTTGATTCAGTCACGCGAAAGAAGTATAACTTCTAACACCCGTGCATAATTACGCGTACCGCGCTTTTTTTTAAATAGGATGGTAATTTTGCAACATTTTTCTGTTGATTTTGGTATGCCAACTCAAAATAGTATTTAAATGTAGAAAAATATCAAAGAGTTAAAGAATTATAAGAGCTTTGGGTTTTGTAAAATTATTTTTCTTTGGGTGAGACTTCATTTTAAAAAAATCTATTTTAAATATTACATTAGAATGGTCCATAAAAATAATGAAAGCGGTGAAAAAAAGAAATGCCAAACAAATATTTAAAATTTCAGTTACTTTGCTGCACAGAAATTTACTTATAAATAGCAATAAAGTAAAACACCCAATACTTGATCCTGATCGGGTCCTGACCCGATACCCGACCACTAACGTTATATTTTGTATTTATACCTAAAGCGTGAAATTATATTAATTTTTATAATCTTTAATTAGTTATTTTAGCAATTAAATAAATTCAATATTATTTTTATCTTGTCAATACCTTATAAAATCGCGATCTAATATAGGACCAAATTTTTTGTTTGGAATTAGTACTCAATCAACTATGATACAGATAAAATGTCAAAATATACAATGGCAGACGTCATTATATGTCAAAACTCGTAATTTTTTTTAAATAATTTAATTGTAATTATTAATAATTATTTTTGAATTTAATAAATAGCATTTTAATTCAATAATTAAATTAAACTAATATTTTTTGTTAGTGTATAAAAATGCTTTTTAGTGATCGGGTACTGGGGTATATACTGATCGACTACTAATTCTCTTGATGTTAGCGTGATCGGCTATTGGGGTAACCCAGTAATTATTTTGAAATATTATTTTATTAATTTCTGTTGATTTATTACCTGAAATTTTATTAATTTGCTATCTAAAAACTTTTATTAATCAATAAAAAGGTCTCTGACCTTATTTCAAAACTATCCAAATCATAATTAAGAATTTCTTGCTCTCCAACAACGATCTAATACAAAAATTACTTTCTAAAGAACTAAAAAGCACTTTGAAACAGCAATATGTGAAAACGATGACGATATCACTTAGGCACCTCTTGATTTCACCCCTCCGAATTAATAGCATGTGTAGTTTCCGAGAAAACACTACAAAATCGATATTTTGGGATTACTTTAATGATCTGTAAACAATTCAAAAATTTTTCAAATATTACTAACGACAAATTTTTAATTGAACTTAAGGACTTACCTTTTTTTATCAAATTACATTTCTAAAACTTTTCGGCAGTAATCGAACAGTTTTCCACCCTCATTTTATTAATACGTGTTATACAAGGCGTGCGTTATTCGAGAAAAATGCGCAAAAGACGGGAGCAAAGTTAATAGAAAAATCAAATACACGGAAAAAATCGCAAAATTTCCAATAAATACAATTTTGACGATATAAAGCTTCAATTTACGAGGATATTAAACGCGAAATGGGCCGAATCAGATTTATTCATATAAAATATTAAGGGGGCATTTTACGAGCGACAATTTTATAATATGAAACATTCCACATTCGCCGTGTAACATCTGAATGTGTGCAAAATTATTATCTTAAGCTGTCGAAGAGGGATCTCTCAGATATTAAAGTTATGTTTCATCGGAACCCTTCCCCGCCTTCGCGCTCGTAAATTCAAAGAGAGCTGGCTCGAGAATTTTTCAGCCCCCCAACCCTTTCTAACCCAATTGCTACAACGGAAGCGGCATTTTAAATAAGTTTAGATAAATTACGATAACTGCAAGCTACTTCAATATGTAGGAGCTCTTTAACCCAGTTTCCTTTTACAAAACCATATACAGTCGAACCTCGTAAAGTCGAAGTCGAAGGGAAACTAAAAATAATTCGAGTTATCAAAAAAAGTCGAGTTAAATACTTTTTTGTCTATATATAATATCTATATTTGCAATACTTTATACAAAATAACCAAAATTTGTAAACAATTATTAACATTATTTATTGTTATTAAGTATTTAGGTAATATGGTTATTTACATCTTATTTATTGTTGGTTTGAAAGTAATCTAAAATTGTCTTTTGCTTCATTGATCCAAAATGTTGGGTTTTTACAAATTTTTCCAATGATCTCCCGAAACCAGAATATTTTTACTACGTGTATGCCAAAACCATTCAATCATAGCTTTCTCCAAGTTGGAAAAAGGACACTCCTTTAGCTTTTTTTTAGATTTCGTTTACATTCCTTGTTGATCGGTAAATAATTTTAGAAAAAGTATTTAATTCTTTTAGTTTTTTTGTTACAACGAAAACAAAAAGGCAAAAATAGACCCTTTTCTTGTAAAAGAAACGGTAAAATCATCTTAAATTTTATAACTGTTGAGAAAGCATTTAAACATAAATTAGTATTTAAATCCAATTGATGTACCGACGTCAAAACATCAAAGTCTTGTAGAAGGTTTCCACTTTTTCATCCTATTTTACAATAGCCATTTTGACCAGCAATAACACCGAACAAACCCGTTCTTTAATCTTACCAGGTATTGTACTTTTATGAAAAGTTGTAAAATTTAACTTAGTTATGGAAGTTATGGAAATATTTACTAATGGAAATTTGAATGTAGGGAATTGTAAAACGCTTCGACTTATCGAAAAATTCGAATTATCAAAATTTGAGTTATCGATATAAAAATAAAGTGCGTTTTAAAAGTATAACCTCACCTAAAATTTCGTTATTTTTCCGCTAAATTTTGTCGTATTAAAAAAATATTAGTACCATTAAATTCAGCATGTGAAGAAACACCTAAAATTAAAAGAAGAAAATTTATTCAAATATTTATTAGAAAAATTGATAGAATTCGATTTAAAGCCGTTTCATAATTATAACCTCATTGATTTTTTTTTAATTTATGGCTAATACAACGTTTTATAGTAAAAAAATAATCATGGAGAACTTTTTTAATAATATGTCAAGTTGCCATTTCTATTTATTAAGTAATATAATTTGTACTCAACAACAATATCATGGCAGGAGATGTGATGATTGAACAAGTGTACCAGTACAAGTATTTGGGACATGAATCAACCATTGGTAGAGATAACCAAACTCATGAGCTGCAGAGAAAAATACGTGCGTTATCTTGTTGGAAGATGTACTTGATCTCTAAAGTTGACTAGTAAGAACACCCTGGTATTCTTCTGACCTCATATGAGTAGACGGAAACACAAGACGTAGTAATCAATTAGATGAAAAATCTCCTCATACCATGAGTAAGCCACCTCCAAAATTCCACTTACTAAAAAATATTTCTTCTTTTCTCAAGTCTTGCCAGTAGTAATTATTACCGACTGGTCTATCTAAATTAATTTTTTTTTCGGCACTAAAAATGACCTAAACCAATTTTTTTAGAATTTACTCAATTTTAAATTATTTTATTACTTATAGATGGGTGTAGAACAAATACCAATTTGTTTTTTAAATACCTACGTATATTCTCCCAATTTTGAGTTATGTTGATTTGGCCAAATTCAAGACCTTTGGTTTTATGAAACGGTTTCAAATACGGTGCTACATTCATATTAGCACGAACAATATGAGCAGATTTTTTTACCGTCCTCCAAATGGTAGATTTTGACATATCCAAGTTAATTTGTTGTTTTATTTCATTGCAATTAATTCTAGAATTTAACGCACAATTTACAATATGTCGAATTTGACGACTTGATAACTTATTGGCCCCCCCAGGGCGTATTTTGGTACCATATATTGGTGTATTTCGTAAATAATTATTAATCAATCTAGGAGAACGTTTTGAACGGCGAGAGATTTCACGATTACTAAGTTTTTCTTCACTTAAAACACTAATTTAACCTTTTTCATAGTCATTTAAAGTTTACCCTTTGGCATAATAAAAAATTAAATAATAAAGAACTAAAACGTACTATTAACAGAGTTACAACAACGTGTGGTTATGCTTATGAAACGGCTCTATAATGCATTTTATTTATTTTTTGGTATAAACAGATGAACAAATTTTTTCGTTTTAATTTTGTTGAAGTTCTTTTGCATGCTGCATTTAATGGCATTAATAATTTTTTTGAGCGGAAAAGTTAAGTTTAAAAATAAAATAAAATAAAATTTGGCTGAGGTTATACTTTTCAAACGCACTTTATTAACGTTGAAATAGGCAAGTCCTAGGGAAGCAGGTTCGAGTTCGAGTTATCAACAATTCGACTTATGGAGGTTCGACTTACGGAGGTTCGACTGTATTTACCTAAACTGTTTTGGAGTTGAACTTATTTTTGAAAAAAACCGGTGCGCGTACTTTTGTACGTGCGTTAGCAGTTATACTTCTTTGGCGTAACTAAATTAAATTTAACCACGTGTAAAAATTAATATAAATAAATTCAATAAATACGAGGATGTGCGCATTCGAGCGAAAAGTGGCACATTGCCGAGCGAGGGAGGCATAGATATAATTTAGATATTGGGAACTGACATGGAGGCGTGGCTTAAAAAACATGTCGGAAAGTAGCTTACAATTTTAAATGTTTAACCCATGTGATAATAGGATAAGTCTTTAAAATGTTATTAAATATCACAGATACCATATATTAGTTTGGACGGGTGATAACGCGAAACAAAAAAATATTCATGATGCGCAACGAATTTTATCTGCGGGGCATTTAATTAAATGTGGAATAAATCGTGAAAAAAATTAATAAAAATGTGAACGTAATTACCGCGCTTTGTATACAAACGTATTTTGTTTTATGGTCGACTCTATCGTTTTACGTCGTTCTAGTCGTCTTTGCAGCCGAGATTATTGTTGAACAGTATTTTCTGCTCCAAACGACTTAGGTAAATGGCATGATGGAACCGCTGTTTTTTTTTAAATCTTCTTTTCGAATTATAATCTAAAAAAATCACGAATAACAAATTACTTTTTTTATTAATGTTTAATTACTTGCAAGGTAAAAAAATTATACTCTCAGTTTTTAATTTTTAGGTTAAACTTTAAAAACATACCTGGTAATATATAATCAGTTTTCTTGAAATGTAGCGAGCAAATTTTCATTCGAGGAGTAACTTTATTTATTTTCAATAACTTTTTCCACGCTTTAAATTTATCAACTTTTTCCAAATTACCAAAAAAATTTTCTAGTAACGCTGTACCATCACCAGCTTTCGGAAATTTATGGAAAACCACGTTTAGATTTTTATTGGTTTTACTCTTACAATCTCTCACTGCACAACATACTCTATTTTTTGATTTATTACGTTCTGTAAAAACTGCACCTTCCATTTTTACTTTTATTTATTAATAATTTATTATAAACTATTTATTACTAATATAAACTGCATATATTTACAATGTATTTACTAGACAGTTGTAAGCTATTAATAGTTTGTTTTTTTACCACCAGATTGCGTGCCTCGATTTGTCAGTTCCCAATAATTTAGGTCTAATTTACATTGTTAAGATTGTTTATAATTGTTTCTATGTCTATCAATTGGTAATAAATAAATTGACAACAATGTCATTTGCTAGGAAATCGATTATTTTACTTTATGAATATTCTGAGATTATGTAGCGTGTCCGAATTAAATATAAAAAATCAGACATGTACTTTTGGGTTAGGTGAGACATTTAGAAATTTTTTTTTCATATAGACAAATCCAATTAATACGAGGATGTGCGCATTCGAGCGAAAAGTGGCACATTTCCGAGCGAGGGAGGCAAATGAAGCGCGACGCGGAGCGGCGCGCTTCATTTTCCCGAGATCGGGAATGTGCCACTTTGAGCTCGAATGTGCACACTCGGTTTAAAGCGTAATTCACAATAATTTTGGTCACGAAAAATTATTCAATAATTTTTATCATTCCTTCTCACTCGTACTTATAAGTTTGTCGTATCTTTTCGCTCGCTCCCACTCATTGCTATGGTAAAAATAGGTTTTTCGAACATATAATCGATATTTAAATTAAATTTGTTGATTGGAAAGAAAGTTTAATTTACAAAATTCAATTAATACGAGGATGTGCGCATATTAATTTAAAAATACTTAAAAATAAGCTTTTGTAATGGGAACCGATGTGTCCCTATTTATGAGACACTCTAAAGGTGTGTGGCCCCATTGTTTCATGATACAGGTCCCCATTATTGAGACAGTTAAAAATCAATTTAGGACAACAAATCATTAAATTTTTGTAAATTAAACGACTAATCAACGAAAATTATCGTAAGATCAAACTTATTTTTTTTCTTTAATTTTTTTTGCAGCTTTTTAACCTGTTCCATTAATTTTCTTTTTTTCTCTTGCAATTTTTTTTTAATTTTTTTTCTCGTTATAGTATAATTTTATAGACAAACAAAAAATAAGTTTCTGAAAGTTTCAATTTAAAATTTGAGTTTTAAAAGGTCGCTCAGAATTTTTTTTTATTTATTAGTACATGACTTTGGATTATAGCTTAATGCTAATAAAGCAAATTTAATACGCACTTTTTAATAAAATTATGTTTTTTTTTGTCATGTGTTTCATTTTCAGTTCATCTCGGTGTGAATTTTGTTTATTATTTTAATAAATAATGGAAAAAAAATGTATGAAATTTTAATTTTAATATTAAAATGTCTCTCGAAAAAATCCAAAGTGATAATAATAAATAAAAATAATAATAAATAAAAAAAAATTCTGAGCGATTTTAAAACTCAAATTTTAAATTAAAACTTTCAGAAACTTATTTTTTGTTTGTCTAAAAAATTATACCGTAACGAGAAAAAAAATTTTAAAAAAATTGTATTTTGACCGATTTTGATATTTTAAAAAATTTTGAGCGACCTCTTAAAATGTTTTTTTGAGCTGTCCTTTGGAGGTAGCTCTTAAAACATCAAAAACTAACATTTTTTTCCTCGAGACTACAAAAAAAAAATAGTCGGATTTTTGCGTCACCCTAAGGCGCTCCCATCGCAGCTCTATCCAGCACCCACTTGAAAATATCATCCTCTTCTTTCGATGATAACACTGTGCTCGGTCCTGTCTTATTTTTTATCTTCTCAGCAGGCCCAATATTTTTCTTTCTACCTAGTGTAGCTACAGGTACTCCAAAGGCAGCTACTGCCTTTTGTAAAGATCGCCTTTAAAGCTTTTTCGATACTTAACGGATCATAGTTATTCCTTTTAATCTTTTTCTTTGTTATTTTACTCTTCACATTTGAGCACAACTTGTTTTTTTTTGGTTAATTTAGAATGCTTTTTTGTCTTCTTTGATTTTTGTTTATTCTCCATTCTCTCAGTTTTTAATTAAAATTTTTGTTTCGCACACTGTTGTTATTTAATCCAAAACATTTTATAAATCAATATACATATAATATATGTAAGAATATTAAAAAATTATTTAATTATTAAAAAAAAAATTGCCTAAGTATTTGTATTTTTTAAAAGTATTATTGTGTACTTTTTGAATAAATTAATGTATTCACGTAATGTCTCATAAATTGGGACATCGTCTCATAATAGGGACTTTGACCTTACACCTGAAAATATTTTTATCGGGCTTGCTGAAATTAGGCGTGCAGAAGAGCACCATGATAACTTACCAAACGGAATAAAATCTATAACCTCTTTCAAAAAAAAAAAAATTAATGTAAATTTATTCAATTTTTAATTTTTCAAATTGAAAAATAGAAGATTAATATGGGCAAATTGAATAAATACGAAGATGGGCGCATTCGAGCGAAAAGTGGCACATTTCCGAGCGAGGGAGCAAATGAAGCGCGACGCGGAGCGGCGCGCTTCATTTTCCCGAGATCGGAATGTGCCACTTTGAGCTCGAATGTGCACACTCGGTTTTAAGCGTGATTCACAATCATTTAGATCAATAAATTACACAAAAATTTAGTTAGTTAATATTAATCGTTTTCTTCCACTCGCACTTTTGGTATTGCTGTATGTTTTCGCTCCCTTTCACTCATTGCTATGGCAAATACGTTTCTAGAACATAAAACCAATGTATATTAAATTAAATTTAATATTTGGATTTGAAAGAGCAAAGGGTAAAGTAGACAAATTTGTTAAATACGAAGATGTGCGCATTCGAGCGAAAAGTGGCACATTTCCGAGCGAGGGAGGCAAATGAAGCGCGACGCGGAGCGGCGCGCTTCATTTTCCCGAGATCGGAATGTGCCACTTTGAGCTCGAATGCGCACACTCGGTTTCAAGCACGATTTACAAAAATTAATTTACTTTCTTGGACGGCTAACTTCATTCTATCGAATTGTCGTTAGCTGTGGGCGCGCAACTTCCGTTGCCTACGAAAATTTCCCCTAACGCGAAAAATTCGACTTATCGAAGTTCGACTGTAACTTAGCCTTTTCCTTCTACGTTCGCCACCCCTTTGCGTTGTTTTGGGCGAGAAATTTTCGCTTTGTAGTTAAAATACTCGACAGACAGTGCTAGGTAATTCTTAAATGAAATTAAGGGCCTACATTAAAACTTCCCTTACATTAAAGCCTTCCTTTAATTTCAATTATAGTTTGCTCGTACCGCTTTTTAATTAATCTCCGACAACTAACCGAAGGGGGCGGCTGTTTGTCTCCTCAACTTTTAAGTTTATTATTTGCGCCCCTCGTATTTCACACACGCGACAAGACAGACAATTTCCACTTGTAAAACCGAAATTTTTAAAATAGGTAAACAGATTTATAGGCGCTGAGGGAGCGCCGAACTTCTCAACCCCCCGCATTATTCGAAATCCGGCCCGATCGATTCACCCCTTTCGCATAACTTCGACGTCTTCCTATTATTAGCGTCGCTCTCGAAAGATAATCTTCGTCCTTATGCCTTTTCGAGTTCCGTAAATTATGGGCGGGTTATTTTTTATCAAAAAAAAAAAAAAAATGTATCGGACACAGAAATAAAAATGAAATATACAAAAAAACGTGGAAGCAAAATGTGATAAACCGACACCGAAAAGATATAAGTAAGAAATATAGTGGCGGCCGGGCGCAGTTGGGTTTTATTTCGCCCCCACGAAAACGGTCACGCACTTTTCGCCATTTCCTATGCGTATCATCCCTCCGAAAATGCTACATCGACCTGCATTGTAGTTAAAAAAGAAACGTTAGATAATTTATCAAACTCCTTTCGCTGACCTCCAAACTTTTCTCCGGCTGGAAGTTATGAGTTATCGCTTTTTTAGTATTTTTTTTTGCTTCTTATAGCTTTTCAGATTATTTTAATGTTCGGAATATCAAATATTTATGACTAAACGGAAGTTAAGGGTTGAAATTTGCTAAGAATAACTCTCGGCTGATTTATTGTCGGTGGCTTAATTTATTTGACCTACGTGTGCTCGGCGGCAAAATACACCTTGATCTTTTGCGTTTTACACTTTTGGGGTTGGAAATCAACTTATTATTGTTTTATTAGAATAAATGCGTAGAGATCCGAGTGCAGATGAAAACACTTCAATTTCTTGCTTTTTAAATATAAAATTAATAAGTTGATGTTGATTTTAAAACGAATTTGAAAAGGGGATGATATTTTAGAATTAAATTAAGCGGAGGGTGTCTTGCTCCTAATTATTAACAATAAGTCATTCGGCTTCTAAAAACTTATACACCCATACCTCGCTATACGGCCGCTCTTTATACGGCATTTCGCTATAACGGCCCTCTTCAATTAAGGCACGTTTTCGATTTACGGCCTAAATGTTTTGCCATAACGGCAAAAAAAACTTTTTTTTATGTCAATATATCTACATGTTGCCAATCTTGCGCAAGCGCAATAATTGATTCCTTATACGGGTTTTTGCTTTGCGACCAAGTTTCGTTGAACGTATCTAGGCCGTAAAGCGAGGTATGGGTGTAGTTGTTTTCGTTAGATTTTCCATAAAAATAAATCAATAGTTTTACGTTTTTTGTTACATAAAATGTTGGATACCAAAAACGATAAGCGCTTTTGTGCAAACATTTAGAAATGAGTCAGTTTAAAATCGACTGTTGTGCAGTAAAGACGTTTTAAATTTGTTATTAATTTTACTAAATAAACTAATTAATATTTTTCTGTATTTAAATAAGTTGTGCGATGCCCAATCAAATATCAAATTAATTATAAAAAGGTAGATTTTATTTTTATGGCAGTTTTTTTAATAATTTATTTAATCTTATTTGTTAATTATAAGCCATTAATTAAACAAAAAAATAATAATCAGAAATACAAAATTTAATAAGAAAATTAATAACGTTAGTTTTAAACATTAAAATACATTGAAAACATTTTAAGAACAAATTGGACGTTTCTAAACTTTTGAATCTGAAAATAATTTAATTGAAATCGCCAAACTTTTAATTGCCTATAACAAGTAATTGGATTTCTATGAAGATATAATTATTTTTATTCGATTTGCCATAAAAATAAATCAATATTTATACGTTGTTTGTTACATAAAATGTTGGATATCAAAAACGATAAATACTTTTGTTGAAACTTTCAGAAGTGAGTCAGTTTAAATCGACCACTGTGCAGTAAAGACGTTTTACGATTGTTATTAATTTTATTAAATAAACTAATTAATATTTTCGCGTATTTAAACTAAAGTGTGCATTGCCAGATCAAGTACCAAATTAATCGCAAAAAGGTAAATTTTATTTTTATGACAGTCTTTTTAATAATTTATTTAATCTTCTGATGTTAGTAGTAGTTTTTTTCAATTATAAGATATTAAACACAAAATAATAATCAACAATTCATAGTTTAATAAGAAAATTAATAACGTTAGTTTTAAATATTAAAATACATTGAAAACATTTTAAGAACAAATTAGATATTCAAAACTTTGGGACCTGGAAAGAATTTAATTAAAATCACTAAACTTTTAATTGTTTATAACAAGTAATTGGATTTCTATAAACTAATAATTATATTGATTAGATTTGCTATAAAAATTAATCAATATTTTCACGTTGTTTGTTATCTAAAATGTTGGATATGAAAAACGATAAATGCTTTTATTCAAACATTTAAAAATAAGTCGGTATTAAATCGACTGTTTTGTGGTCTAATTTTTTAATCGCATATTAAATTAGAATTGCTTTATATTGCAAGGGGATGTTTCTACGTAGCCCTACTAATTATAGCCGGTGTCATTTCTCGGCCCTTTCTCTCTAAAACAAAAATTTTCGCCTTTTTGAAAAATTAAATTTGACTATACAATGAAACTTTTAAAACACAATAACTTTTTATTTTGAGAAGTAGGTACTCGGAAAGCATTCAGTTTCGAAAGTATTAGGCCTTAGTATGTCCGAAACCGGGGCGAACTCAAAACCCCCAAAATCGGTCAAAATTGAGACAAACATGGATTAACCCCTTTGCCTTTTTTGAAGAACAAAATTTTAAGTAAGGGTTTTCGCTTTAAATTTTTGCGAGACGTTCCTATGGACCCAAACCGACATAACCGGAGCCATTCTTCTCTGCTTCCCCACCAATCTTTAAATTTTTGATAAAACTAAATAAATAAAAAAAATACCCCCTTGATCAAGAAAAACAATATTAGCGATCTCATTTTCGATGCAATCATTACAAACGACACGGATTTGGAATCCTAGGACTTTTTTACATAAGATACATGTAAAATAAGTATAGGGCGCAACGTAAATTTTTGAAAATTAAAAATTGCAATTTTTGGAGCACTTTTTGGCACTTTTTTTGACTTTAAAAAAATTGTAGCGCCGTTATTTACGGACCAATATTTAAAAACTATACATATTCGGATTTGGCAGCCTTTTTGGCTTCAGATAGGCTTAAGAAACCATAGGGGTGCTATTCCAGAGCTTTGGGAAAACGTTTTGAAAATTCAAAATCGATGGGTTTTAACCCATGTATTTTTGGCAAAAAATGAAAAAAATAGAATTGCTTTATATTGCAAGGGGATGTTCCTACGTACCCCTAGTAACTATAGCCGGTGTAATTTACGGCGTTCTCGCTCTAAAATAAAAATTTTCGATACAAACTAAATAAATAAAAAGCGTACCCCTTGATTCACAAAAAAAATCGTAGCGCCCTTATTTTCGATCCAATCTTTACAAACGACACGGATTCGGAATCCTGAGGCCTTTTTACATAAGATACATGTAAAATAATTATAGGGCGCAACGAAAATTTTTCGAAACTTAAATATTGCAATTTTTGGAGCTGTTTTTGGCACTTTTTTTGACTTTAAAAAAATTGTAGCGCCGTTATTTTCGGACCAATATTTAAAAACTATACATATTCGGATTTGGCAGCCTTTTTGGCTTCAGATAGGCCTAAGAAACCATAGGGGTGCTATTCCAGAGCTTTGGGAAAACGTTTTGAAAATTCAAAATCGATGGGTTTTAACCCATGTATTTTTGGCAAAAAATGAAAAAAATAGAATTGCTTTATATTGCAAGGGGATGTTCCTACGTACCCCTAGTAACTATAGCCGGTGTCATTTCCCGGCGCTCTCGCTCTAAAATAAAAATTTTCGATACAAACTAAATAAATAAAAAGCGTACCCCTTGATTCACAAAAAAAATCGTAGCGCCCTTATTTTCTATCCAATCTTTACAAACGACACGGATTCGGAATCCTGAGGCCTTTTTACATAAGATACATGTAAAATAAGTATAGGGCGCAACGAAAATTTTTCGAAACTTAAATATTGCAATTTTTGGAGCTGTTTTTGGCACTTTTTTTGACTTTAAAAAAATTGTAGCGCCGTTATTTACGGACCAATATTTAAAAACTATACATATTCGGATTTGGCAGCCTTTTTGGCTTCAGATAGGCCTAAGAAACCATAGGGGTGCTATTCCAGAGCTTTGGGAAAACGTTTTGAAAATTCAAAATCGATGGGTTTTAACCCATGTATTTTTGGCAAAAAATGAAAAAAATAGAATTGCTTTATATTGCAAGGGGATGTTCCTACGTACCCCTAGTAACTATAGCCGGTGTCATTTCCCGGCGCTCTCGCTCTAAAATAAAAATTTTCGATACAAACTAAATAAATAAAAAGCGTACCCCTTGATTCACAAAAAAAATCGTAGCGCCCTTATTTTCTATCCAATCTTTACAAACGACACGGATTCGGAATCCTGAGGCCTTTTACATAAGATACATGTAAAATAATTATAGGGCGCAACGAAAATTTTTCGAAACTTAAATATTGCAATTTTGAGCTGTTTTGGCACTTTTTGACTTTAAAAAATTGTAGCGCCGTTATTTTCGGACCAATATTTAAAACTATACATATTCGGATTTGGCAGCCTTTTTTGGGTTCAGATAGGCTAAGAAACCATAGGGTGCTATTCCAGAGCTTTGGGAAAACGTTTTGAAAATTCAAAATCGATGGGTTTTAACCCATGTATTTTTGGCAAAAAATGAAAAAAATAGAATTGCTTTATATTGCAAGGGGATGTTCCTACGTACCCCTAGTAACTATAGCCGGTGTCATTTCCCGGCGCTCTCGCTCTAAAATAAAAATTTTCGATACAAACTAAATAAATAAAAAGCGTACCCCTTGATTCACAAAAAAAATCGTAGCGCCCTTATTTTCTATCCAATCTTTACAAACGACACGGATTCGGAATCCTGAGGCCTTTTTACATAAGATACATGTAAAATAATTATAGGGCGCAACGAAAATTTTTCGAAACTTAAATATTGCAATTTTTGGAGCTGTTTTTGGCACTTTTTTTGACTTTAAAAAAATTGTAGCGCCGTTATTTTCGGACCAATATTTAAAAACTATACATATTCGGATTTGGCAGCCTTTTTGGCTTCAGATAGGCCTAAGAAACCATAGGGTGCTATTCCAGAGCTTTGGGAAAACGTTTTGAAAATTCAAAATCGATGGGTTTTAACCCATGTATTTTTGGCAAAAAATGAAAAAAATAGAATTGCTTTATATTGCAAGGGGATGTTCCTACGTACCCCTAGTAACTATAGCCGGTGTCATTTCCCGGCGCTCTCGCTCTAAAATAAAAATTTTCGATACAAACTAAATAAATAAAAAGCGTACCCCTTGATTCACAAAAAAAATCGTAGCGCCCTTATTTTCTATCCAATCTTTACAAACGACACGGATTCGGAATCCTGAGGCCTTTTTACATAAGATACATGTAAAATAAGTATAGGGCGCAACGAAAATTTTTCGAAACTTAAATATTGCAATTTTTGAAGCTGTTTTTGGCACTTTTTTTGACTTTAAAAAAATTGTAGCGCCGTTATTTACGGACCAATATTTAAAAACTATACATATTCGGATTTGGCAGCCTTTTTGGCTTCAGATAGGCTTAAGAAACCATAGGGGTGCTATTCCAGAGCTTTGGGAAAACGTTTTGAAAATTCAAAATCGATGGGTTTTAACCCATGTATTTTTGGCAAAAAATGAAAAAAATAGAATTGCTTTATATTGCAAGGGGATGTTCCTACGTACCCCTAGTAACTATAGCCGGTGTCATTTCCCGGCGCTCTCGCTCTAAAATAAAAATTTTCGATACAAACTAAATAAATAAAAAGCGTACCCCTTGATTCACAAAAAAAATCGTAGCGCCCTTATTTTCTATCCAATCTTTACAAACGACACGGATTCGGAATCCTGAGGCCTTTTTACATAAGATACATGTAAAATAAGTATAGGGCGCAACGTAAATTTTTCGAAACTTAAATATTGCAATTTTTGGAGCTGTTTTTGGCACTTTTTTTGACTTTAAAAAAATTGTAGCGCTGTTATTTACGGACCAATATTTAAAAACTATACATATTCGGATTTGGCAGCTTTTTTGACTTCAGATAGGCCTAAGAAACCATAGGCGTGCTATTCCAAAGCTTTGGGAAAACGTTTTGAAAAAAACAAATCGATGGGTTTTAACCCATGTTATTTTGTCAAAAAATGAAAAAAATAGAATTACTTTATATTGCAAGGGGATGTTCCTACATACCCCTAGCAACTATAACCGGTGTCATTTCCTGGCGCTTCCCTTCTAAAACAAAAATTTTTGCTTTTTTGAAAAATTAAATTTGGCTTTAAAATCAAACTTTTAAAACGCAATAACTTGTTTATTTTTAAGAAGTAAATGGAAAGCGTTCAGTTTTGAAAGTATTAGGCCCTTAGTACGTCCGAAACCGGTGCTAAGTCAAAACGTCCAAAGTCGGCCAAAATCGAGAAAAACATGGTTTGGGTTAAAGCGCCACCAGGAAAGAATCGCTCCGGTTATGTCGTTTTAGGGTTCATAGAAACGCCCCGCAAAAATTGAAAACAAATCCATTACCTAAAATTTTTATTCTGAATTTTATCAAGGGGGTTAATCCAGCGTTTTCCAAATTCCGAGGCGCGTCATATGATTGAATATTTTTAAGGGAGACGCGTTTACATATACTTTGAAAACCGCTGTCCTAATGCATAACGGACTCAACATTGATCACAATAAACGAAATATTTATATTAATAAACGAACATATTTAAATGCTTTTGTATTGAATGGGTCGGTTCCAAGTCACTTCAATTACACCAAGCGGTTGATAACATTAACCGTGATCACATTAAGCGACGTCTACTGTATAAGCAAATCGTTTATTAAAAATACAAACGTAGAAAACTTATAACTTGTAGTTGTAGGGTAATTGAATAAAATCAAATCTTTAAAGGTGTGCTCGTTATGTTATTTATCGCTTCCATCTTACGCTCATTGCCATGGTTACGAATTTAGCAATAGTCATTGTAAACTTAAGTTTTAATCGGCTTGAATCTTGTTTTAATTTTTGATAATTAGATATGAAAAATGAAGGATTCGTGGCTTTAAAAGTACACGAAAGTGACGCAAATAAAGAAATTGATGTACATCTGATTTTAAAAGCGGTTTTGTTCAAAATTTTGAAAGACGTCGCCTATATTGTTTTACCTTATTTTAAACGTAGAGGTCTAAATTTTTTAAAAATTAAAGACGGCCCCATAGACGCTTTTAAATAAAAGAGCTGCATCTCTTCGAAAATGCACTTATAAAATCGAAGTTCAAAAACATTAATATTTTTCTTTTGCGTAATGTGGTAATTGTGCATGTGTTTTTCTGTGGTGTCTTACCGGGAAAAATTGTAATTTTTAGATCTGAGGTGTTATTAAGAAAGTTCTTTTAAATAACAAAGAATCAGGGTGCAAATCGGCTCCATTATTAATGTAACAAGTTGTGACCCAGTAAGCAATGCCTGAGTTACTCAACGTTCAAAATAATCCTACGCTCCAAGAAGAGCATAGAAGCAGTAATTTTTATTCTGCAGTAAGGCAAAAATGTATGGGAACGTTAATCAAAAGTTTATAAAGCACTATCTTAACCTCAGGAATCAGGCATTCTTTTCAAAAAGAATGAAAAATAAAAACCATTCATTTTAACAGGAAAATTAATCCCATAAACTTTAATAATTTCCTAAGAATAAAGTTAGCTCATAATTTCTTTTTCCTAACGAGATTAACTTCGCAGATAATCATATGTTCTTACGTTTCTTTTTATCTCGAGTTTCCCTTAAACGAAAATAAGAAAGTTATCCAACTGCAGCCAATCCATATCCGTATATTACCCCTAATATATTACAACCCTATAAGTAATATTCTCTGAATGTCTCCGGCTCCTTTTTGTGGTCTGAAAGAAAGTCATTTCTATTTAAAAGCAGCAGGGGTTGTAGCAGGTGTGGGGCGGCAAGAAGATATTACGATCCGAAAGAATATGCAACGTCCCCATAAAATCCACTACTGGCAATTAGCTAATGCACAACTTGCTTTGAAATATTCAAACTTTAATTAGCTATCTAGAAATTATATTTTGAAAAAGTTGCTTATTCTATATTAAGCAAAAAATTCTATTTGATATCAAAACTTAATCTCTAATGAAAAGATTGTAAAGACTGAATGGCGAGCTTTTCATCGGAAAATTTGATTTTGCTCCTAACAGCGTTAATATTAAAGTTAAAAAATTAAAATTTGAAAGATAAATAAATGAGAGCTTTCAGACTATGAAAAAGTAAATCCGCAAATATTGTGTGAACGGACGCGCTTCATTTCCTATATCCGTCCAAGGCTTCGTTTTTCCTGTCAGGTTCCACCAAGTGTAAGGGCGAAATCGTTGGGGAAAATCTGATATGTTATCAAAGATATGTCGTGGTGTTAATCCCTTCTGAATTTGATTATTATATTTGCAAATTAGGATTTAAATCAAACGTTAAATGATCTTGGTCATTTTAATTAAACCTTTTTAAAACCCCGCTTTTGAAAATAGGGATTACTTTCAAATTTTAAATTTATTAATTACGGTGGTTGTGGTTTAGAGATTTGTTCTACTGTTGGAAGACTTTGGTTTAATTTATATGATTTTAGTAAATTAGGATGCAACAGTAATTATTGATAAAATTGATACGATGAGTTCTCTGTAACCGAACTGAAGCTTTTCAAATAGTAAATACGTGGAGTTGTTTTTGGTTTAATTAAATAATGTGGTTATTTCCGAACACAATTAATATCAGTAGTTCAATAAAGGCAGACAATAAAAGGATATGAAACCGATTCGTCGACGCACCAAAATAAACCACAACCATTTTGTAATTTCCATTAATTATTCTTGTTTAAACAGTTTTCCTCTATTTACTTTTCATTTGCTTAGAACGTATTTAGAATCGTTTAAATTATTTTGTAATTTAAAAAAAAATTGTTTGGCTCTAATTCATCGTTCTGTAAACATAAGCTAATTTATTTTTACTTTCAAAATATTCGCTCAAAAAGTAGTCTGCTGTGAATTTTTTAAAAGTTCGTATTGTAGAGCTTAAATGCATTGCATCAAAGATTTGTGGTTCATGGTAGAAATCTTGTCCTGTAATTTTTGATCAAAATTTGTTGAAAGTAAATTGATTATTGTAGATAGTGGTAAAGAATTGCATACTCAGCTTTTCACCACGTCTTCTATAGTTGATGAACAAAATTTGCAGGACCGTATCTTTTACCAGAAGCCAAATCTCTGTTTTTTGCGTTCTGTTATTCTAAAAATGCTTGTAAACCGAAGATGAAATAGTTATTAAAATATGAATAAATAACCGTTATAAGGTTTTCAAAAAGTTAGTGTGGACCACTCCTGCTTATAGTTTTGAAATCGGTCAAAATAGCAAACTTTTGAATTATATGGGTGTTTCAGATGTCAAATAACTCGGGCATTGTTTAGGGGCAGCAATATTTACATATAATTCTAATAATTTCATTTTCAAAATGGCATACCGAAATAATATCGTTTGCATTGATTTTAAAATAAAAAAAGACGTTTCCCGTGTAAAAAAGACAATTCTGATCCACACGTATTTTTGTCGTTTCGTATTACTTCCTCCCTTATCTTTCCTACGAGTCGACATTGATTCCAACTGACCGACATCAACGTCAACGACTCTTATTTGAAAAATCTTTAAATCATTCATTTTGATTTTGAAAATCGTTGATTTTTGGTACTTTGCAAAACATTCTATTGGCTCTAAATAAACTTTATATTTTTTTTTACTACTACTTCACTTATTTACTTACACAAAAAAAAATTGTTAAAGCTCCAAATTATCGTACAATTTATTTTAATTAAGACAATTAGTTATTTACTGTAATTAAATAATTACTATAATATATTATTCTAAAATGTACACTTTCGATTATCAATATTATATTTTTGATATATATATATATATATATATATAATTACATAACCAAAATATAAAATAACAAACTCACTTAATATAGAGTATAGTAATTAAAACAATCAAATCACACTTTTGTAAAATCTATATAGATAAATTATAAAAATTTTTTTCATCGAACAGTAACGAACTATAAAAATTACGTTAAACTTCCATATTTTCGTCCTGGAGGCCAAACGGTAGGCTCGGAAGATGAAGGGCTGGGAGCCCTCATAAAAGCATTCGATATAGAATCTTTTAATCTCTCTCCAAACGTTTTATATTCTAAGTCGCTGCTCTGCTTGCTAAAGTTAAAATCGGCCACTTCCACAGTAAATCTCGTTCGGCTCTGCACATAATATGCAATCCCAAAGACTATCAGAACAACAGCTACAAGGCTGGAGACTACGGGTACTACTATAACCGACAGTTGTGCCGCTTTTGTGACTAAAAAATTAACTTATTATCCAAAAATTCACAACAATAACATGACTTATAACAAAACACTTCTGTGCGTGTTAAAGGTAATTTGAAATATAATTACCTTGATAAACTGTTACTGTAACGGGAGAGACAATTTTACTGACATCGTTGTATATAACAAGAGCAATAGTATATTTTTGAGGTTTTCTTAGAAAACGCTTAATAGGGAATTCGCATCTATCTGAAAAATCTGGTGTAGGAACATCACAAGTCTCATTGCCAGTGACGTTATAAATGCCTTCAAAAATGTGTTTACAATAGTAAAATTGCCCACTTCCACGACATTTGACCATTAAATTAAGAACATCTCCTTTGGGTAGCCAATAATTTCCTGTTACAGATACATTAGTAACAGGAGCTGAAAAAAAAGTCATATTTAAACATCTTAAGCAAGAATTTACAATACAATACCTTTAACTACGAATTTTTTTGAAAAGTAGCCATACGTTTTGTTAACATCAGGTGGAACTGTAGTATTATTTAAACAAACAAAAGGAAACGTTGTATTAGTAGGAAGAGGTGTAGCTGAAATACGTTTGATGCGTTTCTCTATCAATAAACTATTTTGAGATTTAATTGTTGTAATTTCTTGGGGCTTAGTAGATGTGCTTGGAGTACTTGTTGTAACATTTGGTTTAGGTGTTGTGGTTGTGGTGGAGGTTGTTGACGTAGTTGTTGGTGCAGGTGTTGTTATGGGTTCATATCCAGCAACCACAAGTGCTTCCACTTTATGCTTTTGATTTATTTCAGAATATTGAAATGTAAAGGTGTAATCATTTGAAAGTCCATAATATACACAATCAATAAACCAATATGTTAATATGCTGGTGGCAGTCTTATTTATGTATTCAGCATCAGCTGGACTTAATTCCACATGATGGGTAACTAAATCAGCACTTGATATATAATCAGTATTTATAACTTTAGTATTCTGAATTAAATTTAATTTCCCATTCAAATGCTCTATAAAAGTGATGAAATATTAAAATAATAATAATTGTTAATATACCTATTACCAGTTAAATTAAAAGTAACACGTTGCGAAGCAATAGTGTAGTAATAAAACATAAGGTATCGTTCTTCAACAGTCACCTGAATCGAATAAGTACCCAAAGGAAAATCTTCATTTGCAGGATACGTCACATTCCACCAATCTATAGGTGACTCAGATTTATGCTAAAAATATATGTTTTTTTACAAAGTACTATAAATAATTAATATACATACTTCAGCTATATGTCTTACTAAACTGTAATCTCTCCAAGTGTATCGAAATGAACCCGAAGCAGGTTTATCATTTTCGTCATATAATTGTGCTTGGAAATGAACTGTTCCACCTCGAACTGTGGGACTATCATTTGTAATAGTAACATAATAATCGCTCGCAGATGCTGAAAGAATCTTTCATTAAAATATTACAACAATTAATAGACAGACCTAACCTAAAACTATTTTATATACGATGAAAAGGCTCACATAGAAATACATATACATTTTACTTAGGTATTCTGAAAATCAATTTGCTTAATTTTACGAATAATCAATTGATATTCATCTTATTTCAGAAATTATGACAAATCTGATAACACAACACTAATTTTAGGTAATTCAACTTCTTAAAATTTATTATTGGCCATCTTTACTTCGCCAATATTTACAGAACGAACTTCACGTTTATGATTCAAATTTTAAATATTTAAACTATAATTATTTATATTGAACGTTTAATATTAAATAAGATAATTAATTATTTTTGAAAATCATTTAATATTTTGCGCAATACCTTTAATTCGTTTCTTTTTTGTGTCCGAATAAATAATAAAGATCAAACGTAAACTATTTTTGGACAGTACTATAAAGTATGTAAAATGCCCAATAAATTTATGGAGCATTTATCATACGGAAATAAGTTTTGATACCATTTTTAATATTATTTTAAAATAAACAATCTTTTACAGGAATAAAAGGCATTAATGTGCTAGGATGATCAATTAGTTATGGAATTAGTATTCAACAAATATATTAAACATTTCCACAATAAGCGGAACATTTTACTTCAAAGAAGTTTTCACCGAGATGTGGATAATCATGGTACACCTATTAAAATAGTTACTATTATTTTGGATGGATTAAGAAGATTTTTAATCACATGTGAGTGTAATGAATAATACTAATTAATTAATAAATTACTTTAAAACAATTGTATTTACAGAATTTTCAAAACACCTCTGCATCTCTAAAATGAATGGAGCAATATTTAGGACAGAAAATTAACAGCAAAGTATGTATTAGTATAACCATGCATTTGAAGAGTTCAATTATCTTTAATTTAAGGGAGCAAATGTGCTGCTTGTTCCTCAACATTAGAATGTTGAATAAACTGTTACAACTATCAAAAGAGTCTGCTCTTTTTATGTAAGTTTACGATATATTATTGGTTATAATAACTTTATAATTATTTATTTCTAGTGAAATTTGAATATTATAAGACATAGAAGTCTGTCTATATTGAAAAAGTGTTTGATCTATCTGTGTTTGTACAATTACGGAAAAAAATTAAGTCAGCACACCATCTAGGCAGCAACGTGTAAGAAGCATTCCTTTCATTTATGGTTTAGTTACGTATGAGTAAGTGTTGTTTTTTAAAATTAACTATTTATTGTATTACCATTAAATTAATTAATCAATCGTCATTTATAATTATTTTGGTAGCAAATTAATATTTGTTTTCAATCTATTTTAATTATTATATGAATTTATTTAGACTTCATTTTTATTAATTACGTTTTTGAATTACCAGGTGGCACTTTGGATCAATCCTTCCAAAGATCTTTTTTCACACCAATTCTTGAAAGTTCCATAATTTATTCGTCGCTCTCAAATGCCATGGGTTGAGGACACTTGAACTATCTTCGAAAGAACACAGAAATTGAAGAAATCACGTCATCTTTATCGTTATTAACTTTTACTATATTAAGATACTTTTCAATTATTTAAAGCATTTAATTATTGTATATTTTGTTAGTTTGTAAGAATTATTTTTTTCCTTATTAGTTCCTTTGTGTGTCACAGAGATATTATATTAGGCGGTTTGCTCCAAGAGAGTTTATTCTAAAGAAAGTCTTTAACGCCTTTTTGTCGTATTTTATATGGAGTAAAAAAATAATACTCCAACGCGGTTTTATAAAATGGACCTTCTTAGACATTATTTCTTGATAACAGCAAAGGCCACTTGTGCTGCGCACGAGTTCTTGCTGTTTGATCCCTTGTGTTAGGATAATTGCTAAGTACACATACACACGTACACACATTTTTGGCTTCACTTTCTTATTTGTTTGATTATTAAATATCTTTGCAGTAAATCAGTATGTTATGGATAATTGAAGTAGTATTACATTTTCAAATTTTACGTTTTAAATCAAACTCTTAATAACATATCTTAAAAAGAAATTAAGTCAACAATTTCCTTTTTAAATTAATTTCTTAACATTACTTAATTATTAAAAGTGGTTAAATATATTTGGAGTAAAAATCATTCTCAATAATAATCAATTAATAATTGCGTTGAAATTACTTTTTTAAATTAAAAATTTAATAATATGTATATTTTTGTCGAATATTTAGAACTTAGTTTTTAATAAACATTTTTTAAAATATATTCATTTATGGAAGGTAATAAATAAAAATTCAAATTAAACAAACGCATACAACACACATAATTACAGAAGGTGGGAAAAGTATTGAAATGTGTATGAAGAGAAAGAAATAAACTAAAATAGTCGTTTTGCTTTATAATAAGTTTTAAGATATAATGTCTAAAAAATATGAGGGTTTTCTTTTTGACGCACAAGGGAACTTTTTGTGGCATAATGTGAAGAAGAAGACAACAAAGGTATCGAAAAATGAACTACACATATTTCTTTTCTATGCACTAACAACACATACATATTCTATAAAGATAGGTTTGTTAGTAATTTTTAATTCGTGTTTAAATTTTATTACAGCTAACTATTCTTCTAAATTATATTTAGCAATCATCAAGTCCCACCCTTATTTGGCTTAAACATTTTACTAGCTTAATCTTTATCTTTCTTTTAATTGTTTAGACATTTATGTACTTGGAATTTCCTTATTCTCATCTTCATTGACAGTTTATTTTAACAAATATCTTTTTCTTCGTCTTTTTTCTCACTTTACTGGTTAAATTGTATAGCCTTTTTCTTTTAAAGATGTCTCTTTAAAAGTAAATGTTCCTTCTATTTTTGTTATTTAAATTTTAAATGTTTTGGATTGTCTAAAGATTACTCTCAAGTTGTTTTTTGTTTTTTTCATTCAATACCTATTATTAATTTATTTATTTTTACATCTTTTGTAATTTATTTATGTTATTTAAAACTCACATTATTTTTGATATTCACATCTCAACTTGAAACATAAAAATTTATTTCCAACTTCTACTTACTTTTCTTAAAAAATTCTCATCTACAGTAGAACTCCGATTTTCCGAATTAATTGGGACCGGGGTCGATTCGGATAATCGGACATAGACTGGTAATAAAGAAAAACGAACTGTCACACATAGAATAAACTTTATTAAGTTTAAGAATATAATAATTTTATATTCGAGATACAGGGTATTACGCTTAGGACCGATTCGGATAATTGGCAATTCGGTTAATCGGCGTTCGGATAATCGGAGTTCTACTGTATTCTTTAACTTTCATTTAGTATTCAGTACCTTTTTCTATTCTCTTTACACATTTTATTTAATTTTGAGTTTATTATTAATTTTTTAGAATTTGTTTGCGTTTACGCTATAAATACGCGCCATCATATTTAAAAAAACATCTTTTTCTTTTTCGTCTTTTTCTTCACTTTACGTGTTAGACTGTATAGCCTGTTCCGACACCCATTTTTTCTTTGGCGTTTTCACCTCGGTTCGTTCATTTGTTTGGTTTTTAGTTGCAGCTAGTGGGAGCCTATCTCTTGCAATTCTATTGAGAAAATTATATCAATTCCCCTTATGTCTTTTTATCTCCACTTTCAAGTTTATATATATATATATATATATATATATATATATTTTTAATCTGTTTTGTCTTGTGCAGCACTACGTAAAATTTTCATTTCTGTTACTTGTATTTGTTATTCCTGTTTCTTGGCGAGGGCCCATGCTTTGCTGCCGTATTGTATAGTTGGTACAGCCATGGTTTAAGAAACGCGACTTAAATCCTACAAACAAATATCTTTTGATTTTAATTCTTTATTAATGTAATCATTTAGTAATAACTTTACTGTTCTTACTCTTTAATGATTTCTCTCAGTTTTTTTTTATTGTTTACTTTTTTCTCTACCCGTTTTGATTTAACTTTATTATTTATTCTAACTTCTTTGAAATTACTTTTAGCTTCAATTGAATTTTTTTTTATTTAAATATTTTAATTCTTTCACCTTTTAACCATTATTTAATTATTTAAACAATTACTTACATTTTATTTTAACAATTTTTTTTTTATTTAAATAATTACTTGTCTATTCTTTTAAATTTTATTACCAATAGTTACATTAATGCTTTATTTAATTACTTTGTTGTTCATACTATTAGTTAATTGTATTTTTAGCGCATTTAAACTGAACTTATTTCTCGACTTCTTCTTTGTATTATTTATGTATTGTTTAAACTTTAATTGTATTAGTTATGTCTCAATTAATTTTAGCTTCAATCACTTTTTACCCTTTTATAAATTGCATCTGCCGTTATTTGCCACCCTACAATATTACTTACCGTGTTCTGTTTGAAGGTGACTTTAAAAATATATTTTAATCGGACACAAACACAAACAGCTCTCTTCTGCACTTCTTGTAGAAAAGATTACATACTTACCTATTCCTATTTCCTGCTCTTGCTACATTTAAGGCGTATTGTAAAAGGAGTTGCAATTCGATTGTTGTTAATAACTTTAATTAATAAGTTTAGGTTCCTCTAATTTAGAAGATTATTATTTGATTCATTCAAAATAAATCTTAGCTTTTAAAATTGTTAATACAAAGATAATATGGGTTGCAACTCTTTATTGTGAATAATATATTATACATTTTCTTACAGGTTTAAGCTTAGGGTAGATTTGTGGGTGAAGTAGGTGCTTCACATCTACTTCCTCCATCAGGGGTAGCTCAAGAACGCAGACATTAAAATGCGAATGTCCACGCTTTTGATCACTTATCGTAGACCTATAAAGGAGATTGTAGTTTTTTCATTATTTTTAATTTTTCCAATTTTTAACAACTTGTATATATTATTTAGTTAATCTAAGTCTTTATTATATTAATCATAATGTTTACGTCCAATATCTTTTAATATTAATTAGTGTTTTTAATAAAACAACTTGTTACATGTGCATTATTAACAAGAGTTGTTTTATTAAAGGTCAAATTCTGGTTAACATTAATTAATATCTTAATTATATGTCTCCGATGTGAAGGGGTTGTTTTCGATTAAAGTTTTTCCCTTCGTCGGTTGTAAACATTCATTACTCTTCACATCGAATGACATAATGTTCAGTAAATGGTGGGGTGTTTTATTATTATTATTAATGGGTTGTAAAGGGGGACTGGGAAATAAACTATAAAAACTACTTCTTCTTTCTTTTTTGAACAAACAACCTATTCGCTCCCATCTGAGCTATGGCGTTCTTATAGCTAGTGTGTGTTTTAAACTTTATAAATACTAAGTCCATATATAAATATATATATTTGCAAAAATGTAATTGTTCAAATCGCAAGTAACGGTCGGCCGAGTCGGCCGAGTCGGCCGAGGGTTTATCTTAGAGATTTTTAAAAATATTTTTCAAATCACGAGCATCCTACGGTCATTCGTCATTCGTCATTCGTCTCGTTCGGCTCGTTGCTCGTTGGATTTTTCTTAGAGATTTTTAAAAATTTAACTTCGACCGGTATAGGAATCGAACTCGAGACCATTTGAACAAACAACCTATTCGCTCCCATCTGAGCTATGGCGTTCTTATAGCAAGTGTCTGTTTTAAACTTTATAAATAGTAAGTTCATATATAAATATATATATTTGCAAAAATGTAATTGTTCAAATCCTCTTATCTTTGCGAAAATCTTTGTAGCCGCCGGCTATAAAAATTTTTAAGTCGTTTTGCCAATGTTTTCAAAACGCGCTGGAGCGTGAAACGGCCCACGCAATAAAAAAAGCCTCTTATCTTTGCGAAAATCTTTGTAGCCGCCGGCTATAAAAATTTTTAAGTTGTTTTGCCAATGTTTTCAAAACGCGCTGGAGCGTGCAACGGCCCAAGCAATAAAAATAGCCTCTTATCTTTGCGAAAATCTTTGTAGCCGCCGGCTATAAAAATTTTTAAGTCGTTTTGCCAATGTTTTCAAAACGCGCTGGAGCGTGAAACGGCCCATGCAATAAAAAAAGCCTCTTATCTTTGCGAAAATCTTTGTAGCCGCCGGCTATAAAAATTTTTAAGTCGTTTTGCCAATGTTTTCAAAACGCGCTGGAGCGTGCAACGGCCCAAGCAATAAAAATAGCCTCTTATCTTTGCGAAAATCTTTGTAGCCGCCGGCTATAAAAATTTTTAAGTCGTTTTGCCAATGTTTCCAAAACGCGCTGGAGCGTGCAATGGCCCAAGCAATAAAAATAGCCTCTTATCTTTGCGAAAATCTTTGTAGCCTCGGGCTATAAAAATTTTTAAGTCGTTTTGCCAATGTTTTCAAATCGCGAGTGACGGTCGGCCGAGTCGGCCGAGTCGGCCGAGGGTTTATCTTAGAGATTTTTAAAAATATTTTTGAAATCACGAGTATCCTACGGTCATTCGTCATTCGTCATTCGTCTCGTTCGGCTCGTTGCTCGTTGGATTTTTCTTAGAGATTTTTAAAAATTTGTTTTCGACCGGTATGGGAATCGAACTCGAGACCATTTGAACAAACAACCTATTCGCTCCCATCTGAGCTATGGCGTTCTTATAGCAAGTGTCTGTTTTAAACCTTATAAATAGTAAGTTCAAATAATATTAATTTAAAGTTTATTTTTGAATGTTTAAGTAGTTTTAGATGTAAATACCCACGTAGCTCTTGCTCTTGCTCTTGCTCTTGCAATTAAGTTTCGTTAAAACTCGAGTAACGATAAAGACTCTTTATTTTAAATAATAATTTGTACAAGTTCTTTTACAAAGTTTAAACTTAATAGTTAAGAAGTTTGAATTACACATTTTTGAAGTCCGGGGCTTCAAAAATAAATAATTCAACCATTAATAATTAATATTAATTGTAATAAATATTATAATTATAAGCCTTAATTAAAATAACACAGTTTTAATATAATAAAAAGTTGCAATCCTTACGATTGTTTTTATTGTAATGAATTAAGAAGAAACCTTATGGGTAATGTGTAAACTAAGGGCAATTTGCACGTCAATCTTGGGATTGCAACTTTTTTTTATAATTACATTACAATTACATACTATAAATAAAAGGGAAAAGGAAGGTGTTTTAAGTGTGTGTGAAAAATTAAAATAATAATATGTGGGTGGAGTGACGTTATTTTATAAAAGTAATAATAAATAAAAGTTAAGTGCCCTTCAAAGTGCTACATAAATCAAGGGAACACAACAAAGAAGGTAAGTATTTAAAAGATAAAGAAATGAAATATTAAAAAAGAAGTCCCAAAAATAATAAATTAAACAAAAAGAAACTGAAAAGTATAAGAAGTAGTAATTATTAACAAATTTCAAAAAAATCTAAGTAAACATGAATTAATTTTGCAATAAAATTCAAAAGTTAAAGAAAGTTCGAAGAATAAACAAGACGGGAAAAATTAATAAGATTTAAAAATAAAAACATAAAAACACACGGTCCAATAATTAAATGAAGAGAGGGTGGCTTTGATATTTTTAGGAATTAATTAAATATCTACAAAATAATATAAAAGGAAGCTCACAAGTGATGGTGGGTATTTATAGCGCAAATGCACATAAGTTCTAAAAAATTACGGAAGTTAAAATAAATAATAAACTAAAATTTAATTAAAATGTGTAAAGAGAATAGAAAAATATACAGAATACTAAATGAAATTTAAAGAAGAGACGAGAATTATTAAGAAAAGTAGAAGTAGGAAAATAATTTTGATGTCGCAAGTTGAGATGTGAATAACAAAAATAATGTAAGTTTCAAACAACATAAGCAAATTACAAAAGAACAGGTGTTAGAAATTAACAAAAAAAAACTTGAGAGTAATCTTTAAACAATCCAAGAAAATTAAGATTCAAATAACAAAAATGGAAAGAACATTTATCTTCAAAGAGATAAAGTTTATTAACAAATTTTATCTTGATTGTTTAAAAGTAACTTTGAAAATAAAAAAATACAAATTACAATTACAAATAGAGGGCAAGTGTAGAAGAAAAAATATTACTATAATATTTAAAATAAACAATTTTGAATACGCCTGAAATTTATAATTACTTTTACAAACGGAACGTTTTTATTAAAAATCTTAAAATAATCAAAGCCACCCGAAGATGAAATTTAAAGTGAGTTTCAAATGTAGAAGAGTGACTCTAATTTTTAAAATGTGGATGTGGGGGGTTTGTGTTTGTGTGGAAAGTACATATGAATTTCATCTTAACATTATTAAATTCTTCAATCTTGCCCCAGATTTGGAGGCACATTATTCCTTTGTGTGTCAGAGCCCATGATAGTTCTTAGATGTTGTTTCTTAATACTTAAATTAAAATCAAAGACCCCCCCTCTTTATTTTTATATTTCCTAATTACAAATATCATATTTCTTTCCCCACCCTCTGCGATATGTATTGCGTTTAATTTTAAATTTGATTGTATCTTTTAAAAAATAAGATGATTTTTTTTTAAAATAAGTTCTAAACTGAATATAGATTTATATTAATTTCTAATGCTTACTGACAACGTCTACTTTCAATTCAAAGAAAATAATTTAGAAAAATTAATTCAAACCAAAATAATCAAAAGCAATTTAAAAGTGTGGTGTGTAATAAACTTATAAACTACCCTAAAACAATAAGGTCAAACACCGGGCCCTCGTGCACAGCACAGGTAGCCCCGACTGTCTTCCGCTAAGCAGAAACAACACCTAAGAACAAACCATGGCCTCATTTGCATACTTTAAAGTTAAAATACCCGTTTTCAACAAAATTCTGTTCACAATTACTTTTTAAAAAAGTAACCGCGGGTCTCTTTGAACTTCATTAAGTATAATGTCGACACACAAAGAAACAAACAGTTACAATAAACAACTTACTTACTAACAATGAAATTAATACAAGTATAAAAATAGTTATAAATAATAAACTAGCTTAGAGTCCACCACAGCATGGACTTTAGTACTAAAGGATATCTCTTAATCAGCTAATTCAAATAATAATTTAAAAAAATCAATAAAGCGTTGGGACCCAAGTTAGTCCACCTTAAATATTAGAAGGGGTGGTAGAAAAAGGAATTTTCACCAAATTATATATATATATATATGCATTTCTATGTAAAGAAAATAATTAAAAGCAAAGTTTAATATCTAGTAATGACTTTAAAACGCAAATGAAGAAGTGCTAGAAATCGATAACTAGACTTGAGAAAATGAAGTAAGTCATAACAAAAATAATTTAAAAAAATGTTAATATGAATTAAACAAATAACAAGACATTACTTCTCAACTTCTATACCCATGTGTCTTGTATACTTTTAATTTTGATTTTATATATTTTCAATAATAATTAATAGGTATATTTTGTAAAATGAATACTAGAAAGAAATGTTGAGTTCCGAACAATTCAAATAAATATAAGTATTAGTAGTATTACATTTTCAATTTGAAAATCAAAATTTTAATGGAAGTTAATAATATAGTTATTTACTCCAAATACACAAAATTTTAATAAGTTAATTTTAATAAAACAATCTCAAATAAAACTATATTATTTGAATTTTGATTTAAACGGTCAAATTTGAAAAAGGTATTATTCATAATTCAATGACTTGCTGCAAAACTATTTCAAAACCAATAAAATGTCGAAAGTGTGTGTATGTGTCAACTTAAAAATTATCCTAACACAATGGATCAAACAGCAAGGACTCGTGCACAGCACAAGCGACCTTTGCTGTTATCAGCTAACTTATATCTAAGAAGTTTGCTTCTTCTGGTGATGTGCCGGACCCAGTGCGATCCTTCATGGGCTCATCCTTCATCAATGAACGGATGGTTGTCGCTCGATAAAACGTATTACCAAAAAGGCTCCAACTCCGTATTGTAGAAACACCATGGAATTGAAATTGCACGCCCTAGAAACATTAAATTTATTAATACCTATAAAAATTAATAATAAAAGAAAAATAATTCAAATATTTTAAGTTACGTAACGTAAACTAAATAGAACAAGGTTGTAGGGCATTAAGCTGTATGTTTTTTGTCCTAAAAATATTCCACCAATAGGAGCTCAAAAACAAACCTTCAATTACAAACAAATTCAGAAGGAAACTTTTAACCTTATTTATCATTCCATTAATAGATGTGTTCAAATAGTATGTTCAGTTAATAACTATTATTGTAGGTATACGTAATAAATAATGTTAAATGTAAATCCATGGCATGAAGATGTAATTCAATATATACCTTACATTGGATTTCTTCGTTATTATTATTGAATTACCATAAAATATGGCATTCTTTTACTCTTTGTTTTATGTATGTATAAGCAGTAAACATTTTAATTACTTGCTTTTAGATAATTAAGAACTATTAGATATACCTATATGGGTTAACAGATTAATCTAAGGACAAATATTACTGGATCTTTGTAAAACCTACACGTAAATGGAGTTGAAGCAACAATGTGACTTTAGTGTAGCCAAAGAATAACTAAATTATCGGTTAGCCTCAGTATATAAGGACGATGCAAGATAATTATATATTTCATTAACTTACGATATATTTAATCCCAATGAAGTAGTAGAAAGGATGAGAAACATGTAAGTAGAGAATTGGAGCACTTTTTGGTTAGTAGTCTCCGCTTGTTGAAGGCCTACAGAACTAGCCAACTACTATGGCTGCTTTATTTACCTCTAAAACTATTAACCAAAAAGTAGTACAATTCTCTACTTACATGTTTCTCATCGTTTCTACTACTTAATTGAGATTAAATATATCGTAAGTTAACGAAATATATAATAATCTTCCATCGTCCTGATATGACGAGGCTAACCCAATTATCAAATACTATAGGAAGTAGCAGTGCTATTTAATTATTACCAATTTTCTATTATATTTTACTTGTTAAGGATATAAACATACACAATTATACTAATATAGAATTGATAGTATAATATAAAGAACCAGTAAGTAGCTTCAATTTATATAATGTAAGATTAATTGATAAATTTGAAATTGCTTTTTAGGCACTGAATTTAAAACTTAACGCTTGACCTATGTTCCAGATGGAAATATTTATAAAATGTTACATGCATAAGATGAACAATTCACAAGTTGAAAATACAAATAAAAGCACCATCAAATACTAAGAAGAACAATAAATTTAGTTAACAAATATTCGAAGTTTAAGATAGCAACATATGCAACTAACCATATTTAGTTTATTTGATATGAAAAAATTTATGAACGATCTAAATTTGCAATCACACTTTTTTGTATAAAATAGTATAAATAACTGTTAACAATTTACAATATTTGAAAAAATGAACATTAAATAAAGTGATCAGTTCTCGAATGGAATTTTACCGCTCTTTAATCATTTATCAGTGCTCTTATTCTGCAAATATTAAAACAAATTACTTTGATAACTCTGTAATTTAATAAAAAACATTAGTTTACAAAAACTAAGAAGCACCTTAAAAAAGTATTTCTTACTTTAGATATCATCCTTAAGGACATATTCAACTGTACACGCAAATTTCATAATTATAAATACCAAAAGGACTTCTAAGCTATAGACAAGTACGTTAATTTTTTTATAAATAAAATAAAATGAAGCTTTATTAATAACTTCTTAACATTTTAAAGCTGTAATTGCAGCCGAAGATAGCACGAGGAATTAAGTTAATTAACTGTTAATAATTCTGAAATCGAAGGTTGTTAATACAAATACCAAAAGGATTTATATGCTACTGACAAGTATGTTGATTTTTTTATAAATAAAATCAAGCTTTATTAATAACATATTAAAATTTGAAAGCTGCAATTACAGCCAGAGATAGCGTGAGGAATTTTTAAAGTTAACTCTTAATAATTTTGAAATCAACGTTTCGAAATACAAATATCAAACAGACTTCTACGCTACTGACAAGTATTTTGATTTTTTTATAAATAAAATAATGTTTTATTAATAACATATTAAAATTTGAAAGCTGTAATTGCAGCTGAAGATAGCGCGAGGAATTTTTAAAGATAACTAACTGTTAATAATTCTGAAATCGACGTTTGGAAATACAAATACCAAAAGGACTTTTACACTACTGACAAATACGTTGATTTTTTATAATTAAAGTAAAGCTTTATTAATAAAATAGATTGCAGTTTGATCTTTATTATTTATTTGGACTCCAAAAAGAAACGAATTAATTGTGTTGGGCAAAATATTTAATGATTTTCGAAATAAATTATTTATCAAATTTAATATTAAAAGTATTAGTAGTCATTGGCCGAATTAAATTATAACTTATTTTTACAAATAATCCGTAAACTTATTTAAATTTAGTTTAGAGATTTCATTTTGTTCTATCACTTAATAAAAATCTATGATACTTTATCTTTAATGATTTCTTATTAAAACGTAGAATGGTACCATTTGGCTTGTTTCTCAATAGTTAATTGCAGTAATAGAAACATTCAGTAAAAAGAGATATTAACAAATCCAAATAACGGGGACCTACCTTTGAGTCCGTAAACAGCTAGAAAACATTCTTCCAACCAGCCGACCGAAAGAAGTCCGATCCCAGAAGTGGTTACTTTGGCCGATACCTCTGCTTGGCTCGCCGGGAATTGCCTTCGAACAATCGACGGTCAACTTCGGTTCCTCCTAAACACATAAGAAAATAAAATTAATAAAATGAGCAACAGAGCCGAAAGAAATAATTATTGGCTGAAATCTTTTACGAAATGTATGAATTTTAAAACTAATCGTTAGAATTACTATTTACCTTAAATGAACAGTTGTAATGAGAATTAGATGCACTACTTTATAATAATAAATAAAAATAGGACACAACCGTTCGACTTCGTTGTTTATTTCAAAATGATTCAGAAATCGAAAGTTTTATGTAAGTGCTGATATATCCGTAGACCCCCAAAGCTGAGTTACCGTGATATCAAAAGCGATAACCCTAACTAAAAGTTCCTCGATTATTTTAAATAAAATTATCGATTTATTTTGCTAAAAGAAAAGCATAACACAGGGTGTTACGAATGTATTTGTTCCTACTTTATTTTAATTAAACCATTAGTATATACTTTACGAAGGAAAAGGATTAAGCATTTCCAAAACTATCAAACGACCAGCTATATTAAAAGCTGTTTGTCATGTTATCCTTAGTAGTATAATATTTATTTCCAAAATAAAACACGATGGCTGCAAAGAGATACAATCAAAGACAAACAAATTGAAGATGAGAAAGTAGATGCAATGGTTTTGCAAAAAGTCATTGTAAAGCAAGAGAAATGAAAATTAGTTTAATTTTGTAAATGATTGTTACTCAATTTGCGAACGTATCGGACCTTAACACGTTGGAATCCGGTCCTAACTCAAAAGCCTCAAAATCGGTCAAAATCAATAAAAAAAAAATGGATTAATTCCTTTGCCTTTTTTCGAAAACATTGAAAAAAAATAAATTTTCTTTATATTTTAAAGGGATGTTCCTAAATACCCCTGGCTATTTTTCCCTGCTACCTTTACAATCCTCAAAAATTTTGACAATTTCAAAAAGTAGAACTTAGTTTAAAATTAGAACTTTAAATTAAAATAACCTATTTATCTGTGATAATTCCCTGCAAATGAATCATTTCGGAACGTATTGGCCCTTATTACATCGAAAACCGGTGTTAACTCAACACTCCCAAAATCGGCCGAAATCGTGGAAGAAAAAGAGTAATCACTTTTTTTTGTGACAAAATTTTTTGCGAGTTTTAAGTTTTTCGAAAATCAGAAGTAAGAATAACTACTGATATTTGACAAGTATTTGCCATAAAAATAAAAATAACTTTTACTGAATTTTGTCTTATGATTTGTCTTAAAAAATCTTAACCAAATTATATTTAAAATTAAAATTGAGTACGAGAATCTTTAATTAATATTTCTTATTGATCAAAGTTGAAAGTGGTAGTTCCCTGTAGAACCCCTACAAATGCGAGCTTTCGAAACAGATGGCGGCTGCTTCTCTAAATTTTCTTTTTTCAAATTAGAAGAGAAAAAATACAAGTGATATTCACGCTTTGAATATAAAATTTTAAGGTATACGTCGTGCTTTATTCGTGAAAAAAACTGTGTAAAAATGAACAATGAAAACAAAATCTAAAATTAACTTTGTCAAAATGAGCTTTTAGTCGAATGCATACGTATAATTAATTTCACGTCAGATAGCTGTTGGCAGTTTAATTTTGCAAACAGGGTAAATATAAGCCAATCTATTAAATTTTGCAAAAGCAAACAGCAAAAACTAATTATTGATATTTAGAACAACTAATTTTGTAATAAAGCATCAGGTACGCATTGTTGAAAGCAGCGTTTTCCAAACGGGGAAGCGCGGCTTGTCTAAAAGGCGAGATGCAAAATGATTGCTAAAACTTTTATCAATAAAATTTTGTACTTAGCTTGCCCTATGCTCCAATAAAGGGACTTCCAGAATTTGAAAAGTTTTTAAAGACCCTTTCACTAATAACCGAGCTATAATTTTTCAAAGTGAAAATTTAGAAAAAAATAATTACAAGTTGTACCTACTCTTGGACCCCGTTTTTCTTAAGAATTTCAAATAGCGCGCCTATGATTTTTTGACCCTATCTGAAGCCAAAAAATATGGTAAATCCGAATCTGTATAGTTTTTAAAGATCCGTTTACACATAACGGCGCTACAATTTTTTTAACGTAAACTATTGTGCTACAAAAGTGAACCTAGAACTTCAACCCCTAATTACTCAAAAAATTAACATTGCGCTCTATGCCGATTTTACACGTATCTTATGGAAAAAAGACTCCAAATTCCGAATCCCGGTCGTTTTTAATGATTGGCATGAAAATGAGGGAGCTACGATTATTTTTGTGAGTCCAAGTGTATTTTTTTAATTTATTTATTTTTCTCGAAAATTTTGAGGATGAAGAGGGAGCGGAGAAGAGTGGGTCTGGCTATGTCGGTTTGGGGTCCATAAAAACGCCTCGCAAAAATTTAGCACAAATGCATTATGTAAAATTTTTTTCCTCAAAAATACGCAAGGGGCTAATCCATGTATTTTCTCGATTTTGGCGGATTTTGGGGGTTTTGGGGGTTTTGAGTTAGCGCCGGTTTCCTACGCATAAGGGATAAAAACGTTCAGAAATGAAAGGATTTGATGAAATTCGTAAAGTCGCCTGAATTAAAGCATTTTGAAAATTAAAAATTTTAGCAAAACTTACATTTTGAAAGCTTTGAACGCGTTTTTCTCCCAGACTTAACATTGGGACCTATTTATTTTTTTAGCTAATTTTACGCCCCGATAAATGAGCTTTTAGAATCTGAAAAGCTTTTAAAGATCTGTTCACAAACACCCGAATTCCGATTTTACAAAGTGAAAATTTACAAAAAATTAATTACAAGTCGGACTCTTCGAAACCGTTTTTCTCAAGAATTTCAAGTAGCGCGTCTATAATTTTTGAAGCCTATCCAAAGCCAAAAAGTCTGGCAAATCCGAATCTCTATGTATTTTAGAGATCCGTTTACAAATAACGGCGATACAATTTTTTTAATGTAAATTTATGTGCTACAAAAATAAACCTAAAAATTCAACCCTTAATTACTCGAAAAATTAACATTGCGCTCTATGCCTATTTTGCACGTATCTTATGCCAAAAAGACTCAGAATTCCCAATCCGGGTCGTTTTTAATGATTCGCGTGAAAATAAAGGCGCTACGATTTTTTTTTGTGAGTCCAAGTGTATGTTTTTTATTTATTTAGTTTTTCGAAAATTTTAGGGATGAAGAGGAAGCAGGAAACAGGGGGTCCTACTATGTCGGTTTGGGTTGCATAAGAACGTCCCGCAAAAATTTAACGCAAATCCATTACCTAAATTTTTTTTTCTTAAAAAAGCAAAGGACTTAATTCAGCCTTTTCCAAACTGGGAAGCGCAGATTAGTCTAAAGCAAGGGGCAAAATGATTGCTAAAACTTTGTGTGTGTATTATTTTATAAAGGGTGTGGGAGGCGGGGGCGTCATATGATTAAATATTTTTAAAAGAAGCGCGGTGACACACAATTTGGGAACCGCTGGTTTAAAGCACGAATAAAAGAAACAAGAATATTAATTTATCAGAAGGACCTAATTAAATGGCAATTTGTATGTCTACGAGTTTAATTTCTGCTATTCGCTAATTTAATTAAACTTTAAAATAACGCCCAAGTTCGCTATTTTGCAACAATATTTCAAGGGATGAATTTTTAATCGGAGCTTAATTAAATTTCCCCAAATAATTTATCTCTAATTAAAAGTAAAAAAAAACAACTTACGTTTCGATTCCGGCGCGCCTAACGCTATTATAAATATTCGGGGTTGGGGGAAAATGTACTCTTAAAACTTCTGATGTATAAAAAAAAATGTAAAACCAAAAAGTAGCTTATGCTGAAAGCATATCCCGATATTGAACTAAATTGCTTTTGACAGCATCAACTTATATTTGGGTTGAAGTAAATGCATTCGAAGGAAAACCTTTTTATTTTCCTTCGCCGTCCCTCTCCGCATTAATAAAGGGTTGTTTTCGATCAAAAAAAAAAAATTCGACGCTCCAATAAAAGGAAATTGTATTCGATCCGCGTGCAACGCAATGCATCCCTAATTACGCAAATAGAACAAAACGTTCCATCTCTTTTTGCAAACATTCTGCAAATTATTTGCAAAGAAAACGTTAGTTGGCAAGAAGAGCCAGATGTTTGGAGCAATTAAAACCTAATAAGTATGAAACATGATAAATTTAATTATAGCACAATTATCCTAAGGTCTGTTTCGAAATTACTTATGCCTTTAAAATGAGAAAAGAGCTCGACGTCGGCGAAGAGACCAAGAATATAATTGTCGTAAATGTTGCCATAGTTTCTGTACGAGTATTATTTTTACATTGGAAGACATAACAACCTCATTATTTTACTTCTCTGTTTTCTTAATGAGACTGTCAAGCTTAGAAGCTTATCAGGAAGCGCAATTTAAATGCGATTTGCATCTTTTTCGCCTTTTTTTGAGAAACGATCCTTTTGTAAAGGGGAGCAGGAGTAAATTTTTTTAGGCGAGCAGATCAAGTCTGAAACTTTTTTCGCTTTGACGAAAATTCGACAGTATGAAGTTAGCCGTCTAAGAAAGTAAATTAATTATTGTAAATCGTGCCTAAAACCGAGTGTGCACATTCGAGCTCAAAGTGGCACATTCCGATCTCGGGAAAATAAAGCGCGCCGCTCCGCGTCGCGCTTCATTTGCCTCCCTCGCTCGGAAATGTGCCACTTTTCGCTCGAATGCGCACATCCTCGTATTTATTACATTTGCCTACTTTATCTTTTGATCTTTCGAACTATAAATGGATGGAATTAAGCAATAACGTCTTAACCAACATTTTAAAAAAATCGAGTTATTATGATGAACGTACTTAGTAGTTTGTGCTGCAATATATTATATTTAATTTTCCCGCTATATCGACCCTTGTGCCATCTGTTGGCTAATTGTCGTAACTGCTTGTAGTGTTATTCAAAAATCTCATTTCGCAAAAACGTCGTATCTACAGTACCCACAATACCAATTATTTATTTACGTTTTGTGTAGGTTCATGTTTAAGAAAATATATAAAAGTTCATGTTGATACTTCTGTTAAAGAAGTAATTTTCTGGAGTGACTCATGTGGAGGACAAAATCGTAATATTAAAATCGTACTGATGTTAAAATCTATTCTTGAGAATAATAATTGCTTAAACAGTATTGAATTAAAATTTTTAGTATCAGGTCACAGCTATTTACCAAACGATAGTGATTTTGGCGATGTGGAATGTGCACTCAAAAGACAACAAAAAATTTATACTCGAGGTGATGAGACAGTGTCGAAAAAAAAATCCGTTCATTATTAATTCATTACAAAAAGAAGATTTTGTTAGTACTCAATCGATTGAAAAAAAAATTACAAACCGAAAAAAACGTTGGATGGGGAAAAAGTAAAATTGGCTCAAAATGGGCGCTAAAATTCGCAATTTTTTATTTTCGAAAAATTAACGTCGCACCCTATACATATTATACATGTATCTTATGTAAAAAAGCCTCAGGATTCGGAATCCGTGTCGTTTGTAATGATTGGATAAAAAATAAGGGCGGTACGATTTTTTTTGTGAATCAAGGGGTACGTATTTTTAATCATTTAGTTTGTATCGAAAATTTTTATTTTAGAGGGGAAGCGCGGGGAAATGACACCGGCTATAGTAACTAGGGGTACGTAGGAACGTCCCCTCGCAATATAAAGCAATTCTATTTTTTTCATTTTTTATCAAAAATACATGGGTTAAAACCCATCGATTTTGAATTTTCAAAACGTTTTCCCAAAGCTCTGGAATAGCACGCCTATGGTTTCTCAGGCCTATCCGAAGCCAAAAAGGCTGCCAAATCCGATTCTGAATAGTTTTTAAAGATCCGTCCACAAATAACGGCGCTACAATTTTTTGAAAGTTCAAAATTGGCTCAAAATGAGCGCTAAAATTCGCATTTTTTTACTTTCGAAAAATTAACGTCGCACCCTATACATATTATACATGTATCTTATGTAAAAAAGCCTCAGGATTCGGAATCCGTGTCGTTTGTAATGATTGGATAAAAAATAAGGGCGGTACGATTTTTTTTGTGAATCAAGGGGTACGTATTTTTAATCATTTAGTTTGTATCGAAAATTTTTATTTTAGAGGGGAAGCGCGGGGAAATGACACCGGCTATAGTAACTAGGGGTACGTAGGAACGTCCCCTCGCAATATAAAGCAATTCTATTTTTTTCATTTTTTATCAAAAATACATGGGTTAAAACCCATCGATTTTGAATTTTCAAAACGTTTTCCCAAAGCTCTGGAATAGCACGCCTATGGTTTCTCAGGCCTATCCGAAGCCAAAAAGGCTGCCAAATCCGATTCTGAATAGTTTTTAAAGATCCGTCCACAAATAACGGCGCTACAATTTTTTGAAAGTTCAAAATTGGCTCAAAATGAGCGCTAAAATTCGCATTTTTTTATTTTCGAAAAATTAACGTCGCACCCTATACATATTATACATGTATCTTATGTAAAAAAGCCTCAGGATTCGTAATCCGTGTCGTTTGTAATGATTGGATAAAAAATAAGGGCGGTACGATTTTTTTTGTGAATCAAGGGGTACGTATTTTTAGTCATTTAGTTTGTATCGAAAATTTTTATTTTAGAGGGGAAGCGCGGGGAAATGACACCGGCTATAGTCACTAAGGGTACGTAGGAACGTCCCCTCGCAATATAAAGCAATTCTATTTTTTTCATTTTTTATCAAAAATACATGGGTTAAAACCCATCGATTTTGAATTTTCAAAACGTTTTCCCAAAGCTCTGGAATAGCACGCCTACGGTTTCTTAGGCCTATCCGAAGCCAAAAAGGCTGCCAAATCCGATTCTGAATAGTTTTTAAAGATCCGTCCACAAATAACGGCGCTACAATTTTTTGAAAGTTCAAAATTGGCTCAAAATGAGCGCTAAAATTCGCATTTTTTTATTTTCGAAAAATTAACGTCGCACCCTATACATATTATACATGTATCTTATGTAAAAAAGCCTCAGGATTCGGAATCCGTGTCGTTTGTAATGATTGGATAAAAATAAGGGCGGTACGATTTTTTTGTGAATCAAGGGGTACGTATTTTTAGTCATTTAGTTTGTATCGAAAATTTTTATTTTAGAGGAAGCGCGGGAAATGACACCGGCTATAGTCACTAGGGTACGTAGGAACGTCCCTCGCAATATAAAGCAATTCTATTTTTTTCATTTTTTATCAAAAATACATGGGTTAAAACCCATCGATTTTGAATTTTCAAAACGTTTTCCCAAAGCTCTGGAATAGCACGCCTACGGTTTCTTAGGCCTATCCGAAGCCAAAAAGGCTGCCAAATCCGATTCTGAATAGTTTTAAAGATCCGTCCACAAATAACGGCGCTACAATTTTTTGAAAGTTCAAAATTGGCTCAAAATGAGCGCTAAAATTCGAAATTTTTTATTTCGAAAAATTAACGTCGCACCCTATACATATTATACATGTAACTTATGTAAAATGCCTCAGGATTCCGAATCCGTGTCGTTTGTAATGATTGGATCGAAAATAAGGGCGCTACGATTTTTTGTGAATCAAGACGTATTTTTAATCATTTAGTTTGTATCGAAAATTTTTATTTTAGAGGGAAACGCGGGAAATGACACCGGTATAGTCACTAGGGGGACGTAGGAACCCCCCTAAAACAATTCTATTTTTTCATTTTTATCAAAAAAACATGGGTTTTAAAAACCCCTCGATTTTGAATTTTCAAAACGTTTTCCCAAAGCTCTGGAATAGCACGCCTACGGTTTCTTAGGCCTATCCGAAGCCAAAAGGCTGCCAAATCCGATTCTGAATAGTTTAAAAGATCCGTCCACAAATAACGGCGCTACAATTTTTTGAAAGTTCAAAATTGGCTCAAAATGAGCGCTAAAATTCGAAATTTTTTTATTTCGAAAAATTAACGTCGCACCCTATACATATTATACATGTAACTTATGTAAAAAGCCTCAGGATTCCGAATCCGTGTCGCTTGTAATGATTGGATTGAAAATAAGGGCGCTACGATTTTTTTTGTGAATCAAGGGGTACGTATTTTTAATCATTTAGTTTGTATCGAAAATTTTTATTTTAGAGGGGAAGCGCGGGGAAATGACACCGGTTATAGTCACTAGGGGTACGTAGGAACGTCCCCTCGCAATATAAAGCAATTCTATTTTTTTCATTTTTTATCAAAAATACATGGGTTAAAACCCATCGATTTTGAATTTTCAAAACGTTTTCCCAAAGCTCTGGAATAGCACGCCTACGGTTTCTTAGGCCTATCCGAAGCCAAAAGGCTGCCAAATCCGATTCTGAATAGTTTTAAAGATCCGTCCACAAATAACGGCGCTACAATTTTTGAAAGTTCAAAATTGGCTCAAAATGAGCGCTAAAATTCGCATTTTTCTTTTCGAAAAATTAACGTCGCACCCTATACATATTATACATGTATCTTATGTAAAAAGCCTCAGGATTCGAATCCGTGTCGTTTGTAATGATTGGATAAAAATAAGGGCGGTACGATTTTTTTGTGAATCAAGGGGGACGTATTTTTAATCATTTAGTTTGTATCGAAAATTTTTATTTTAGAGGAAGCGCGGGAAATGACACCGGTTATAGTCACTAGGGGTACGTAGGAACGTCCCTCGCAATATAAAGCAATTCTATTTTTTTCATTTTTTATCAAAATACATGGGTTAAAACCCATCGATTTTGAATTTTCAAAACGTTTTCCCAAAGCTCTGGAATAGCACGCCTACGGTTTCTTAGGCCTATCCGAAGCCAAAAAGGCTGCCAAATCCGATTCTGAATAGTTTTTAAAGATCCGTCCACAAATAACGGCGCTACAATTTTTTGAAAGTTCAAAATTGGCTCAAAATGAGCGCTAAAATTCGCATTTTTTTCTTTTCGAAAAATTAACGTCGCACCCTATACATATTATACATGTATCTTATGTAAAAAAGCCTCAGGATTCGGAATCCGTGTCGTTTGTAATGATTGGATAAAAAATAAGGGCGGTACGATTTTTTTTGTGAATCAAGGGGTACGTATTTTTAATCATTTAGTTTGTATCGAAAATTTTTATTTTAGAGGGGAAGCGCGGGGAAATGACACCGGCTATAGTCACTAGGGGTACGTAGGAACGTCCCCTCGCAATATAAAGCAATTCTATTTTTTTCATTTTTTATCAAAAATACATGGGTTAAAACCCATCGATTTTGAATTTTCAAAACGTTTTCCCAAAGCTCTGCAATAGCACGCCTACGGTTTCGTAGGCCTATCCGAAGCCAAAAAGGCTGCCAAATCCGATTCTGAATAGTTTTTAAAGATCCGTCCACAAATAACGGCGCTACAATTTTTTGAAAGTTCAAAATTGGCTCAAAATGAGCGCTAAAATTCGAAATTTTTTTATTTCGAAAAATTAACGTCGCACCCTATACATATTATACATGTAACTTATGTAAAAATGCCTCAGGATTCCGAATCCGTGTCGCTTGTAATGATTGGATTGAAAATAAGGGCGCTACGATTTTTTTTGTGAATCAAGGAGTACGTATTTTTAATCATTTAGTTTGTATCAAAAATTTTTATTTTAGAGGGGAAGCGCGGGGAAATGACACCGGCTATAGTCACTAGGGGTACGTAGGAACGTCCCCTCGCAATATAAAGCAATTCTATTTTTTTCATTTTTTATGAAAAATACATGGGTTAAAACCCATCGATTTTGAATTTTCAAAACGTTTTCCCAAAGCTCTGGAATAGCATGCCTACGGTTTCTTAGGCCTATCCGAAGCCAAAAAGGCTGCCAAATCCGATTCTGAATAGTTTTTAAAGATCCGTCCACAAATAACGGCGCTACAATTTTTTGAAAGTTCAAAATTGGCTCAAAATGAGCGCTAAAATTCGCATTTTTTTATTTTCGAAAAATTAACGTCGCACCCTATACATATTATACATGTATCTTATGTAAAAAAGCCTCAGGATTCGAAATCCGTGTCGTTTGTAATGATTGGATAAAAAATAAGGGCGGTACGATTTTTTTTGTGAATCAAGTGGTACGTATTTTTAATCATTTAGTTTGTATCGAAAATTTTTATTTTAGAGGGGAAGCGCGGGGAAATGACACCGGCTATAGTCACTAGGGGTACGTAGGAACGTCCCCTCGCAATATAAAGCAATTCTATTTTTTTCATTTTTTATCAAAAATACATGGGTTAAAACCCATCGATTTTGAATTTTCAAAACGTTTTCCCAAAGCTCTGGAATAGCACGCCTACGGTTTCTTAGGTCTATCCAAAGCCAAAAAGGCTGTCAAATCGGATTCTGAATAGTTTTTAAAGATCCGTCCACAAATAACGGCGCTACAATTTTTTGAAAGTTCAAAATTGGCTCAAAATGAGCGCTAAAATTCGAAATTTTTTTATTTCGAAAAATTAACGTCGCACCCTATACATATTATACATGTAACTTATGTAAAAATGCCTCAGGATTCCGAATCCGTGTCGTTTGTAATGATTGGATCGAAAATAAGGGCGCTCCCGTAACCGATTCTGGACACAAATTTTTTTCATTTTGTATTCTGCAAATTTCCCACAGCCGGATATATTAACATTTAATAACTTTAAGAAATTATTATTTAAGAAATTAACACTTTCGAGTTTGTTAAGAAATTTCAAAGTATTAAAACAAGCAGATAGTAATATTGTAGAAGATTTTGTAGTTATAGACCAAAATATTGCCACTAAAAACCATTATTTTGATATTCAAGTATATGTCTCAACTTCCAATGATACGGAAGTAGAAAATCAAGTAGACTCTAATAAAGAAGTGTCAGATACTGAACATTTCAGTGAAATAAATTCATTTAATGAAGTATGGAAATTAGTTTATAAATTAAAAATATTTGTAAGATGATTTTACTGCATTTCAGCCTATAAAAAATTTGGAAAGTCACTTTCAAAAGCAGCTTTTACGACAAATAAATTTACTATTACATCAATCAAATATAATGGATTTTGTTCAATTAAAAAAACACTAAAACATTTTTCTTGTTTTTTTACTTCATATTTTACATATTAGAAAATTTTTCAATATTTCAATATTCAATATTTCCAATACTTTAAATAATAATATTTTAAATTTTATTTTCCGTGCATGTAAATATACTCACTATCTAATAACCGGACATACATATCCCGACCGTGAGTGTCCGCTTAACAGAGCTTTCACTGTACATCTTTTTGGTAGGCCAAAAGAAGTATTGTGGAAATTTTTCTGTTTATTTAAGTTACAGGAGAACCTGTTGTACATTAGTACCTTTGTACGTAGAGCAACTTTATTTTTTTAAATATATGCGGGCTTTTGTGACCCATTATTTATGAGTTTAAACATCAAGGGTCGGTGTGTTGTACCTCGGTCACTGTCAATAAATTGTACCTTGGCCCTAAGATCAACGTGCAATAAATAAAAATTTAGATATACCTTTGTTATAAATTCTTATTTTTTTATATTTTGCTTCAGATAATATGCCTGGCAAGTCTAACGCAAAATTTAAATTTTTGCAAAGTTAACCATTAAGTATTGTCATGTCAAAGAAGAACATTAGTAGTTCTTATAATTCAAAAATAAATATATAGTTTTCATAGAACAATGAGTTTTATTTTGCTTAATGTGAATAGAGCCAAGGTACATCACCTCTGTTGTACCTGGGCCATAGATCCACTAAATATTTTATGATGAATACCTTATTAGTGCCCCACTACGATACAATTCATTTTATCAACAAAATGTTACATATAAAATTTAAAAAAAATTACAAGTGAAAAACGGCCAAAGTACAACAGGTTCCCCTACTATAGTCTATACCAACCACTGAGAGATTAGTAGTAGCTATTTAATTATTTAATTAGTATTTTAAGCAGACGAAGTCGCGGGCATCAGCTAGTCTTAAATAAAACATCTTTTACCCCATCCTATAATAATTAATTTAACAAAAAATATGAAATTTGAAAAGCGGTTTTTCGCTTTACTATCTTACAAACGGCCCGCGTATGTCTGTGTGTTGGTCACTGAATTTCGTAGATTCGATAAACGACTCTCAAAATAAAAAATTAAAAATTACAGTTTCGAGTTCCTGCTTCGAAAGAAAAGGCATAGATAAATTTAAAAGTTTGAAACTTTATAGCGCTTCCTAAAATCTTTGCGAACACTGATAAGGAAACAACGGCAATAACTTTTTTATTTCCTTACATCTACTCGCATTTTCTGATGAAACCCGAATCGCTTCTTTGTTTATTATATATGGAATGGTATTGAAGTTGGCTGTAAAGATAACGGATGCGTTTAGATGTATTTCAACCCTGAATTTGCATGCAACTATGTTTCAACAGCAACTCATCTTACTAAAACACCCTTTTGTGTCTTTCTTACAATGCTCTTCCACCCCTTTTATTATTTCTTTTAATGCGAACATTTGGCCTCGCTCACAGTCTGTTCTAATTTAAGAAAGAAAAAAAGAAGAAAAATAAACGCCGATCCCGAAACCTCTTAAGTATTAAATAACGATCCGAATTCCGAGGGATGAAAATATTCGATCCGCACTTCCGGCAATGCACTTTGCGGATTATTTATATTCTGCAGCCATATCGAACCCTCTATTATCGTAGTGACCTATGGAGCAGTCACGTGGCGCACTTTGGGGGTTGTGAAATGGCGCGTCTCTTTCAGGGCCTTCCAACTGCTTTTGCTTCAGCGCTCTTGAATGCTGTCGACACGAAGGAACAACATTTAAAGGAAAAATTTACCTCTTCTCGCACAAATCTTACATGAACTAACCTTACGGGCCCGTGAATCTAACAGATTTGTCATCTTCTTTCTCTTTTTGCCTTTCTAAAAGTTTTTCGGACCGATTTTGAGGCTTCGCGTGCACGCAGAAATAAATAAAATTGCTTAAAAATGAAAACGAAAGTGCGGAACGATTTAAATGCTTTATTTTTGGTTTTATTAAATTTCGCTCGGGGACCGAATTATTTGCATGAGGAAAAGTCGATCGAGCTGCGGGTTTTTAATTTTTTTTGTATGGGGGGATATAGGTAACGTGTATTAATTTTACGGGTTTTTTTTTATAAAGCGGTGCGTTCGAAACTTTGTTTTAGTCGTTCGCTGTAATAGCTGCTTTTTATTATTAATTAAAAAACAAAACAGGTATATTATTATTGTAAATTGTTTAAGAGAAACTCGGCGTGCATTTCTTAAATTTTGATCGTTTAGCTTTCGGTTGTAGTTGTACTACAAAATTTTTTTTTGTCGATGTTTTTTTAAAGTTAGGAGTCCTGGATACGAAATTTTGAGCCATATATATTTTAAATGTACATCGGTTTTATCGATAAGTTACGAGAAGGGTTACAAATGGTAATATGCTAAAGACAAAATTTTTCAAATTATTTTATCTAAATTAGTAAGATATAGTTACATTAAAGTGGTCGTTAAAAATTAAATTTCTTCCGACACCCAAAAAAAACCTTCTTTTAATTAAAAATACTTGGGAATTTTTAAAAATTTTTTAACAAATTTAACACGTGCCTCAAGACAATAGTTTGAGGGTCTTAAAATGTTGACTATATGAAGTTAATGAATTTATTATTGAGAATATCTCTATAAATATAAATTTAATGAAGAAAATGGAAAAGACCTTTTTTGTAGAGAATTGAATTTCCTACAAAATACTTCTATAACTTTTTCTCAAATTCGTATACTTTAAGAGACACTTAGAAAAACTACAATTTTATCAAAAAATGAACTTTGATTGTCTTGAGACACGTGTTATTTTGTTAAAAAAATTTAAATAAAATTCCCCCGTATTTTTTCATTAAAAGGAAGGTTTTTTTGGGGCGTGGAAGAAATTTTTTTGTTAATGACCACTATAATTTACATGAAATGACGTAACTTTAATTCCTAGATTGTTTCAAATTTTTAGGTCTTGTTTTATCTTTACAACTGATATGCTCTATAAAAAAAGTTTATCATTAATTAATAAATGAAAATTGTATGTGCATTACATTGAACGTCGTTAGCTAGAAGTTGAAAAACGTTTTTTTTTCTTTGCTTTTTATAGATATGGTTAGTCTGAATTTATTCCAAAAGTTATAAAAACGTATGCTGTGTAAACTAGTAAAAGTATTTTTATTTATTAATTAATACTAAACTTTTTAATAGAACATATTTAAAAAAAATCGAAAAATATAAAATTACATCATTTAATTTGAATATATCTTACTATTTTGGATAAAAAATTGAAAAAGTTGATCAGTAGAATGTTGCCACTTTTAACGTTTTTAAAAATAATTAAAGAATGTATGTTTATTTTGCTTAGTTTTCGATTTGCACCTTGTTGATTTTTTTGACTGCTCCTACGCTCCGATATACGGGCTTTCAGAATATAAAAAGTCTTTAAAGATCTGTTCACAAATAAGCGAGCTACAATTTTTGAAACCTAAACTTTTGTGTTAAAATGAATCTAAAACTTCAATCCTCAATTACTCGAAAAATTAACATTGCGTCCTATGCCGATTTTGCACGTATCTTATGGGAAAGTCTCGGGATTCCGAATCCGGGATGTTTTTATAGATCGGATCGAAAATGAGGGCGCTACGATCGTTTTTGTGAGCCGAGGTGTATTTTTTTGGATTTATTTAGTTTTCCGGAAAATTGTAGAGGTTGAAAGAGGAGCGGGGAAAAATGGCTTCGGCATGTCGCTTTGGGGCCCCGCTTTTTTTCGCCTAATTAGCAAATTAAAAAAAAATTAAAACCATGTTCGGATTAAGCTAGATGGTCTCTACCTATACAAAAATTTTCAACCTCATCGTAAAAAATACATTTGAATCACGAAATTTGGAACCCAGTGCCCTTAAATCAGATTATATCTTTTTTACAAGAATTCCTTTGAAGAAAATGTCGGTTACTTAAAATATATATTCAATCGTAAAATGCTTTTAGTTAATTGGTTGATTTACAATAACGCAAGGACAATAGAGCTTTTATTAAGAGCGCTAAATTCGAACTGTGCTCTTGGGAAATTCCTCATAATAGGAATAATAAAAAATTAAGCGGAGAACTCTTTTAGAAAGTATTTCGGATTTGAGCGCTAGTTTTAAGTAAGAAAAGGAGATAATCTGTCAGAGTGGATTTCAAGAAATTTACTCTGAAAGCGTAATCCAAGTGAATCAAGATGGAAAAATAACTTGCAGGTTTTACAGCTTAGCCGCCGCCGCAATTGTGCCCAAGTCTTCTTCGCCATCGAGATAAGTAAACCGAAGTTATTATCTTGCTCCATTATTCTTGTTCACTATTGCTTCCTCGTGAAAAATTACAAGTTTTATTTCCCTTCGGGTCTTAAAGAAATAAACAATAATGGTGGGTAATTTTAGGCAAAAACGGCCTAACGGTTTACGTGGTTCGCGTAAGGGCACTTTTTGAAGTTATACCTCTTTTGGCGCGTTGGGGGTGAAATTTTAGCAGGCAACGGAAAATGCGCGCGCACAGCTAACGAAAATTCGACAAGATGAAGTTAGCCGTCTAAGAAAGTAAATTAATTATTGTGAATCACGCTTAAAACGGAGTGTGCACATTCGAGCTCAAAGTGGCACATTCCGATCTCGGGAAAATGAAGCGCGCCGCTCCGCGTCGCGCTTCATTTGCTTCCCTCGCTCGGAAATGTGCCACTTTTCGCTCGAATGCGCACATCTTCGTATTTATTGCATTAGTATAATTTATTGTAAGCTCCTTCAAACTAAAAATTTGAACTTAATTTAGTAAATACCGAATTTATATTGGAAAAAGATATTTACCATAGCAATGAGTGGAAGGGAGCGAAAAGATACGAAAATTTCATGAATGCAAGCGAGAGGGAACGATTAAAGTTGTTAAACTGATATTTCGTCTAATCTATTTGCCTAAATAATTGTGAATTATGCTTAAAACCGAGTGCGCACATTCGAGCTCAAAGTGGCACATTCCGATCTCGGGAAAATGAAGCGCGCCGCTCCGCGTCGCGCTTCATTTGCTTCCCTCGCTCGGAAATGTGCCACTTTTCGCTCGAATGCGCACATCTTCGTATTTATTGCATTAGTTTAAATTATTTTTCAAAATTACGAAAAAATAGTAGAGAAACCTGTTGTACCTTAGCCTTTTTTTAACTTGAATTTTTTTTTAAATTGTATATATAACAATTTGTTGATAAAATGAACTGCATCGTAGTGGGGCACTAATAAGGTATTCATCATAAAATATTTGAAAGCATTACCAACCGTTTATTCAAATTGCTAATAATATTTAAAAATTAGTGGATCTATGGCCTAGGTACAACAAAGGTGATGTAGCTTGGCTCTATTCACATTAAGACCTTACATGCGTCCAGAATTTAAAAAAAATCGTTTTTTTACAGATTGTTGTTCTCTATAGTTTTAGGCTTAGTTCTGTGAAAATTGATTGCAAAAATTTCCCATAGATTTAAAGTTATAGTGGAAAATGTGACCGACCCACGAGTTTATTGCGCGCAGGTATCTGTTTTTAAACGCGTTTTTCTCGAAATTACTTTTTTCGTCACGGTCGGCATGATAACTCATCCAGTTTTTAATATTTTTTTGAAGCGATTATTTTAAAAATATTATAAATAGTTTTTTCTATAGTCTGTCGAGCCGGATTTTTGATATTTTGATTTAAAACATGTTAAAAAATAATTAAAGTGTAAAATTTATGACGTAAAAATCATACTTTTTTTTTAAACTGCTATAAATTACATAATTTTTCAAAATTCAAAATTCCGGGTCGACAGACTATAACTACTATTATTTTACAAGAATTTTTTTAAATTTTGCCTGTCGATCAACATTTACTGGAAATATGATGCAGACCATAGAGCAACTTTTTTTTCTTAGTGTTGTAGATCACGTGATTTTTATATAGTAATTTTTGTAACAATAAATTTCAATAATTTTTTTTATAAATTTTAAATACCAATAAACAATGTGTACTATTTACTTTTAAGAATTTCTATTGTTTTCCCTACTAAAAAAAATTTTCTTTCAACGCATTTTTGGCGCTGCTAGACGTCGTATGTAAGGCCCTAAGCAAAAGAAACCCCTGGTTCTATGAAAACTATATATTTATTTATTTTTGGATTATAAGAACTACTAATGTTCTTTTTTAAGATGACACTAAAATGGTTTCAAAAATTAACAAAACTTTTCTCGTATAACTAAAATTTCACATACTTAATGGTTAACTTTGCAAAAAATTAATTTTTTTGTTAATTTTTCCCAATTGGGTCTGCGTGCGATCTAAAAATATAATATTGTCAGTTTTTCCCCAATCTGGAATTGCCTTAATGGAACCTAATCGAGATTGGCCCATTGGGTTAGGACCCAAGTGTGCAGTCCCCTATAAGGTAGCCCTGTTAGAACCGAACAAGCCTTATTGAAAACTTTCCAGTCGGGAAATTTCTCGGAAATTTCTATTCATTTTAATATTCCAAAAATGTACCAATAACAACAAACCTCACCAGTATCTCTTTTGCTAAGTTTGTCTCAATTGTATGAGGAAGAGATCTCAAAATTTTGAATTCCGACCGTTTTCGTCGATAGGCCGAAAAAAAAAGGGCGCTACGAATTTATCTCTTAGCCAAATTAATTTTTATATGTAAATAAATCCAAAAAATCTAAATAAATTTCCCCATTTGTAAAATTATATAGCATTATTTTAATCCCATAGCGAAATAAGATTAAAAACACGAAATGATAGAAAGTAAACAGAATTTATTGGCACGGCAAAAATAATGAATGGAAGCTCTTGACCTTGCTTAAACCCGGAAAGAAGGTACGACTACCGTTCTAGAAAGCACAAATTGCAATCATCCATCAATATAAAACTTCATAGGCGAAAGTGTATTTCAAGAAACGTAAAAGTCTAGACGGCTGTATCCGCGAAGAGCATGTAATCTAAATATTATTTATATCCGATAACCCAAGAGGGTTGTTGAATTGTTTTGGTATTAGAATAAAAGGGCGTGATTTTTGTTTGTTTGTTTGTTTGTTTGTTTCACAGTTGGCCATTACATCCCTTAGTGTGTGCGTGTGTGTGTGTTGGTAGAATAAAAGGTTCCTCCTAACTCAAAGCAAATAAAAGCCGCCTTCTGCAAATCAAAGGATTATTTCGCGTTTTATGCTTTTCTTAAGAGATTACGCAAAAGCGGATTTATAATGAGAAGAACAAAAAAAAAGCTTAAACTTCTTCTTCGACGGGAAGAGAACACAAAATTCATCCCCTAAGAGAAAATAAATAAAATTCAGTTAATGCACTCGGCAATTAGATAAAAAAGTTTATTAGGTCATCAGACGGCATTAAAAGCGAAGTAAAATACAATTAAAGCAATAAAGGGGTAGGTCATTATTAAAATTCAATTTCGCAGCTATAAAAGCAAATATAAAACAGAGGAGTTTTCTAAATAACAATAAAAACAGCTGTAACGACATTAAAAATAGGATAAAAGCCCCTTACTGGAAAAATGGGCACATTTAGTTTCGTCGACTTTTGTTAAAAGTTTATGCTTCTTTCTTAATGTTAGATTAAGTTATTGGTTTAAGACCCACCGGACCCCCGCCCTGTCATTAAAGGCCGATATTTTATAAATTACAGTAGACGCTGCTTAATGTGATCACGGTTGATGTTATCAACCCCTTGGTGTGATCAATGTTTAGAAAACGATCAATTAATCCTTTTTTTTGCAAAAAAAAATTTAAACAATGGATTTGATTTAAATTCTTCCTTAAATTCTTTTCTATTCCTCCTTCAACTCCAAAATTTTCAAAAAAACTAAATAAATGGAATAAATACACTTCGACTCACAAAAATGATTGTAGCGCCCTCATTTTCGATCCGATCATTAAAAAGTACCCGGATTCGGAATCCTGAGAGTTTTTTCTATCAGATACGTGCAAAATCTGTATAAGACGCAATGTTAATTAAGGGTTGAAATTTACGAATCGTTCTTGTTGCGCAAAATTTTTCGTTAAAAAAATTGTTGAGCCGTTATTTGTGGATCGATCTTTAAAAGCCATACAGAATCGAATTCGCCAGACTTTTTGGCTTCGGACAACCTCAAAAATATATATCCGTGCTATTTAAAATTCTTGAGAAAAACGGGTTCGAAGAGTCTGACTTCTAATTAATTTTTTCTAAATTTCCACTTTGGCAAATCAGAGCTCGATTATTTGCGAAGGGACCTTTAAAAACTTTTTAGATGCTCAAGCCCGTTTATCGGAGCGTAAGATGAGCTAAAAAAATCAACATAGCCCAATGTTAAGTATGGGAGAAAAACGCGCTCGAAGCTCTCAAAATATAAATTTAGCTAAATTTTTTTAATTTTCAAAATGCTCTAACTCCGCCGTCTTTGCGAATTTCGTCAAATCCTTTCATTTCTGAACGTTCCCAACCCTAACACGTAGGAATCCGGTTGTAACTCAAAACCCTCAAAATCAGCCAAAATCGGAAAAAAAAATGGATTAACCCCTTGCGTATTTTTGAGAAAAATTAATTTTAGGTAATGGATTTGCTTTAAATATTTACGGGACGTTCCTATGAACCCCAAACCGACATAGCCGGAGCCATTTTTCCCTGCTCCTCTTTCAACCCCGGAAATTTTTAACAAGACTAAATTAATAAAAAAAAATACACTTTGATTCACAAAAAAAATCGTAGCGCCCACATTTTTGATTCAATCATTAAAAACGTCACGGATTCGGAATTCTGAGACATTTTTCCATAAGATAGGCGCAAAATCGGCATAAGGCGCAATGTTAATTTTTTGAGTAATTAAAGGTTGAAATTTGAGGTTTATTTTTGTAGCACAAAATCTTTCGTAAAAAAATTGTGGCACCGTTATTTGTGGACCGATCTTTAAACACTATACAAATTCGGATTCGCCGGACTTTTTGGCTTCGGATAAAGTCAAAAAACCATAGGCGTACTATTTAAAATTTTCGAGAAAAACGGGTTCGAAGAGACCGACTTGTTTTTAATTTTTTCTAAATTTCCATTTTGAAAAATCTTAGCTCGGTTATTTGCCAACGGATCTTTACAAACTATTCAGATTCTGAAAGCCCGTTTATCTGAGCGTAAGATTAGTCAAAAAAATCAACAAGGCCCAATGTTAAGTCTGGGAGAAATACGCGTTCGAAGCTTTCAAAATGTTAATTTTGCTAAAATTTTTAATTTTCAAAATACTGTAACTCCACCGTCTTTGCGAATTTCGTCGATTTCTTTTATATCTTAACGTTCTCAAGCCCCTACGCGTCGGAATCCGGTCCTAACTCAAAACCCCCAAAATCGGAATCGATTAACCCCTTGCGTATTTTGAGAAAAAAAAATTTAGGTATTGGATTTGCTTTAAATTTTTGCAGGACCTTTCTATGAACTTCAAATCTAAATAGCCGTTGCCATTCTTCCCTGCTCCCCTTTAACTCCCGAATTTTTCAAGAAAACTAAAAAAATAAATAAAAATACACTTTGACTCACACAAATAATTGTAGCGCTCTCATTTTTTACCTGATCATTAAAAACGACGCGGATTCGCAATTCTGAAACTTTTTCCCATAAGATACGTGCAAAATAAGTATAGAGCGCAATGTTAATTTTTCGAGTAATTAAAGGTTGAAATTTTTGTTTCATTTTTGTAGCACAAATGTTTACGTTTAAAAAATTGTAGCGCCGTTATTTATGGAGAGATCTTTAAAAACTATACAGATTGGGATTTACCAGATTTTTTGACTTTGGATAGCCTAAAAAGACCATAGGCGTGCTATTTGAAATTCTCAAGTTAATCGGGTTCGAAGCGTCCTACTTGTAATTATTTTTTCTAAATTTCCATTTTGAAAAATCGTACCTCGGTTATTTGTAAATAGATCTTTAAAAAAATTTTGAGATTCATTGGAAAATAACTTTTTGTTCGTGACAAATCGATCGAATCTAAATTTTAATTTGTTTAAAACAATTCTGTAAATATTGAAGTTTTTTCTAAAGTTAACATTTAGAATAAAAAAAATATTATAATTTTATGAAATTGTTAAGCAAAAGTCTTTAAGATAGTGTCCGATACTATTAATTTTTTTTTAATTAAAATAAAATAAAATTAGAATTATAAAATTGTTTTAATTTAATAAATTACTAAACCTACCTAAAGATAAATAGGTATTTATATTTAATTGGAATTTCTTAAACGCGGTCCTAATTGATTACTGCCAAATTAATGAAAAGGTTCGCCGTCCCTGATCTAAGTCAACGGCAAGACGTCCGAGTTTTCTCCAAATTGTATTTTTTCCCTTTGATAAATTATTTACAAAATTACAACAAGGGTTGTCTGAATTTGGTCCATTTAGATCAAGTAATCGTGATGGTTTATTCAACAAACTAGCAAATCGACTCAATCTCCGAAGGAGTTGATTTGGGAAGTCCTGTTGATTTAAGCGTTGTTTGTTTTGATTATTAGAAGGACAAATAAAATATTTAAGCCCCGCATTTTATTTATATAAAAGCAGAAACAAACAGTCCGGCGAGCCTTATCGAAGAACGAGAACGCTGGAAGAAGCCTCGCGAAAATCTGTTTACATAAAAATCGGCGGAATGAGTCGATAAAACTTAGTGAGAAAAGTTTTGCAAGAATTCAGTATAGAGATTGCCGAAGTTATACTTCTTTTGGCGCTTTCGAAGTAAAATGCGACAATATGAAGTTAGCCATCTAAGAAAGTAAATTAATTATTGTGAATTTTGTTTAAAGCACTAAATCAAAGATTTGGTGTTTCTGGTACAAATGAAGTCTAGTAATTTTTAAAAACACAGATCTAGAAAGTAAATTAATTATTGTGAATCTTGCTTAAAACCGAGTGCGCACATTCGAGCTCAAAGTGGCACATTCCGATCTCGGGAAAATGAAGCGCGCCGCTCCGCGTCGCGCTTCATTTGCTTCCCTCGCTCGGAAATGTGCCACTTTTCGCTCGAATGCGCGCATTTATTGCAGTAGTTTAAATTATTTTTCAAAATTACGAAGAAACGAGTAGAGGAAACTGTTGTACCTTGGCCCTTTTTTTACTTGAATTTTTTTTTAAATTGTATATGTAACAATTTGTTGATAAAATAAATTGCATCGTACACTGTAAAAAATCGGGAGTGAATCCGGAGTGAATTTTCACTCCCATCACTCGGAGTTTCGGAGTGAAAACAAAAATCACTCCTCGCTCGGAGTTAACTTGGAGTTTTTGTTAGCGGATTAATTGCGGAGTAATTTCTCATCCATTTCGGAGTAAATATAAATGTTCGGAGTGAATATCCATTTAACTTACAGAAATTATTATAATTCATTAAACACAATAGATTAAATTTAACATATAACCTAAATCTTCTTCTAAATCTTTACAATATAATTATAAAATTATTTGCATGACTGTAGTTAAGGTTAACGAAAGTAATAAATAAATAATATGTAAATAAGTCAATAAATTATATATTCAGAACAATATAATAATATAACAATTTAATCAAAAAATAACCTGATAGATGGCGTCCAAAGATATTTTTTCAAAAATAATTTAAAAAAATGAAAGCACTATTAGTACTTCCGAACGCCATTTTCTGTCTTTTTATTTATATTATTATAAATCTAAATAATAATAATATTATTATTAATAATAATAATAATAACAACAATTTTTGTAATAATCAAATGTATTACCTATGCACGGTCCTTATATCTAAAATTTATTCAGAGTGAATTTTTTAAATTGTTCATATAAAATAATGTTTGGAGTTAATTTCACTCCGAGCGGGATTAAACTAATTAAAAATCATCCACTCCGCAATCACTCCGCAAATTTTTTACTGTGTAGTGGGGCACTAATAAGGTATTTATCATAAAATATTTGAAAGCATTACCAACCGTTTACTCAAATTTCTAGAAGATTTAAAAATTAGTGGCCTGCTGTACATTCTTAGAAATTTAATATACCTTGGATTTTTTTAAGGGTGGCGCATTAAGATAAAGTTTGGAAACTACTGCTTTAAAACAAAATATAAACCTTAAAGACATTCTTATAACTAGCAATTTTGAAAAAGACAAAATAATTTGGTTTTTAAAACGTTAAAAAAATAAAAAGGGTTTTTGTTAAATACATTATTACAAAAAGCAAAAACTAAAAATTTTTTGGAAATTGCTCTTTAACATATACAAATTTGGAATTCTGGAACTTTTTTCTGAAAACCACCATTAAATTCCCAAAAATCGCAATGCCAAATGATGAAGAAAATTAAGACATAAAAGACTGACTAATTTTTTTAGAAGCAAATTCTTAAATGTAGGGAAATCTGTTGTACCCTGGCTCTTTTTTCAATTGTAATTTTTCATAAATTGTATATGTAACAATTTGTTGATAAAATGAATTGCATCGTAGTGGGGCACTAATAAGGTATTCATCATAAAATATTTGAAAGCATTACCAACCGTTTACTCAAATTGTTATGATTTAAAAATTAGTGGATCTATGGCCTAGGTACAACAGATGTGATGTACCTTGGCTCTATTCACATTAAGCAAAATAAAACCCATTGTTCTATGAAAACTATATATTTATTTTTGGATTATAAGAACTATGGTACTAATGTTCTTCGAGATGACACAAAAATTATTTCAAAAATTAACAAAACTTTTCTCGTATATTAAAATTTCACATACTCAATGGTTAAGTTTGCAAAAATTCAAATTTTTCGTTAAACTTGCGAGGCATATTATCTGAAGCAAAATAAAAAAAATAAGAATTTATAACAAAGGTTTATCTAAATTTTTATTTATTGCACGATGATCTTAGAATCAAGGTACAATTTATTGACAGTGACCGAGGTACAACACACCGACCCTTGAAATAAAATTAAAGATTATGCTGTGCCACAATCAGACCACTACTATGCAAACATTACTAAATAATCTTTCCATTACTATGAATCGTTTGTTATTAGGTAATAAAAATCAATAAGATATTTAAGTAAAAAGAATATAAAAAGACATACTTTTTTCGATTAAAAATTTCAATTGATCTCATACATTAACAAAGTACATTGGCCAGCTGGTGCTAACTTTACGTTAATGTCAGTCAATGTGGCATTTGAAATATCGAAAATTATGGGTCACGAAAGCCTGCAAATATTAAAAAAAATAAAGTTGGCCTAGGTACAAAGGGACCAAGGTACAACAGGTTCCCCTACTCTTTAAACAAAAATTTCCGTATACAGTTTTAGTAAAAAGGCGCCAACTCTTAACAAAAAGGAAATCAAAGAATAAACTACAATTCATTTTTCATAATCCTTTGTATTAATATTTACAGCTCTTTTATGTGTTGAAATATTTTTTATAACCACACAAAATCTAAATACGCAGACTATTCACTACGCTAAAGTGCTCTTTCGATTATTTCTTTGGAAAAATAATCAAAACAACATGTTTATTTAGATTAATTTTTACACGTGGTCATATTTAATTAAGTTACGCCAAAAAAGTATAACTTCTAACGCGCATCGCTTTTTTAATACAAAAAGTATTTCGAACCCTAACACATTTGTTGTTTAAAATTTCGAAAATTATGAGTTAGAAAAGCCCGCAAATATTAAAAAAAATAAAGTTGCCCTAGGTGCAAATGACCAAGGTACTACAGGTTCCCCTAATGTACCCAAATAAAATAAAGTATGTGCGCAATCGAGCGAAAAGTGCAGATTTTAATATTATTACGCTATTACGCGCTTTACAAAAATTAAATTCTATAAAAAATTTTAAATAATGAGAACTACCGTGTAAATCTGGAAACAGAGGAAAGTAGTACAAAATGATCCCTCGAGGTAAATTAAATATTAAAAAATGTAAAAATGCCAATACTTAAACAGATAAACTGTCTATCCAAAACTGCTTTAACATTAAGACTAAGTTGGATAACGTCCGACTTACCACCGTTCTCCTTTAAAGGGATAATTTTATACCACTTTCCTCTATTTGTATAGTGGGAAAACGCCAAGTTAATTTTTTTAAAGGAGGCGCAGTAATAGGCATACAGTTTGGAACCCACTGGTCTAACTTACTATACACAAGCGCGAGGTAAGCAACATAACACGTAGTAATATTTAATTTAATAACGACAAAGAAGTATAACTTCCAACGCACCGATTTTTTTTTATCTCTCGTTCCAAACAATGAAGCTGGCGAAGAAAAGAGAAGATGTGTGCGGCCACTCCAATCGTGAAGGCGTCGAGGCGCGCTGAAAAGCGGTTTCGGAGGTTTTGTTTCACCTTCGATCCGACGTTTTTTTGTCAGCAATCCGTAAGACTTCGAAAATACTTTAAGGATTTAAATTTAAAATTGTTTTTCACTGTGAGAACTAATACGAGACTAAAATAATAAAGTGTGCATAATTATATTATATAGGTATCACTAACTATAAGGGCGTTTAATAAAAATACGTAAGTGTCGCTCATTGCAACATTTTTTTTATAGAATTGATTCAAAGTTAATTTGGTATGTAATTAGAATTTATTTATTGTTGAAATTTTTGGCAAAACAAACGCAAAACACCACAAAAAACTTTGTAAGAAAATTATTAAGAAGAACATACCTATGTAGGTATATAAATTCTAGGTACTAAATAAATAAAGATCGTATAAAACTTGTACGGCTCGAATTTACAACCAAAAAATTATTTTAGATGTTCTTAGACGAGAATCGATGGATTTTTAATAGGAAGAAGTATAAAAATTAGTTTCGAGTTAGTTTAAGAATTATAAAAAGTGTTTTTAATTCCACATACTTGTTTGTTAGTCCAATTAGTAAAAATATGGTAATTTTAACACTCATCTGAAGAGTTTTAATACATTCTCATACACCACTTTGTTATCAAACTTTGCAAATTAATTGTTGTTTAATTAAAACACTAAAACAAGAGTAAATACTATTTCTGTGTTCAGTTCTACTGAATAAATAATACATAATTGACTTGCCGCAAATACATTTTAATAGCTGTTACTAAAAAAAAAACTTGAATTTTTGTAAATTGTAAATAAATTAAAATTTGTTTTAGAAAAATTAATTTGTTAGATTTTTAGAGGCAAATTTAAAATATTTAATTTAATGCCTATAAAATATTCTAAAATTCCAGATTAAAAATACACAGATCTGGCACCCCACACAAAGATCACAAGCCTATTGAAATATCCGAAAAGCCCTTCTCGATCACAATAAAATGTAACGTCCGATTTTAATTAGTTTTTGGTTATTTTTTAAATGTATGATTTTGGGTGATGAAAATAAATCTAAAACTTCAACCCTTAATTACTCGAAAAATTCACATTGAGCCCTATACCAATTTTGTTCCCATCTTATGGGAAACATTTTCAGGATTCCGAATCTGTATCGTTTTCTGCGATTGAACAAAAAATAAGGGCGCTGCAATTGATTCTCTGAGTCATAGTGTAAATATGGTAATCTTTTAAATATTATGGAAAAATTAGAGGTTGAAGGCAGGGCAAGGGTGAATAACACCGGCCATGGACATGTGGAGTTTATAGAAATGTCCCATAAAAATTTAAACCAAATCGATTTCCTAAATATTTTTTCCCCAAAAAAGCAAAAGGGTTCACCATCTCTTTTGCCCGATTTAGACCGATTTTGAGGGTTTCGAGTTAGCAGCGGTTTCTAACGTAATAGGATCCAATACATTCCAAAAAGAAAGAATTTTGTAAAATTGTAAAAGATGGCCGACCATTTTGAAAATTAAAAATTTTTAAGTAAATTTTCACTTTGAACTTTTCGAACGCGTTTTTCTTCGATACGTAACATCGGGCTTTATTGAATTTTTTTACTGATCTTATGCTCCGATAAACGAGCTTTCAGAACCTGAATATATTTTAAAAATCTCTTCAGAAATAACCGAACTTTGAATTACCAGTTTTTTTTCTTCGAAAATTTCAAATGGTTCGCCTATGATTTCTTAAACCTCTCCGAAACTAAAAAGTCCGAGGATTCCAAAACTGTATGGCTTTTAAAGATCTAGTCAAAAATAAAATAACGTGCAAGGACGTTGCTTCATGTTAGCGCAACGCAAAAGAATAAAATATATTTTCAAAAATATATGGAATATGGAATTTCCAAAAAATCTTTAATTTTTGCTTTTTGTAATAATGTATTTAACATAAACTCTTATTAGTTTTTTTAACGTTTTAAAAACCGAATTATTTTGAATTTTTCAAAATCTCTAGTTATAAGAATGTCCTCAAGACTTTTATTTGTTTTTAAAGCAATAGTTTCCAAACTTTATTTACCTTTTAAATAATTTTAATTAAAAATTACAAGACTGTGGCAAGTATAGGATTTGAATTCTGGAAAAATGTGCACATATGTCGTTTTATATCAATAAATTACTATTTTCTTTCAAATCCAAAAAGTCATTCAAACAACTTCAATAAATACGAGGATGTGGGCATTTGAGCTCGAATGTGTGCACTCCATTTTAAGCACGATTCACAATAATTCATCTACTTTGTCAGACGGCCAACTTCATTAGTTAACTCTGCGCGCGCAACTCCCAAAGAAGTACAACTTCATAAAAAAAGTGCACGTGTTATTCGCATAAATCTAATAAATCAGAAAAGTTTGTTCGGCGGTCGGTCGGTCGGTTTACAAATTAAAATTTCAACGTAAAAAGCTGCGAAGTTTTTCAATCAGCATTTCGCGACTGTTTTATTACTTGAATTTTCCACTTTAGACAAGGTATAACTTAATTTCCGTTGCAAATTAAGTAATAAATGTTTTATTTTGGGCTTTTCTTCTTCTTCCTCTTAATTTTTTCCAAATAATAATTTATGTTCTGCTGGAGCTCTTCGAATTCGCGTTCGCGCGCGAAATTATTCCGTCTTAAAGCCAAATAGACCTCCGCATGCATGTAGTAAGACTTTTATATTCAGAAATTTTATTACTACGAAGTCATGAACCGTAATATGGAATCATGTCGCATATGCCATATATTCCGTTTATGAGAGTCAACGACTTAGGGCTTTGTCTATTGGGTGATGACCCTAAAACGTCCCGGTCTCGCGTGCCAGATATCTCTTCGCAATTCTCGAAATTAAAACGTTCGAAAATCTTTGCTTTTCACTATTTCCTTGCGCTAATTAGAATTCTATTCGGCAAGGGCGAGCGAAAGCGGATTGTAAATTAGATTTTGATATGTTTATAAGGGGCCTTGCCACTTCCGTTACCCTCGCCGAATGCCGTTACGATGAGATATCGAGAGTATAATTAAATTACATCTTTTATCTGCGATTAAAATAAACATTAATTAACCACAATCTAAAGCCTTTAATTAGTACAAAGAGGGAGGTTATTTATTGACCTTTGTATCGGAACACTTCGCTCTAAGCCGTTCCTCCGTCTTGAATAAGAATGCCTCTGAAAATTAAGTGCTTTTTCCTTCCCGTTTTTTCGAGTTCAGAAGCTACGAACGATTGCTTATTTAACTTTCGCACGGCCACGATGAAAATTTTAGCTTTCCAATTTTGCGGCGACCATATTTTTCTGTTTATATTCGCGCATTAACCCCAAAAAACAAAAACTCGCTTTTCTGCGGGTTTAAACGTCTTCCATGTTTGCGGTTGTAAAACTTTAGGAAGAAGCTGTGCGGCTGGGTCGTTTATAAAATTATTAAAAAACTTGGTTTGCGCGCTATTCTAATTGTACGATAAGAAAGACGCAGTAAAAATAACATTGAATCATCATTTATTAAATTTTTTTATTGATTAATTGTTTGTTGATTATTAGTATCGAAAATTCTAAAATAAAATCTAGAACTATGGGATCAAACTTATAGGGGTTTATTGATGCAATACTGCTTTATAACGCTTTAAGACACTTATGTGCAAAAATGTATTTTTTTACTGCATTTTATTTTAATTTTTTGTACACAACAACTCTACAGTATTTGTTCAAAATTATTTTAATGCGTCGTAGGGCCGTAGAAACTTACGAAGACATTTTTGGACAAGTGTTTTTACACTCAAATGTCTTCTATTATTCCACTGAATAACCTCTAAAAGTTTGGTCTCATAGTTCTCAATCACCCTGTATATATTTCTATAATATGGCAGATAACTTGAAAAAAATATAAGTAGGTACTATTTAAAAAAAATTATATACAAATTTTTACCAAAAAACCGCTAACTCTTAACAAAAGGGAAATCAAAGAATAAACCAATATCCATTTTTCATAATCCTTTGTATTAATATTTACAGCTTTTATTTGTTGAAATATTTTTTATAGCCACACAAAATCTAAATCCGCAGACTATTCAGCTATGCCATACTGCTGTTTTGATTATTTCTTTGGAAAAATAATCAAAACAACACGATTATTTGATGAAGTTGAAAATTCAGTATATTTCTTGCCAAAAATAATTTTTGGTTGGTTTAAATTAATTATTGGAAAAGTTTCATTTTCGAGCGCCGTATGGCGGTAGTAAAGTGCTCGATTTCCCCATGTCAGAATAGAGTATACTTTCGCCGTCCCTTTCTGCACACGTGCGGAAAGTGCGTACCTTTGCTCTACTCCCTTCCACTTTTTTGCCATTTTGTATTTGAAAACACTATAGTTCGCCTTAGTATTTACTGCCAGTTTATTTATATGTTGCGAAAATAACTATTAATACATGTTGAACTTTCTCAGCGCTCTTTTTTCGATTATCTGCATTAATTTCACATCGAAAAGTTAATTATAAGTTTTAATATGTTTTATACCGAGAATTCGGGGGAAATAATTCTTGCGGAACCATTTTTTACTTCAGTGTGCCTCATACAAAAACATATTTTTTATCTAATTATTGTTGAGAAGTGTAATAAAAAAATTGTGACATTTTGTTTTGGGCTTTCCCTTAATTGTTATGAGGCATCGGTTGTTGGGTATTAAATTTTATATTTATGAGAACACTAAAAAGAATTGCTCTGCCATTTATTTTAAAGGAAATACGTTCACAATTATAATTTGCAATTTATGGGACATTAATAAAATTTTATAAGTGCGATACTCCTTATGAACACGGGGGCACATGGTCCTAATTTTACGCAACCACTTTGCGATTAAAAATAATTTTTTCGACAATTTATTAAACTATTGCAAAGTACTTAATTTGTTCTTTAACAACAAATTTGATCCGTTAAAAGTAAACGAAATTGGCAAATTGCAGCAAACACTAAATTAGAATAATCTACCTATCAGAAAAGTTCACTATTAATGGAGAAAACCCAAAACTAGCACTTAATCAATCGAACGTCAAGAACAGAAAGCCGACATTAACGGCACACCAAGTTGAAAGTCGTTTAATGCCCCGCTATTTGGATAACGTAATGTTTTTGCCCATTTGGAGAAAATATTAGCAACGTTTTAAAACAACAAATTCGCTAGGGCTCGAAATACTTTTTATATTAAAAAACCGATGCGCGTTAGAAGTTATACTTCTTTGGCGTAACTTAATTAAATATGATCACGTGTAAAAATTAATATAAATAAAGATGTTGTCGTTTTGATTATTTTTCCAAAGAAATAATCGACAGAGCACTTTAGCGTAGCTGAGTAGTCTGCGAATTTAGATTTTGTGTGGTTTTAAAAAATATTTCAAAAAATAAAAGAGCTGCAAATATTAATACGGAGGATTATGAAAAATGGATTATAGTTTATTCTTTGATTTTCCTTTTGTTAAGAGTTGGCGGCTTTTGGGTAAAAATTTATACCAATTTTTTTTTTAAAGAGTAGGGAAACCTGTTGTAAGTACTTACCTTGGACCCTTTATTTTTTATTTTTTTTAATAATTGCAGGCTTTCGAGACCCAGAAATTCAGTTAAAAAACTTTAGGAAATTCTAAATAAATTTGTTATTGTGAATTGTTCTTGAAGCCGAGTGCGCACGTTCGAGCTCAAAGTGGCACATTTCCGATCTCGGGAAAATGAAACGCGCCGCTCCGCGTCGCGCTTCATTTGCTTCCCTAGCTCGGAAATGTGCCACTTTTCGCTCGAACGTGCACATCCTCGTATTTATTGTATTTAACTATTAATTCGAAAAAGTTATAGTATTTCTTTTTAAATTTAATTGCCCTAAATCTGAGATTTGGCATTTCTAGTAAGAGAAACTGTTGTACCTTGGTCTCTTTGTACATAGGGAAAATTTATTTTTTTTAATATTAGCGGGCTTTCGTGACCCATAATTTTCGATATTTCAAATGCCACATTGACAGACATTAACGTGAAGTTAGCAGCAGCTGGCCAATGCACTTTGTTAATGTATGAGATCAATTGAAATTTTTAATCGAAAAAAAGTAAGTCTTTTTATATTATTTTTACTTCAATATTTTATTGATTTTTATTACCTAATAACAAATGACTCATCGTAATAGAAAGATTATTTATTAATATTTGCATAGTAGTGGTCTGATTTTGGCACAACATAATCTTTAATTTTATTTTTGAGTTTAAACATCAGGGGTCGGTGTGTTGTACCTAGGTCACTGTCAATAAATTGTACCTTGGTTCAAAGATCATCGTGCAATAAACAAAAATTTAGATAAACCTTTGTTATAAATTCTTATTTTTTTATATTTTGCTTCAGATAATATGCCTCGCAAGTCTACCGAAAAATTTAAATTTTTCCAAAGTTAACCATTAGGTATGTGAAATTTTTGTAAACGAGATAATTTTTGCTAATTTTTGAAACAATTTTAGTGCCATCTCAAAGAAGAACGTTAGTAGTTCTTATAATTCAAAAATAAATATATAGTTTTCATAGAACAATGGGTTTTATTTTGCTTAATGTGAATAGAGCCAAGGTACATCACCTCTGTTGTACCTAGGTCATAGATACACTAATTTTTAAATCTTATAGCAATTTGAGTAAACGGTTGGTAATGCTTTCAAATATTTTATAATGAATTATTGAATTAATGAATTAATGTATTAGTGCCCCACTACGATGCAATTTATTTTATCAACAAATTGTTACATATACTTAAAATTTAAAAAAATTACAAGTTAAAAAAGAGCCAAGGTACAACAGGTTTCTCTACTCTGTTTTTCGTAATTTTGAAAAACAATTTAAACTAATGCAATAAACACGAAGATGTGCGCATTCGAGCGAAAAGTGGCACATTTCCGAGCGAGGGAAGCAAATGAAGCGCGACGCGGAGCGGCGCGCTTCATTTTCCCGAGATCGGAATGTGCCACTTTGAGCTCGAATGCGCACACTCCGTTTTAAGCGTGATTCACAATAATTAATTTACTTTCATTCTTTCAAATATTTTATGATTAATACCTTATTAGTGCCCCACTACGATGCAATTCATTTTATCAACAAATTGTTACATAAACAATTAAAAAAAAAATTACAAATGAAAAAAGGACGAAGGTAGAACAGGTTCCCCAAAATACAGGCTTGTAATTTTTAACTACAATTTTTTTGAAAGTAAATTAATTATTGTGAATATTGCTTTAAACCCAGTGTGTACATTCGAGCTTAGAAATAAAAGAATTTGACGAAATTCGCAAAGACGGCGAAGTTACAGCATTTTCAAAATAAATAAATTTTAGCAAAATTTACGTTTCGATAGCGTCGAGCGCGTTTTTCTCCCGGACTTAACATTGCGTCCTGTTGATTTTTTTGGCCGATCCTACGCCCCGATAAACGGGCTGTCAGAATCCAAAAAGTTTTTAAAGATCATTTCACAAATAACCGAGTTACGATTTTTCAAAATAGAAATTTAGAAAAAATTAATTTAATTCGTAGACTATTAATATTTCTTAAGGGTGGCACAAATGTTAACAGCAGTACTGCGTCTTAAATTTATGTTTTTTATTTTACATATTTTTTTGTTATAGTTTTGCCGCTAATTTGAAAGTTACGATTAAAATGTTTTTAGTGATGTGTAAATTTCCATTCCGAATCGTTATCAAATTATATATTAAGTGTTAAAATGAACTCATTTGTATATCGAGATCTAAAAGGCTTTTAAATTGAAAATGATTTATTATAACATGCAATCTACACAATTTTTGAAGCTCTTTGTTGATGATTTTATCATACATAAAGTACAACCTTTTAAACTTCGATTTGTTTAACTGTAATTGCGAGTAAAAAACTGTCATAATTAATAGGAAACAATAAATTTAATAACAGAAAGTTAAAAAAATCTATTTATAAAAAAGTATTCACCTGTGCCTTATTTTGTGTCGCAGGCAATTAGTCGACGCACAATTAATTCAAATATTCAACACTTTAATTGCATTACTTAAGCATATTTAAACGTCTTAACTGCACAAAGGCCAGCTCAAAACTGACTAATGTATAAAACATTACACAAGCAAGATATCAGTTTTGATACGCTAATGTTTATTTCAACGGAAATTGATTAGAAAAAGCATTTAATCGTTTTAAAAACGCATGTGTGTTATTTAAGATATTTGAAATACAATTTATTAGTTATAACGACCACGCTCTATTTTTCCCTTAAAATGTAAGATTAATTGCAGATGTAAATTTATATAAAACTAGCGGGCCCGCCCCGTCTTTGCACGGATATTGAAATTGCGAACTAAAAGCGTATTTTTATCGAAATAAAATATAGCCTATATTACTCAGGGATAGTGTAGCTCTTCATTAAGAGTCAAGATACAACAGATTCACCAACATTTAAAAATTTGCTTCTAAAAAAATCAGTCAGTCTTTTAAGTCTTAATTTTCTTCGTCATTTGGCATTGCGGTTTTTGGAAATTTAGTAGTGCTTTTCAGCAAACAGTTCCAGGATTCCAAATTTGTATTTGTTAAACAGCACTTCCCAAAAAATCTTTAGTTTTTGCTTTTTGTAATAATGTATTTAACAAAAACCCTTTTTAATGTTTTAAAAACCGAATTATTTTGTGTTTTTCAGTAACGCTAATTTTAAGAATGTCTTCGAGACTTTTATTTGATTGTAAAGCAGTAGTATCCAAACTTTTTCTTATTGTGTCCCCCTTAAAAAATCTAAGGTATATTAAATTTCTACGACTGTGCAGTACTACCTCTGCAAGCAACGACTTCAGAACCTTACGAATTTACCCATTATTACGATCTTCGCACGACCCTAAACCTGAAACCTTTTATTGCAGTCCAAGTTTTTAGTGTGTGTAACTGTATATCCGTGTGGCAAGCATCTATTTGAAATACAAAACAAATAACTGAAGTCAACATTAAATGGAAATGAATTAAACTTAATGAAAATTTTCATATCAATAAAACTTTTCTATATTATACGTTTTACCTACTTTTACATACTGACAAACCTTCACATCAATACCTTGACACAAGTAAACAGTGTAAAAAGAAGAAAAGCGTGTAAATTGAGGAATAGGTGTTTATTGTAGATTTTGGTTAAAAACATGGTTTCTGAAAAATGTGCACTTTGCGCTCAAAGGCGTTGTTTTATTAGACTACATTGCTGTTTTCCATTTAAATCCAAAAATTAATGTAAACAAATATTATAAATACGAGGATGTGCGCATTCGAGCGAAAAGTGGCACATTTCCGAGCGAGGGAGGCAAATGAAGCGCGACGCGGAGCGGCGCGCTTCATTTTCCCGAGATCGGAATGTGCCACTTTGAGCTCGAATGTGCACACTCGGTTTTAAGCATAATTCACAATTATTTAGGCAAATAGATTAGACGAAAAATCAGTTTAACAACTTTAATCGTTCCCTCTCGCTTGCATTCACGAGCTTTTCGTATCTTTTCGCTCCCTTGCACTCATCGCTATGGTAAATATCTTTTTCCAATATATATTCGGTATTTGCTAAATTAAGTTCAAATTTTTAGTTTGAAGGAGCTTACAATAAATTATACAAATGTAATAAATACGAGGATGTGCGCATTCGAGCGAAAAGTGGCACATTTCCGAGCGAGGGAAGCAAATGAAGCGCGACGCGGAGCGGCGCGCTTCATTTTCCCGAGATCGGAATGTGCCACTTTGAGCTCGAATGTGCACACTCGGTTTTAAGCATGATTCACAATTATTTAGGCAAATAGATTAGACGAAAAATCAGTTTAACAACTTTAACCGTTCCCTCTCGCTTGCATTCACGAGCTTTTCGTATCTTTTCGCTCCCTTGCACTCATTGCTATGGTAATTATCTTTTTCCAATATAAATTCGGTATTTGCTAAATTAAGTTCAAATTTTTAGTTTGAAGGAGCTTACAATAAATTATACAAATGTAATAAATACGAGGATGTGCACACTCGGTTTTAAGCATGATTCACAATTATATAGGCAAATAGATTAGACGAAAAATCAATTTAACAACTTTAATCGTTCCCTCTCGCTTGCATTCATGAGCTTTTCGTATCTTTTCGCTCCCTTCCACTCATTGCTATGGTAAAAATGTTTTTCGAACATAAAATCGATATTTGCTAAACTAACCCGCACTCAACAATAATTAATTTAAAATTTACTAAAATTTTTAATTATACGTTGTAGACCCGTATTTCTACTAGCAAAAATTCCTTTTTTTGTTAAACTTTTTGCGCCTCCCACAAGTTGGAAATCCCTATTTTAAAAAATATCAATTACTTTCTAACATATTTCTATCTATCGACTGTTAGAACAATTAATTTACGTCCTTTTGTCTTAAAAATCACGAGCAAGTAAAAAGTCAAATGCTAAGTTATTTAAATAGCAAAAAATTCGCAACTCGTTTCGCAAAACAAATTTCCCCACCACGAATTTTGTGTATTTAGTCTAACGCAATTATTCGAAATATCTGGATATTCAAACAATTAACCGTACAAATTAACATTTAGAAAACAATTTCCCTAAAATAATTGTTAGGAAATTCGCGCTCTCGACGTACCGAACTTTGGTAAAAAAAAGCACGGCAAAAAAAAGGGGGCAAGTCGAGAAGCGGGGAATAATTTTACGGATGGTCCAAGAGATAGAAAACTCGTTTTTGTGCGACTCCGGTGTCTTAATGTTCGTTTAAATCAAATTGGCGAAAGATAAAACAATTCATTATCAACATAGAAAATCATTTGACCGTAAATCGCCTTCATTGATCCCAGGACGAAGGTTTTAGGGTAACCAGAACTGTTTTCTGAGAAAGCTTACAATTTAGATTCCGCCCTCAGCAGGTTATTGAGGTTTTTTGTGATTTCCCCCGAGATCGCTTGAGTTTTTACACGAATACTTAGAAAATGAAAAATTAAAATTATATTATGAAAAATTCTCGGGCGAGATAGCGCGCACAGTTGCGCCCGAGCTCCACGAGCGACACCTTTGTTTTCGAAGTGGAACCTTTTGGAGCCGCGCATTCCTCGCGGATTTCGAATTGAATTTTTCCGCTAATTAAGAGCTTTCATAAGCGCGCCAACCTTTTAATTGCCCACTTTTAACTGTTATGACGCGAGTTTTAATCGCGTGCGTAGAAATTGAAAGCCGTTCGGCGCCATTTCGTTCTTTTCCGAGGTTTACTTTTGCGGAATTTTTTTCGCACGACAGAAACGCGATTCCTTAATTAATTGCGACACGAGATCCACTTGCTACACAAAAATGTAAAAAATGCAGGTAATTAAATGATGAAAGGAAAACGTACACCACGTCGTCGGACGAACAGCTTTCGGACATTCGTTTGAAGAGACATTAATTAATCAGTAAAAGTCGGGTTTCTTTAAATTAGCGTGTTATAGTTTTTTTTGAAGTTATACTTCTTTTGGCGCGCTGAGAGCTAAATTTTGGCAGGCAATGGAAGTTGCGCGCGCACAGCGTACGAAAATTCGTCATTGTGAAGTTAGTCGTCTGAGAAAGTAAATTAATTATTGTGAATCATGCTTAAAACCGAGTGTGCGCGTTCGAGCTCGAAGTGGCACATTCCGATCTCGGGAAAATGAAAGATACGAAAATCTCGTGAATGCAAGCGAGAGAAAACGACTAAAGTTGTTAAACTGATATTTCGTCTAATCTATTTGCCTAAATAATTGTGAATTATGCTTAAAACCGAGTGTGCACATTCGAGCTCAAAGTGGCACATTCCGATCTCGGGAAAATGAAGCGCGCCGCTCCGCGTCGCGCTTCATTTGCCTCCCTCGCTCGGAAATGTGCCACTTTTCGCTCGAATGCGCACATCCTCGTATTTATCGGATTGGCCTATATTATTATTTTATTCTTCAATTCAAAAAATTAAAAGTCAAATAAATTAGATCTATTTTTTGTTTGAAAAAGGTTCCTTTTGATAAGTTATCATGGTGCTCTTCCACACGCTTAATTGTAGCGAGTTTGATAAAAATATTTTCAGGTGTACTTTCGAATGTTTACTAATTTGCATTTTTTATTACTTAAAATTGTATGTGAGCCAAATATTCCGAAGTGGGCCACTAAAAATCAACTAGTTAATTTTTATATCATCTTTGCAGATTGTTGAAGGTTTATATGTCAAAATTAATGTCTCCAAATATTTTTGGGTAATTTTTATTTGTCTGAAAATTATAAACAAACTAGTTTTAAGGCACATTTTGTATACACTGTTGTAATTTCTAAACATTCAATTAACCGAATTTTCGATTATCCGAATGAACTGCAACAATAATTAGTCCGGATAACCGAGTGTCCACTGTATTACAATTTTTAGTAGTAATTTGGTAGATACTAATTATTTACAGAAAACAACCCTTCAATTAAAATATATTGTTAAACTAATTATATGAAGGTGTACCTATGCAAAACCATATTTCAAAATGGGTTGTTTTTATTAATTAAAAATTGTTTTTAGAGTTCTACTAATTATCCACACTAGTGCTAAATAAAATATTATACACCAAAAAAATATTTAAAATATTCAAATTATTAAAAAAAATTTTTGACTAAAAACTTCTTTAATTTTGGGGGCAAATCTTTTTCGGCGAGTCGTGTTTGTTAATGTTAAAATTTTTAGATTGTTTCCAAAAGTTACTTGTACTAAATTAATTATAAAAAAAACAACCCCCAAATAAAAATAAATTTTCAAATAAAATATGAGATATGAATAGAACTATATTTCAATGTAAGCTGTTTTTCAAAATCGCTCAGCTCATTATGTATAAGAGTTTAAAAGCCTTTATTAATTACGAGAATTAATTAACTAATTTCTGATTGACTAAATTAATTTAAGTAATGCATATTTTCTAATAATGCACTTTTCGATTTAAGTTTCTGCAATTTTAAGGGTAAGTAAATCTCCCACTAAACCTTTTCTTCCGTTACTACAGTTCTTAGTGGTAACTTACAACTAATTAATTATAAGAATAGCATAATAATTTAGAAAAATTTTCCAATTGATTATTTCGGGTCTAGGAAATGCTAAGCGGCAATAGGGGATGTTTTGAAAATCACTTTTAAGGCTTAACTAATTCTGCACACTAGTTTTAAATAAGTTGTTATATACCAGCAAATCTCGTGAATGCAAGCGAGAGAAAACGACTAAAGTTGTTAAACTGATATTTCGTCTAATCTATTTGCCTAAATAATTGTGAATTATGCTTAAAACCGAGTGTGCACATTCGAGCTCAAGTGGCACATTCCGATCTCGGAATGAAGCGCGCCGCCCGCGTCGCGCTTCATTTGCCTCCCTCGCTCGGAAATGTGCCACTTTTCGCTCGAATGCGCACATCCTCGTAGAATTTGGTTCAAAAAAAAATTCATAACTTGGTTGTCTATGAAGACATCTTTAAATTATTTTTTAATTTAGAATTGCTAAGCTTTTTAATTTTCGATGGGACTAAAATTTTTTTTAAACGTCCTTTAAAAATTATAAAAAAAAATAATTGGGAACATATTAATCTGTAGTTTTTAAGATTTTTTATTTAATTAATTTAAAATTAAATTACATTTTGTTTTTAATTTACTTTCAAGCAAACTGATTAAAACAATAGTTTTTATATTAAAATGGGGAGATAAAAATAATTTAAACGGAATTTTTTGGGATATATTTTCATTCCCATTGAAATTTAAAAACATTAATCGCTTTCAGCTTAAGTTTTTGTACCTTCATTATTTTTTTGAGATATTTTCAAAAACTGCAGCTTAGAAATCGTTTTATATTTGACCTTTTTTTATGATTTTTCCATAAGGCTTAACAGAGTTGGGGTGTAATTGGGATTTTCTATGCATCTTTTAAAGCTGTTTCTGTTCCTTGCCATATTCATTACTTCTTTCTCTACTATTCACCATTTCTTTTATATTGTCTTCCCACTTTATCTTTTCATTTTTGTTTTAAAATTATCTAATGCAAATTCGACAGTTGAAGTTGGCCGTCCGAGAAAGTAAATTAATTATTGTAAATTATGCTTAATAATAACGATTTTATCTTCCAAAAATATATGTACCATAGCAATGAGTGGAAGGGAGCGAAAAAGTAGGACAATCTCCTCAGTGTGAGTGAGAGAAAACGATTAAAAAATTCAAGTGCTTTTTCGTTTAACTTATTATATAAATTATATAAATAAATATACCTATATTTTATTATTAACCTCTTGACATACAAAAAAAACTAATTTTGATGAGTCCGAAAAAAACTATTAATTTGGCTCAATTTAACTGTTATGAGTAACATAAAATAAATAATTAAGAGGTTTAAAACATTTTGAAATATGTGTTTCCCAGCCTCTTTTTAACATTCCCCACCTAAGTCATTCAAAAATTTTGATGCCCCCCCATGTAACATATAAATATTTTTTGATATTTAAAAATTGAATTATGCCATAAATGAAACCTAATTACAACTTGTTCAAGACACAAGATTTAGGTTTTAGAAAGAAATCATTAGAAAATTATTAAGAAAAAAAACTAGGAAATTTTCAAAACATAAACTAAAAATCAAGTTCGTTTTTAAATTGTTCCCTTGAATAATGATATTGCCCCCCCAAACATTTAAATTGCCCCATACGGCGCGTTGGGAAACACTAATATAGAGTAAATAAGCATTTTTTAAACATTTTAAATCATTTTCTTCCTGGCCTTTTTTTTTCCTATTTATTGAAGACAGTTCTTGACGTCTTAAAGACCTCAAAATCTACAATGACACCCTAAATGATCGACGTCTCCCAGACGTCATTATATGTCAAGGGGTTAAGTACTATATAGTTTAAAAATATAATTTGTTGTAAATAAATACAATAATAGATTGAAATATAATGGTGAGATATATAATATAATATAGTTTATGATATATAAATAAGTTATATTGTTAAATATATTTTTTTCTATTATTAAGACTTTGTTGACCGACGACGAGTTAACTTATAATACAAAACAAAAATTTTAAAAGTTATATAAAACATATATTCAAAGTTTAATTTCATTTCATTCGGTATAAATAATATTTATTGCAGTTTATTTAGAATGTTTTATTTTAGTTCTAAATCACAAAATAGTAGCCGGTGACATGACATAGTTTTTGTCTAAAATTGCCGGTCAACAAAGTGTTAATTATATATGGATATAATATAGTAAATAATAAACCTAAAATTTTAAGATTGAGATATTTAGACTTAGCGGCTGCAATTAAATATTAAATATTTAAACGATACTGCCATATTAAAATTTTACAGGAAAAAAAGTGAAATTCGCATAATCTAGAACAGTGATACCCAAAGTGGGCGCCACCGCGCCCTGGTGGGTGCTACAGCGATCCAGGGGGACGGTGAAAAGGTAGTAACGTTAATACATATATCTTTCTTTTTAATTGCTATTAAAATTGTTAAAAATTAATTTTCAGGGGGCGCCAAGTAATACTTTTTCTGGAGGCCAAATGAGTTTGGGAACCACTGATCTAGAATATTAAAAGTTTTCTAAACAGCGTGGAAACAATTTATATGCGAAAAGTTATTGTTATAGCGATCTTAAAAACTAAGATCTAACATCGTTCGGCCTGAACTAGTGTCGGTGTCGAAAATCGAGTTAGTGTTAGTTAGTGTCAGCTCCAGAGCATACATCATCGTGTTTTAATTTTAGTATTTCTATTAATTTTTCCACGTGGTTATATTTAATTTAGTCACGCCAAAGAAGTATAACTTCTAACGCGTGCACGAAAGTACACTCACCGGTTTTTTTAAATTCATATGTATCTATTTATCTTCGAATCTTCACTTTCATTAATTAGGCTAAAAGTAGCAATTTCACCGAGCACCCAAAAGATTTGTCATGCATTAAGTATTTAGTCGTGCCAATTAAGAAAAAGAAAAAATCGGCGACGCGGAAGAGCTTTTTCTCGTAATTTTTTTGTTGACTAATTAAAATGCATGCCGTTGGAGGTGTTTCGCGAATAAAGGGACGGTAGATCTAAATCGTCCATTCGAAAATTTGTAAGTGAAAAGAAGTCTCGATGGGGTCGCAAAGTTGAGCATAAGTTTAGTAAACGAGAAGTGTGACCCCGGTGCGATTTTTCGACATCATTTCTCGTCACCCTCGGATAAAACGCAAACCGTGTAGTAGAAAATATTCAAGTGCAACAGATCAGCATTATAAGAAAAGTTAGGTAGGCAGTTTCAAGCGGAGGACTTTCTATTTCTTAGGATCGATGTAAGCTCGCGAAAAGGTCGAATGAAGTAGGAAAAAGAATTCGTCGGACCAATTTTGAGATCGTAGAAAATAAATTTATTATTGTCAGTCAAAAATTTAAGTTAATTTAAAATGGTTAGATTAATGTTTAATTGAGTAATTAAATATATTTTAATCTACAATAAATACCAAAATTATTGCAACTAAAATCGTATAACGCGGTTATTTATTAATTTTTTTTATAATAATTTTAGACTTCTAAAAAATTCAGACCAATTTCAATAATATGCAACCGAAAAAATGTATACACAATTCGTACAAATTTTTAAGTAAAGCGCAATCAATTAATTTTGACGTTTTTTCACGTCTGATTTTACCAGTGCTTTTTTGGAAGGCTGTAGCTTCGTTACATTAAGGCGTCTCTGGAGACGCTTTAAAATTTTATAAAATGCAAATATTCAGCTTTAAAATAAGGTAAAACAATATAGGCGACGCCTTTAAAAATTTTGCGAAAATCGCTTTTGAAAATTTGGCGTGCAACAATTTCTTTCTTTGAATCGCTTTGGTATATTTTTAAAGCCACCAACGCTTCGTTTTTTAACGTATTAACCTTTCGCATACTAGGTGAGCAAATGTGACATGCCATACTAGGTGGGTTTGCCATACCCCGAAAATAAAAACAAAAATAAAATCCACAAAATTGTACTTTATGACAGTTAAATGATAAGAAATAGATTTTAATAACCAATAATGAATAGGTTTAAGTAGGACACATATTTATTTATGCATTAGAATAGACTTTTATTAATAAAAATACAAAAATTTAACTTTTTCTTTAACTCATAAACTATTAGGTCTTTTCTTGATTACTAAATTCGAATGACACGTGTCAATTACTATACCGAATATTAAAAAAATCTAACTAAAATTTCATTCTTGTCTCCTTATTGCAATAAAAATTAATTTCACGCCAATTTCTTAATGATTCCCAATTATTTAAACCAATAAATTACACGAAAAATTAATTGAATAATTTTAATCGTTCCCTCTCAATCGTACTGAAGAGATTGTCCTATTTTTTCACTGCCTTCCACTCATTGCTATGGTAAATATATTTTTGGAACACAAAATCGATATTATTAAGCATAATTCACAATAATTAATTTACTTTCTCGGACGGTCAACTTCAACTGTCGAATTTTCATTAGATAATTTTAAAACAACAAAGAAAAGATAAAGTGGAACGACAATATAAATGAAATGGTGAATAGTAGAGAAAGAAATATACAAGAAATAATGAACACGGCAAGGAACAGAAACAACTTTAAAAGATGGAAAGAAAATCCCAACTACACCCCAACGCTCTTAAGCCACTTATGGAAAAATGATAAAATAAAGGTCAAATATAAAACGATTTCTAAGCTGCAGTATTTGAAAATATCTCAAAAAATAATGAAGGTACAAAAGTTAAGCAGAAAGCGATTAATGTTTTTAGATTTCAATGGGAATGAAAATATATCCCAAAAATTCCGTTTAAATTATTTTTATCGCCCCATTTTAATATCAAAACTATTGATTTTAATCAGTTTACTTGAAAGTAAATTAAACACATAATGTAATTTAATTTTAAATTAATTAAATAAAAAATCTTAAAATAATACAGATTAATATGTTCCCAATTATTTTTTTTTATAATTTTTAAAGCGCATTCAAAAAATTTTTGGTCCCATCCAAAATTAAAAAACCTTAGCGATTCTAAATTAAAAAATAATTTAAAGATGTCTTCATAAACAACAAAGTATTGAATTATTTTTTGAACCAAATTGTTAATTAAATCTAAAAATGTTATTAAACGAAATTTTCTCTAAAATTTTTAACCAACATTAATGTTTTATTATTTTATCAAAATTTTGGTTAAAAATTCTAAATGTTATACCATTTCAAAGATGTTTTCACAAACAAGCAAATTGTGATTTGTTTTGGAAGAAAACTAAAATTTTTATTAAAATTAAGTTTTTAAAAATTATAGTCCTCTGTAGATAACTCTGTAATGATTTTAAATGAATGTAAAAAATTATATACTGCGTAAAAAAATAAGCTCTGCGAAAATAAAATTATGTCCCTATTTAAAACAACAAAGTTAATGCCAAAATGATAACAAATAAAGGCCCAAATAATATTTTGACTTTACCATTGTAAAGTACTTTGAGAATATTTTTACAAAATTAATTTATCTCGACTAATAACAAAGTTCAAAAACTAGAATTTCCACAAAATTCATAATTTTGGTTCTTTTATAAATATTTTGAGACAATTATTGTTCCCAATTATTTTTTTTATAATTTTTAAAGCACATTTAAAAAATTTTTGGTCCCATCCAAAATTAAAAAGCTTAGCGATTCTAAATTAAAAAAAAATTTAAAGGTGTCTTCATAAACAACCAAATTATGAATTATTTTTTGAACCAAATTCTTAATAAAATCAAAAATGTTGTTAAACAAGATTTTCTTTAAAATTTTTAACCACCATTAATGTTTTATTCTTTTATTAAGATTTTGATTAAAGATTCTAAATGTTATAACATTTCAAAGATATTCTCACAAACAAGCAAAGTGTGATTTGTTAATGATTCGCAAATATTTAGACCTATAAATTACACAAAAAATTAATTGAATAATTTTAATCGTTCCCTCTCACTTACACTGACAAGATTATCGTATCTTCTCGCTCCCTTCCACTCATTGCTATGGTAAATACGTTTGTCGAATATAAAATCGATATTTACTAAATTAAATTAAAATTTTGGATTTGAAGGAGCGCACCGTAAATTATACTAATATAATAAACACGAAGATGTGCGCATTCGAGCGAAAAGTGGCACATTTCCACGCGAGGGACGCAAATGAAGCGCGACGCGGAGCGGCGCGCTTCATTTTCCCGAGATCGGAATGTGCCACTTTGAGCTCGAATGTGCACACTCGGTTTTAAGCTCGATTACCACACGTCCCGTTTTAGCAAAAAAAAAAAATGTTCACGTTAGTTATACGCCACCTAGTAGACGGAAGATCAACAAAGATTAAATATGTTTAAATTCTCTAGTAAACTAAATTAAAAATTAATTTTTAAAATTGTTGCTAAATTCGCAACCATGGCAACAAATACAAGATGGAACTAATAAGTAACAGAATTTAATTATTTTCCCTTTTTCCAACTTATATTTTTGTAAAAAAAAAGCCAAAACATCTTCGAACCGTTTTAAAGTCGCGATTCAATTTAAAAAATTTAAATTCAAAATCTGCAGTCTAACCGAAAAAAGAACGCCGCACTACACGACCTCCTTGCGCGCCTTACAAAAGCAAAATTTAAAAATCTTTCGCATAAATGCCATCTTGAACTCTTGTTTTTCGCATTCTTTTATGCAGTTTCATATATACCGCTCGTTACTATATTCAAAAATATGCAAAGTAAGAAATATACAAAGGTAATTTTTAGAAACCGACACACAAACTTCTTTGCATAACGAACACTTTGTTTCTCTTCCTCGTCTTTTACTTTTGCGTGACCCGAACACACACCCGACCATTTCTATCAATTATTTCGTGCAGAAAAAATCGATTCGGGCGCACTTATTAGGACCGGAAATAATTTCAGAGGTAGAAAGCGATAATTTGCAATGTATTTTCTCTCTCTCTCTCTCTAAATTTTCAGAGTTAAGTAACTTGAAATGAATGCATTAATAAATTAAGACAAATCCACCAAGTTTTCGCGTTATAAATTTGTTGTCGCAGTTTCAATAAGCCATAAGCAATTTAATGAACTATTCAGCATAGATGCAAGATACTGAAATTTGCATTCGAAAATGACTTTCCAATGCCATAATAAAGATTACAATTTAACCAGAAAGTACTCGGCGTTGGCCGTTAAAAGCGTTCCCCCGATCCCTATCAAATAAATTTACATTATTCCGATTCGTTCGAACAGTAATAAGTTTTACCGATTCGTAAATAATGGAATTGAATTAAAAAGTATTACATCAGATTTACGCCCGCCGTCCGTTTTCAGGTTCAGCTTTGCCAGAAGGAGCACCGACCCGAGCCCCACGCGCGAATTGCACAACACCTTTCTCTATCTTCGACATGAAAGTGCCAGCCGGGAGTAGGGCAGGCGAAGATATAAATCAACCTCCTGCAACTCACCACCTGTTTTTAGTGTGCAACGGCATCGTCAAAGGCTCTTAATTAAGGTGAAAATGAAAGAAGTGGCGTGCGTTCTGTTGTTAGCGGCTTCCGCGTTCGGCGTTCCCGTCTCGCAGCCCGTCTACCCCACGGCCCAGTACCTCGGCGCCCAGCAGGCGCAACCTCTTCAGCTGGCCGCGGCTCAACAGCCCCAAATACAGTACATACAGCCCCAATACGTCGCCGCACCGCAAGCGCAACTCTATCAGCCCACGCGGCAACGCAATCCGCCGCCGCCGCCGCCGCCGCCTCAACATCCCCCCGCAGGCATCACGCAGATTTTAATACCCTCTTCGGCCGATCGACAGGTGGGTGATTCTGTTCTAACTGTTACTTATTTGATTAAAAATTTTGAGAATTCTATAACTCAAGTTTTTTTGATTTTTCATGCATATTATTGCGCTATTTGATAGTAAAAATGAAAGTGGGAGAGGATTTTGCTACAACTTTAAAATATCGAGAATGAGAATCATATTTTATAATTTCCATGCCACGGTACTGACTCATTCGTCCACGGTACTGACATAAAATTAATTTAGTAGACATTCATCAGAAAAATTATTAAATTAATTTATGAATTGTATTGTAACATTTTAAAACTCTTTTTTATTGATTATTTAACATTTCAATAATCCATAGTAACTTATGTATAACAAATAATACATTATAATTTATAGCAAACATTAATCAACTCAAAACTTTCACAAAAATTACCATAATTACATTTTTTTTTGGTTTTCATCACAGCATTTTTAATTCTTAAGCTTCTACGTAGTGATACAGTTTCAGTCATCTTTGGCAATTTTTTAACTTCTTGGGATAAATTCTCCGATTTTTTTGTTCTTTGCGTCATTCTGTTATTTATTTTTCCCACCTTATCATTTGAAGAATAATCAATTTTTTTTATAAAAAAGTGTCTACATACATAATTTCGTATAAAAAAAGAAATTTAAAGCTTAACAATTATATAAGTTTCCACAAAAACATTTCATGGACAACGGAAACCTAATGAAAAGTGCATTCGCGTATCCAAACGAATCGGTTGCCCACTTAAAACCTTCAAAATTAATATCAATTTTCCCCAAAATTAATTTATTAACAATTAAATATATTTTTATTATTTTTTGACATGGTACTGACCGCCACTGTACTGACATTTTAAATTGAAATAGCAACTGTAATTTTTTGATTATGAATTTGATAATATCCTATTACCCTATAATTTAGGCTAGTAATAAGTACAAAAATTCATTATTTATGTTAAAAAAAAATTAATCGTTAATTAAGTTTACCAATACCACGGTACTGACAAGTAAATTTATGACATCATCTCTTAAAAATTGAGTTTTAAAATGACACAAACTCGCTTGAGAATTTCACTTGTGTGATGTTTGTAAACATAACTCAGTTAACGTACTTTCAATATGGCTTATTAGTTGTTTCATTAATTTCGAGGTAAATGGCGCACGAGTCATACACATTCAAATTTAAAAATTTGCTTACAGGGGTAGACCTGGTTGGGACGTCCAAAAAAAGCTGTTATTTAGTTTTTTTTTTGGCCACATATTAAAATAAATAATAACAAATGTTTTTCCACGTGAAAAATATGTATTTCAAGAAGATATTATAAATTTTTGAGGCTAAATATTGAGAAATACGTGGATTACCTCAAATTTGCGAGGGGTTTAAAAAAAAACAAGGGTTTTGCTGTAATCACTGCAGCTCGTAACTGGATCATGTAAAATCAAAAAAAAAGGGGCCACTACTTAATCACATAATGCTCCGGATGTACGAAGGGATTTCAAAAATTTTGATTTTTCGAAAAATGGCGGATGGTGAAATTCAAAGTTGTTTATTCGACCACAATTTCACTCACATTTTCAGCTATAAAAAAAAGTAATCGTCCAAAAAAAGGAATCCTTTGTCCATCCGGAGGACAATTATATATAGAATAAGTGAGAAAATTTTCAAACTGATCTGGTAAGCCGTTCTCAAGTTACAGTGATCACTGACTTCGAAAACATAGTTTCGAGAAAAACGCTTTTAAAGTTTTGAGTTTTTGAATTGAAAGACCGTTTTCTTTTCGTGTTTCGTGACTTATAGATTGTTAAATTTTTTCTCACTTCTCTAGTCACTTTTTTATCCATTTTGCACTCAAGAAATGACTATTCTGAATGTATATGTATAATATAATATAAGGTAAAACAAAAAGCTGCCACTACCAGCCTACTTTTATGCATTAGAGACGACTCTATTGTAAGTTATTTACAAATAATAGTCCGATTCGTTGCAAATTTGCAGAGAATACTTTTGAAATATTTTACGTTTAGAAAATTTAAAAAAAAAAACAATTTTTTCAAAATTACAATTGAGTCTGCCCCCTTAAATCTGAGAACAAAAGTGTTTAAGCCGGAATTCAATCTAAAATGGATGTATTAAAAAAAATTCGTTAATTTCTTTTAAGTTGGATTATATACAAAATTTATAGTTAATTTTTAATTATTTATTCCAAAAAAAAACCCATTTATATGAATTATTTTTTAAAAAACAATAATTGTATTTCATTGAATCAGAAATTTATAAAATAGTAGTATTGAATTTCTACAATTTGTCCAAAAATACAGAATATTTCTTTCATGCTCAAATAAAATAAACAAGTTTTTAAAGTCTAAAGGTCCTGGGCTATACTGGTACAGAGAGCCCAAGACAGAAAAAATAGAGAACTATGGGGAAGGTCAATATGCCAAGCAGGATAAAAAAGGCTGACGAGATAAGCATAGGGTTATATGTTTCTCTGTATTCAGTTTTCTTACCATAGAATAGAACTTTGAATATCACAGTCGCAAAAAAGAGCCAAAAAAATTGCACAAACACGCTTCAAAATTTAATCAACGACTGAAAATTTTTATATTGTATTCAATAATTTACCGTTATCACGAGTTTTCACTAGTATCACAAGTTTTGCATGACATGCTAAATTACGCAGTATTTATATTTTATTATAGCTACTTATACTGAGATAAACAATGCATTTTGACTGATTTGGTATAAGTACCGATAATAATCGCAAATTTTTTGATTTTGAATTAAAAAATAAAAATGAATGTCTAATATCATTCATTTTATTATCGTAACAAAAGTCATTAAAAGTTTTAAAAAAAAAATTAAGATGAAGTAAGAATTTGAACGTAAAATGGTTAAACCAGTTATTATTGACTGGTATGGTAAATCTAGTGTTAACGTACTTTCAATATGGCTTATTAGTTGTTTCATTAATTTCGAGGTAAGTGGCGCACAAGTCATACACATTCAAATTTAAAAATTTGCTTAAATCTGAGGACAAAAGTTATTAAGCCGAGATTCAATCTTAAATTGATGTATTAAAAAAAATCGTTAATTTCTTTTAAGTTTGATTATATACATTAAGATTTATCAGTTAATTGGTTTGAATTATTTATTGCAACAAAAAAAATAACAGATTTATTGGGAACTGACAAACGAGGCACGCAATCTGGTGGTAAAAACAAACTATTAATAGCTTACAACTGTCTAGTAAATACATTGTAAATATATGCAGTTTATATTAGTAATAAATAGTTTATAATAAATTATTAATATATAAAAGTAAAAAATGGAAGGTGCAGTTTTTACAGAACGTAATTAATCAAAAAATAGAGTATGTTGTGCAGTGAGAAATTGTAAGAGTAAAGCCAATAAAAATTTAAACGTGGTTATCCATAAATTTCCGAAAGCTTGTGATGGTACAGCGTTACTAGAAAATTTTTGGTAATTTGGAAAAAGTTGATAAATTTAAAACGTGGAAAAAGTTATTGAAAATAAATAAAGTTACTCCTCGAATAAAATTTGCTCGCTACATTTCAAGAAAACTGATTATATATTACCAGGTATGTTTTAAAGTTTAACCTAAAAATTAAAAACTGAGAGTATAATTTTTTACCTTGCAAGTAATTAAACATTAATAAAAAAAGAAATTTGTTATACGTGATTTTTTTAGATTATAATTCGAAAAGAAGATTTAAAAAAAAAACAGCGGTTCCATCATGCCATTTACCTAAGTCGTTTGAAGCAGAAAATACTATTCAACAAGAATCTCGGCTGCAAAGACGACTAGAACGACGTAAAACGATAGAATCGACAATAAAACAAAATAATCGACCTGATCAAACTGATTCACCCGTCCAAACTAATATATCTGTGATATTTAATAACATTTTAAAGACTTATCCTATTATCACATGGGTTAAACATTTAAAATTGTGAGCTACTTTCCGCATGTTTTTTAAGACACGCCTCCATGTCAGTTCCCAATAGGTACATTCTAGAAAAGGACATGACACGGTACTGACATTTAAGTGACAGCAAACAGTATAGGACACAAAAGATCACCGTTAGAATGGAATCACCCACATATACAATTTAAAAAAAATTTCAAGTAAAAAAACGGCCAAGGTACAACAGGTTCCTCGACTCTGTTTTTCGTAATTTTGAAGAATAATTTAAACTAATGCAATAAATACGAAGATGTGCGCATTCGAGCGAAAAGTGGCACATTTCCGAGCGAGGGAGGCAAATGAAGCACGACGCGGAGCGGCGCGCTTCATTTCCCCAAGATCGGAATGTGCCACTTTGAGCTCGAATGTGCGCACTCGATTTTAAGCACGTTTCACAATAATTTAATCCAATAAATTACACAAAAAAATTAGTTAAATAAATTTAATGGGTCCCTCTCACTCGCACTTACGGGATTCTCGTATCTTTTCGCTCCCTTTCACTCATTGCTATGGTAAATACGTTTCTCGAACATAAAATCGACATTTACTAAACTAAATTTAATTTTTTGATTTAAAAGAGAGAAGATTAATATACACAAATGTATTAAAGACAAAGATGTGCGCATTCGAGAGAAAAGTGGCACATTTCCGAGTGAGGGAAGCAAATAAAGCGCGACGCGGAGCGGCGCGCTTCATTTTCCCGATTTCGGAATGTGCCACTTTGAGCTCGAATGTGCACACTCGGTTATAAGCATGATTCACAATAATTAATTTACTTTCTTAGACGGCAAACTTCATACTGTCGAATTTTCGTTATTGCAAATTTTCTTTGGACCGCAACTTATATTATAAAAGAAAAGTGATGAAATATGTTCATGATGTTCGTATTGATACAAAAATTTCATTAATACCAGTGAGCGCAAACAGTATAGGACACAAAAAATCACAGTTAGAATGGAATCACCCAGGTACGTATTCGCGAAAATTATCGTCCCACACCCCCGCGGGCGCACGCTGAAATTGCCACCCCTTTCGTAGGCGCACATTGGCGCACTTTACTACTTATATCTGCCGACTTCGTTTGAGTACAAAAGAGCGTTTCAGAATAAAACAATTTCGGTTCGAAGCTTTTATATTGCATGTCTGAAACGAATTAGTTTTTTTGTTGGGTTTTACTCAAATGGTTGGTATCAGAATCGAAAAGGTATTTCGTGCTCTTTGCTTTTAGTTAGTGCACGGGTTCTTTTTTTTTTTTTTGGTCGGGTTTAATTGGAACGAATTCTTTTATATATATTTTTTTGCAATACACATTAGCAAACAAAGTGTATGTTCCTTTGTGCTGCAAAGCATAAGGTTTAATTCTCGTTTTTAATTTAAAATAAAATTATCGATGCTTTGTAAAGTTAGAAATGAGCGGTAAACCTGTTAAAATGCAAAAAGAAAAATACTTTTTAATTTTTGGGAGAACAAAGAAACGGGAATCGGTAGAACGAGATGAGTTACAAAAGAAAATTAAATAATTTAACCGAGGAGTTAATTTGAAAAAAATTATGTATTCGGCTGGCATAGATTTAAAAAAAAAACTATTGTAGAAGTTAATCGAAAAATGTTGTTACTGTTTGTTATTGGCTCATTGAAACTACAATTTTAATTAAAATTTTATTTAATTATATTAAATCTTTGATGGAATCAAAGTAAGTTATTTTTTGCATAATTCTTAACAATTTTCAAGGCTGCAATTGCGTTATTTTAAATAAAATTAATCATTTTTGCGATTAATATCAAATTATAAGATATAGGTATATGTATATTTTTTCCATATACAAGTAACAAGCTCGTTTATTTTTTGCATCATTTTATGCATTATTTTCAGTACTTTGTCGAAGCAACTAAATTTTATACAAAGCCGCTCCGCTGATATTAAATTTTAATTTACAAAAATCAATTTTAATTAAATTCGAAAGTTAAACATTTCATTCGTTTGAAAAATAAAAACAAAAATGTTAAACAAGAATTCAAGAATTATTTTGGTACATTTAATATTCAATTATTTTGCGATTTCTTAATTTTTTTAATTACTCAGGGTAAGCCGAACAATTCTTAACAAGAATAAATTATTCTCTAATGTTAAAAATGTGGCTTTTATGAATAAACTATTGACACAGCTTCGATGCGATAAAATTTTCAAATGCCATCTATAATTTAAACAAATTTAACCATTTTTATAAATTAACACAGTGTAACACTTACCAGAATCGCTGTTGGGCCCTCTGGTACTAGCACTGTCACTAACACTAGAATCTCCACTAAGCTTAAGAGCATCACTAACACTAACCCGATTACCGCAAACTAGTTGACGATTCTGTACCATAACACCGACGTTTCGCAAACAATTTAGTTCCCATCGTCAGGGCTAGATGCTCTAATTTTGAAGCGTCCTTAGATCAGGGTTATTCAACCATAATTGAATTTTGCTCTTATGGTTGTATAACCCTGTGTGCATTGAGCATGGGCATATAAGGATATCATAATCCAAAGATGCGTCACTATCAGAACATCCACCCCTGAAGATGGGAATTGAAACGGTTGCGAAACGTCGGCATTATCGGCATCCATCTAGAAGCGTCAACTAATGTCCGGTAATGGGGTTAGAATTAGTCACACTGCCAAGATTAGTAAAGATTCTAGTGTTAGTGACAGTGCTACTATCAGAGGGTACTACATAGATTCTGATCTTTCAATTTTATTATTAACCTTCCGCATACTAGGTGACTAAATGTCACATGCCGTACTAGGTGGGGTGTGCTATACCCCGAATATAAAATGAAATAAAATCCACAAAATTGTATTTTATGGCAGTTAAATGATAAGAAATATATTTTAATAACCAATAATGAACTTATAAACTATTGAGTCTTTTCTTGAGTACTAAATTCCAATGCCACGTGGCAATTACGATACCGAATATTAAGAAAACCTAACAAGAATTTCATTATGGGCCTCCTTTTTGGAATACAAATTAATTTCACGGCAATTTCTTAATGATTCGCAATAATTTAAACCAATAGATTATACGAAAAATTAATTGAATACTTTTTATCGTTCCCTCTCACTTACATAGACGAGATTATCGTATCTTCTCGCTCCCTTCCACTCATTGCTATGGTAAATACGTTTTTCGAATATAAAATCGATAGTAGGGGTAAATAGTACAGTTGTTGGTCAGTCGAAAATGATTGGCCATATTTAAAAAATTATATAATGATAAATCTATATTTTAGCAAGATAATTTTTCATCAATATTAGAAAATTCTTTATTTCTCTCTGTTCTGGATATACGTAGTCATTTTTTTATAATTTCCTGTTTTGTGAGTATATTCAATCATTAAAATGACCAAGCCGAGATTCTTACAAATTTACTCCATTTTATACAAAAATCTCCAAGCGGAGACCTTACTATTCTTAGATTTTTTATGCTTAAAACAAGCTTTTGGTACAAATTATTAAGAATTATAAATCAATAAAGGTTTAAATTCTGTGAAAAAAATTATTTAAATTAAAATAAAGCACAGATTACAAAAAAAATTAAAGGCCAATAAATATCGCGCGATAAACGGTATCGACAGTGATTAGCCATGCGGCCAATTACTATTCTAAGGTTAGAGTGACTATATGACAGTTATTGGCAATATATTTTGAGTAACAGATAAGAGCAGAAGAAGGTAAACAGTTTTGTTTTAGTTAAAATATGAATTTTATTTATATCATTAGTAAAATATTTAATATTTAATTAAATGATTAAACGTTAAAAACCTATTTCACTTGCATTAATTTATTTATTTTGAGATTATTTCCAGCATGACTGTAACTTAAATCAAAATTATAATAGAAAAATATTATTGTTCTTTTAGTTTCCTAAAATGTTTCGAATTTTGATATACGAGGTTTTGACTTCACAGCGACGATATGCCTTCTTAAATATCATAAAGTTAATTATTAAATCCATATTTAAATTTTTTTTTAAATAAGTACTTACACAAATTTATAATTATCTTTTGTTTAGTATGTGAGAAATAAAATAATTTTTTTTCTAATAAAGGGTTCGTTTTTTTGCTAATTTACTATATCTTATCTTAATTAGAAAATATTGGCCCATCACTGTAAATTCACTGGTCAATTACTATATTTATATGGCCAATAACTATGTTTTTTGATAAACCAAATATTTTTATTTTTATTTTATATATAACGTTAAATTTTTTATTCCCATTTTTATTTATATTGAAAACATCGTTTTTTACCGCTACTAGCACAATAAAAAATCATAAATACATTTTATAGAAGTATGAAATTTAATATTTTAATTGTTCTGTTTCTAAAAAGGCCAATCACTGTACTGTTTACCCCTACTAATTTGAATTAAAATTTTTTATTTGGAGGAGCGCACGGCAAATTATACTAATATAGTAAACACGGGGATGTGCGCATTCGAGCGAAAAGTGGCACATTTCCGAGCGAGGGAGGCAAATGAAGCGCGACGCGGAGCGGCGCGCTTCATTTTCCCGAGATCGGAATGTGCCACTTTGAGCTCGAATGTGCACACTCGGTTTTAAGCTCTATTACCAAACGTTCCCTTTTAGCAAAAAAAAAAAATTGTTCACGTTAGTTATACCCCACCTAGTACACGGAAGATCAACTAAGATTAAATATGTTTAAATTCTCCAGTAAACTAAATTAAAAATTAAGTTTTAAAATTGCTTCTAAATTCGCAACCATGGCAATAAATACAAGATGGAAGTAATAAGTAACAGAATTTAATTATTTTACTTTTTACTTTTTTCTTTATAGTTTTGAAATAATAATATAAACTAATGCAATAAATACGAAGATGTGCGCATTCGAGCGAAAAGTGGCACATTTCCGAGCGAGGGAGGCAAATGAAGCGCGACGCGGAGCGGCGCGCTTCATTTTCCCGAGATCGGAATGTGCCACTTTGAGCTCGAATGTGCACACTCGGTTTTAAGCTCTATTACCAAACGTCCCCCTTTAGCAAAAAAAAAATTGTTCACGTTAGTTATACCCCACCTAGTACACGGAAGATCAACTAAGATTAAATATGTTTAAATTCTCCAGTAAACTAAATTAAAAATTAAGTTTTAAAATTGCTTCTAAATTCGCAACCATGGCAATAAATACAAGATGGAAGTAATAAGTAACAGAATTTAATTATTTTACTTTTTACTTTTTTCTTTATAGTTTTGAAATAATAATATAAACTAATGCAATAAATACGAAGATGTGCGCATTCGAGCGAAAAGTGGCACATTTCCGAGCGAGGGAGGCAAATGAAGCGCGACGCGGAGCGGCGCGCTTCATTTTCCCGAGATCGGAATGTGCCACTTTGAGCTCGAATGTGCACACTCGGTTTTAAGCTCGATTACCAAACGTCCCGTTTTAACAAAAAAAAAATTGTTTACGTCAGTTATACCCCACCTAGTACGGGGAAGGTTAATAACTGCGAAAGTCAAAATTAACTTAATAAAAATTCAAAATTCAAAATTTCCGAACCGACAAAACACATTTCGTTGCGTTTTCTAAATTGTCTGTCATTACCCTGAGGAATTTAAAAAAAATTAAATTTTTAGTAAAGAATTTCACATTCGATTAATTAAAAATAAGGGCTTTTCTCGGCCGCAACGCAAGAGACACTTAAAAGCCTTAACCAAACCCGATTCGATAAAACTACCGCGCCGCTTGATTAAAATCGCATTTATTAAAGAAAATTGATCGATATTTGGGAAAAGGAAAGCTCGCATTTTGATGGGAAACGTCCGACCATATTAGCTCGCTAATCCAAAGCGGGTTTTTGCGCAAATTTCCGAATAAATTAAATCCGATACGAAATTTATCAGACCGTAAAGTGTAACCGGAGCCAAAACTTACCGACACAGAGCGAACTTTAATAAACCGACACTTGCACTTCGGCCAAGACACGTCCGAATAATTCTGAATGAGAAATACAAAACTACACAAAAGCGAGTTTGGAATTTTTCTAGCGAAAACAAACACGCCGTGTACGGTTTACTTTCCGGCTTGTGTATATAATTTAACAATAACAGTTTCGCGTTGCTCCCCGCGTCCAGGTCAAAGAAAAGTTGTTTTTGTCGGGAACGAAGCCGATATAAAAGAAAATCAAGCTTCAATTTCAGGTTATCGTTTCATTCTGCAAATAATGATGCAATTTTGTGTTATTTACTTCTTGGATTTTCAAACAAAGGGCGCTCGTGTATTTATTGTTATTTACATTAACCTTCCCTGTTATCGATTCGTGCAAGTTATTTTAAATAAAAAGCACAACACGAATCCAAACAAAGCTCCGGAAATGATTAGCTTGCGAAAGCAAACATTTACCTTAAGTTGTTTTAATATATACAAAAGCTCGGGCCCCCCTTAATAGTTGAACAGCGTTTACAAGCGTCTAAACTTAAACCGAAACTTTGTTGTAGGTGCAAAAAGCGGCCGCTAATATCGCCGGACCGGAATTTGCACAGCAAGTACAAGTGTTACAGCTGCAAGGACTGGCAAATCAGGCGCAAGCGGTCGCCCAACGCAGGGCCCAAGTTGCGGCCCAAAGACAAGCTTTAAATTATCGACAAGTACAGCCCCAGTATCTGCAAGAAATCGCACAGGCCCAAGCTACAAAACCGAACCTACAGCTACTTTCGCAGGACGGAGGAGTACCGAACGCGCAGGATAATCAGCCGCAAGAAGATTATGATGTGAGTTAACCCGTAATTATATTCTGATTTATTGTTCCCGCGAGAATTAAGGCAAAAATTGTTGCGACGCAATCGCGAATTGTGATTGTGTGATGTGGAAGCGTTCGGTGTTTTGGTTTTTTTGAGGAATGCCACAGAATGTAGTTTATTTTTTGATTTTTTTGAAATTCCCTTCGACTTCGACTTATCTAGGTTCGACTGTACTTTGTTTTATTTGGGTACATTACTTTTTTCTTTGTAATTTTGAAAAATAATGTAAACTAATGCAATAAATACGAAGATGTGCGCATTCGAGCGAAAAGTGGCACATTTCCGAGCGAGGGAGGCAAATGAAGCGCGACGCGGAGCGGCGCGCTTCATTTTCCCGAGATCGGAATGTGCCACTTTGAGCTCGAATGCGCGCACTCTGTTTTAAGCACGTTTCACAATAATTTAGGCGAATAAATTACACAAAAAAATTAGTTAAATAAATTTAATGGGTTCCTCTCACTCGCACTTACGGGATTCTCGTATCTTTTCACTCCCTTGCTATGGTAAATACTTTTCTCGAACATACAATCGATATTTACTAAACTAAATTTAATTTTTTGATTTAAAAGAGAGAAGATTAATATATACAAATGTATTAAAGACAAAGATGTGCGCATTCGAGCGAAAAGTGGCACATTTCCGAGCGAGGAGGCAAATGAAGCGCGACGCGGTGCGGCGCGCTTCATTTTCCCAGATCGGAATGTGCCACTTTGAGCTCGAATGCGCGCACTCTGTTTTAAGCACGTTTCACAATAATTTAGGCGAATAAATTACACAAAAAAATTAGTTAAATAAATTTAATGGGTTCCTCTCACTCGCACTTACGGGATTCTCGTATCTTTTCACTCCTTGCTATGGTAAATACTTTTCTCGAACATACAATCGATATTTACTAAACTAAATTTAATTTTTTGATTTAAAAGAGAGAAGATTAATATATACAAATGTATTAAAGACAAAGATGTGCGCATTCGAGCGAAAAGTGGCACATTTCCGAGCGAGGAGGCAAATGAAGCGCGACGCGGTGCGGCGCGCTTCATTTTCCCGAGATCGGAATGTGCCACTTTGAGCTCGAATGCGCGCACTCGGTTTTAAGCACGATTCACAATAATTAATTTACTTTCTAAATATGTCGACTTATCGAGGTTCGACTGTATATGAACGATTTGTTGTTTGTTCAAAAATTATAAAGCTCGTCGAGAGCTTTCCAAAAATGTATAACAAGGGACCATTTTCTCAAAAAGTCTTAAAAATAGAAAACGTACTATAGCGCAAACGTAAAATTATATCACAGATTGTTTTCTTACTTGTGACCATATAGTAACTTGTTATACATTAGGTTTTAAACTATTTAATATGTATAAAATTGTTTTTGATTTACAATAAAAATTTCAAAATATCCGTTAAACAAAAACTAGAACAAAATTGATATTTTATCCAGTGACAATATAAATAAATTAAAAACATTTAACCATAATCCTTTATTGAAATTTGTGGCATATGAAATGATAAAATTTTTATGAAAATAAACTTGTTATCATTTTGGAAACCTCGATGAGCTTGTCCCAAATTTAAAAAAATTAATACCCTACTATTTAAATTAAGAAAATTGACACTTTTTTCGATTAACTCGGCAGTGAAACAAAATTTTCATTTTTTCCAGTACATAAAACGTATAAATTAAAGCAACTTTTCTACTAGCAGGTTTTTGAAATTCTTATTAGCTTAGAATTTATAAGCTTGTGGCACTTTACTGTAACACCACATTTTGAAATAGAAATTAATTTTTTTTGAGAAAATAATTACTTGTTATACATTTTTGGAAAGCTCTCGATGAGCTCTATCCAATTATAAAAAAAATAAATACCCTTCTATTTAAGATAAGGAAGTTGACATCTTTTCCGGTTAAACCGAAAATAAAACAAAATTTATACGTATGCCATTGCATAGATCGAATAAATTAAAGACACTTTTATACTTGTACCTTTTTTGAAATTTTAATTATTTTACGAATTATAAGTTTGTAGCACTTTACTGTAACACCACATTTTGAAATAGAAATTAATTTTTAGGAAATAAAATAATTCACTTGTTATCAAATTTTGAAAAACAAATCCAATTATAAAAACAAGAAATACCCTTCTGTTTAAGATAAGGAAGTTTACACCGTTTCCGGTTAAACCGGAAGTAAAACAAAATTTATACTTATGCCATTGCATAGATCGAATAAATTAAAAACACTTTTATACTTGTACTTTTTTGAAATTTTGATTAGTTTAGGAGTTATAAGCTCGTGGCACTTTAAATAAAACACCCGGTATATATATAAGTACAGTCAAACCTCGATAAATCTAAATCGAAGGGAAACTAAAATAATTCGAATTATCAATAAAGGGTTCAAAATTTATAGAAAAACTAAATGCCTTGAAAAAGAGTCGCACAAAATTTTTTGACGTATACTATGGCTCCGAATCATATAGAAATAATTTCTAAATACAGTAAAACCTCGCTAACACGACTAGCGTCGGTTCTTGCTCAAATTGGTCTTTTGTGGAGGTGGTCGTCTTAGAGAGAAAGACAAAAAAGTCAATGCAAATGTAATAACAAATTAATCAGAATCACATTGTTATCAAATCAAAGTTATTATAAATAAAGAATGTAGTATTATTTGGGAAGTAAGTTAATTATTGTGAATCACGCTTAAAATCCAGTAGCTCCAAATATTCTTGATTTTTGATTTTACGAAACTAACCTATTAAAAACATAATAATAACGAGTATGACCTTTCGGAACTTAAAGTCTAAAGGTTCAAGTATTAATAAAAAATACAACTATCGAACGATAAATAATAAAACGAATAGTAAAAGAAAGACGAATAACAGAGATGAATTTTTAAAAATACAATTTTATCAAAATAACTTCTTCGATTTTTCCTATTTATCCGTATTACAGTTTGTGAAACCAGAAGACTATCAATTTATTTTTAAAGCAATTAAATTTTTAATTTTTTTTTAAATAAAGATTCTTTAATTTAAGTTTTCTCCAAAGTTTTAAAAAATCGTCGAGATCTAATGCTTTTAATACGGCCCTGCTTTGTTTATTTAATAAAACCGAATTACACAATCACAAAAGAATAATTAGAACGTTTATTTGCCCATTCAAATTTTCGACCGAGGTTAAAATCTAAAAATCAGGGCCAAACTCGACAAACAATTTTTTTTCCAAGTCGAAAGTTACAAAAACTTTTGTGTATCAAAAAGAAAACTACTTCTTAAAAGCTCTTGGTTCGTTTTTGTTGTAACACGAAATTAAAATAACTAATTGACAAACAAACTCTTTTTGATTTACAAAAAAAAAAAAACAAAATTGAAACACATACAATTGAACATATCCAAAGACATAAAACGTCTCTCGACATAGAATGAAAAGTCACGCTCTGCGCGTTTCTTATTCTTATTTGTTATTACGAGATAATTATCATTAGAAAGATTAATGGAAAAGAGTAAATTAAGAGAAATTACTGACTGCTTTCATTTCTGCTTGCTTCCTATTTATTGCTGAAGGAAGTTATTAATTCATATGCACCTTTGATTACAATTAAAAAAAAATTGTTTTAGATGATTAAATTTTATAATGAATTTATTACGAAGAAAGTGAAAAGTTGAGACACTGTTTTCATATCCAAATTCTATAATAGAGCTCTTAATTAGCTATAAACGTGCAACATGCACATAAAAATAACAAATTAAATGTGTAGAAAGTGACAATATTAAATTCCATAAGCTATCCAAAAGAATTTGACACACTTCGGCTTATTTCCTAATCAATTTAAGAACAAATAAGTTATCAGAAAAGCGAGAACTGAAGCAGGTTTACTTTTACTTTTGTTTAATTTTTTTTATTTTCAATAACTCGAGCTCGCATTTAATCCCATTAACACTTTTAAGGCGTTTTTCTTTTTGACACATTAGGGTTGCCATTCGGTTATGAAATACAAGAGAGTCACTTTCGTAAGACTAGGACGAAAAAACTGGTTAGTTGATATTTTTAGATTGTCCTTAATTATCAGTTAATTTATTTTTAAATCACCCACGAGGACTAAAAGAAATACCAAATTAAATAACGAGTTACTTTTTAAAACGTCTGCGTTTCAAATTGTTTTTAAAGTTTAAATAATTTCAAAATTAAATCATGTTTAATATTTGAAATTATCAGATTTGAATGAGTTCAAAAAATAAGTTATGAAATAAAATAAAAGATATGGTCAAATCCTTTTCAAGAAGACAATGTAGTATTTATTGTTCATAAAATTGTATTTAAAAAATTCGTAACTTTGTTGTTTGTTAGATCTTTAGAAAGTTAAATAATTCTGAGTCCTCAAACTTTTAAGCATTACGTTTTACTTAAAAACACTATAATGTAGTTTTGAAAAAAAAATGGGAAAAATGACTATTGAGATAAATAAAGAATTTTTTTTACAACATTTAAATTATATTGTTATACAAATTCTTTTGAATATTTCAGAAATTTAAATTCCCTACTCTTTTTATTGTTAGAAATAACCGTAACTTTAGAAAATGTTGATGAAAAAAAATTGATAGAATATTCTGCAGATTTTTCTTTAACATATTGCAACTTTGTTACTTATAAAATGCCTTTACTTAAAAATATCGTATTCTCAAAATATTTAGCTTTAAATAGACTTAAAAATAATAAAGTAGGGTAAAACGTCCAGTGAATGACCGTTATCAAAATAATGTTTATAACAATTAAAAAAATTAATTTATATTCATGATATATTTATTTATGCAATCTTTTTCATTTAAGTGCTAAAAATAAAAGTAAAGAAGTGTTTAGATACAATAATATAAATTTATACTATAGTTTGCAATTTTTTTTTATATAGTGTTGAAGCTTTGAAGGGTGCAATTAAAAAGGTTGACATAACCTCAAAAAGACCAACAGCCTGTGATTTATAAAATACCAAAAGAAACATTGATTAAAAAAATACACAAAAGTACATCTAAGCCTAGTGATTAAAATAAAATTAAAAAATAGGTGAATTAATTAATCAGTCAATCACTAGGTTATACCCGGTCATTCTTTAGATAAGAGTGGTCACTTATACTCTCTATAGTTAATTTTACAAAACTTATCACCAAATTGAGTAAACGTTTTCATTATTTCACAAATCGGTCATTCCCTAAACGTTTTACTCTATTGATTTTGTCCAAAAGTTTAGAAAACTCGATTTTTCTCGTATTATGTCAATTATGTCAATTGCGCCCTTTTTCCGCCCAAAATTTTTTTCACACAAAATATTTAGACAATTTTTGGACATGTGCCGGAGTACTTTTTTGAATCGATCTTTTTGAATTAGTTTTATTTTATGTTTAAGATAAATTTTATAACTTTTTCCACATATACAACAAATAGAATTTAATTGTTTTTAACTTAAAAAAAGGATACTGATATAGACAAGTACCAATTAATACACGAATTTGGACACTCGGCTTTAAGCGTGATTCACAATAATTAATTTACTTTCAAAATGCATATTTTTTTTAATTACTAGACTGTTTTTATATTAAAAACAACAAATCTCATATTAATAAAAATATGGGAGCTCCATCTGAGAGATTTAAGAACGGGGTGTTATTTTTTGTATAATTTAGGCCTTTCTGATTAAGGTAGGTTCAAAAATCTCAAAGGCCTTAAGGCTCAATTTTGAAAAATAAATTTTTAAAATAGAATGACATAATTTTCTTATTCAGTACGTGGTTAAATATATTATTAAAAATTGGGAGCTCGATACCCCTCTTAATTTAAGAGATTTTTTAACGGCGTTTAATGTTTTTTATAATTCAGACTTTTCTGATTAAGATACGTCCAAGAATCTCAAAAGCCTTACGGCTAAATTTTGAAAAATAATTTCTTAAAGAAATATTAATAAATTTCGTATTGAATACGTTGGAAATATTATATTAAAACGTTGGGAGCTCCATACCTCCCTTAATTTAAGAGATTTTTGAACGGGGTTTTATTTTTTTTATAAATCATATATTTTTAATTACGATACTTCTAAGAATCTCAAATGCTTTAGGGCTATATTTTGAAAAATAATTTCTAAAAGAAAAATAAATTTTCGTACTGAATACGTTGTAAATATTATATTAAAAATTGGGAGCTCGATACCTCCCTTAATCTAAAAGATTTTTGAACGGGGTTTTATTTTTTTTATAATTCAATCTTTTCTAATTAGGATACATCCAAAAATCTCAAATGCCTTACGGCGAAATTTTGAAAAATTATTTCTAAAAGAAAAATTAATAAATTTCGTTTTGAATACGTTGGAAATATTATATTAAAAAGTTGGGAGCTCGATACCGCCCTTAATCTAAGAAATTTTTCAATGGGGTATTATTTTTTGGATAATTTAGATCTTTCTGATTAAAGTAAATTCAAAAATTTCAAAAACCTTAAAGCTCAATTTTGAAAAATAATTTTGAAAATAAAATTACATAATTTTTTTTATTCAGTACGTAGTAAAATATATTATTAAAAATTGGGAGCTCGATACCTCCCTCTATCTAAGAGATTTTTGAACGGGGTATTATTTTTTCCGCATATACAACAAATACAATTTAATTGTTTTTAACTTAAAAAGAGAATACTACTGATATAGACAAGTCCAATTAATACACGAATGTGCCCACTCGGCTTTAAGCATGATTCACAATAATTAATTTACTTTCTAAATACATATTTGTTTTAATTACTAGACTGTATTTATATTAAAAACAACAAATCTCATATTTAGTAGTTTTAAACAAAGTTATTCAAAAAAATCAACGCTATAACGCTTTCCGCATATATAAAAAATAGAAATTAACTGTTTTAAATTTAAAGAGAGTAGTTTAATATAGATAAATCCAATCAATACGAAGATGTGCACATTCGAGCGAAAAGTGGCACATTTCCGAGCGAGGGAAGCAAATGAAGCGCGACGCGGAGCGGCGCGCTTCATTTTCCCGAGATCGGAATGTGCCACTTTGAGCTCGAATGCGCACACTCGACTTTAAGCACGAATTACGATAAAAAACATACTTTTTGAAAATGTTTAATTTAAAATTACAGGAACTCTATTTATACCAGAAACACTCAATCTCAAATTGATATAAAAAAATATAAGATTTCCGAGCGAGGAAAAACATTAATATTTATAAAAAAAATTAAGTAATTACATTTAAAATAAATTCCTTTAATTTTTGTATTAGTAATAGCAAAATCGGTTTCCTCTTTATTTTTAAGACAAAATATAATCGAAATAGAAAATTCAATTAAAATTTCTCCAAACAATATACCTATTGGCCCTTCTATCGTATTAAAATGTTCAAAAACCATAATTAAACGCGTTTAATTCCCAACAACAAATTTCCAAGTTTTCACTTTGACGCGAATCCGAAAGAAAATACGAACAATTCGAAGATCGGCGAGAGAAAAGTGCGTCCAAATTGAAATTCAATGCAAAAATATAGCACCCCACATCTCGCATCGCTTTGACCCTAAAAGCTTTCCACAATATTTCGAATAAATTTCTTTAGCATTAAAATTTATTCACATATTCGTTTCGGATCAGCAATCAGCCAGATTGTGAAAGGCGTCCAGGAAGGAGACGACGACAATTCCACTCTACTATTACACTTTCACTCAAATTATAAACGTTAAGACCGTTTCCTTATTTTAATTTCAGCCCAATCCCTCCTATCAATTTGGATTCGATGTTAAGGACGATTATTACACGAACTACCAGAACAGAAAGGAACAAAGAGATGGTAATAAGATATCTGGGAGTTATTCCGTCGTCGATTCCGATGGCTTCCTGAGGACCGTGACTTACACCGCCGATCCCAAAGAAGGATTCAAAGCCGAGGTAATTTTAATAATAATTTTTTTTTGCTACCATTTTCCATGACGCATTTTTTTCTAATTTTAGGTTAACAGACAGCCCACCGATATCGTGGTCAAAATTCCCAAGCCAGTCGCCCCCCAATTCAAACAACAACAATATCTTCAGGTAAGCAAACGACAAATTTTCGACTGGTTTAAATTAAAAAAAAAATTGCAGGAAGCGCCCGATGGGAGACAAGTTCAACAGCCCAAGCAAAGAATAATCTACCAATACCAATAAAAGCACTGAACGATTTTTATTTTAACCTCAATTAAAGTTGTTATTATTGTAATTAATTAAGTTGCGGTGTGTACTTTGTCTGTTATTATTTTTTTAGTGATTATTTATGCAAGAAACGACGCACTATACAAAAAAAAATTGTAAGGAAATAATCGCAAACGTTTAGCAATAAAATTGTAAAATAAAGCGCAAGCAATTTTTGTTCGAATCGGTCGTTGGGAAACGAGAAAAGCTTTTGTTAACGTTTTCCCCGAGCCAGTTTGTTAGGGAAAAGTTTTGTAGGTTTTTCGAACGGTCTCTTTTCTAGTGACAGATCCTTTAATTTTTTGTCACGTAAACATTAATAGTTTGGGACTTGTATAACAGACAGCCCAATTAGTGTTGTTTTATTTCACATGCTTGTTCTCTCGGATATAAAAATAACAAAGCTCCGTTATGTTCTCGGGAAGAAAGCTTCTTTTCTTTGGGATTCGTTAAAAAAATATGCTTCAAATATTAAATGGCCGAATCGCGCCAAAACTAATCCGGAAGTCGCGAAGTTAATTACAAGGAGGAATTAACATTAAACTTCTTAATCGTGCCATTTCAATTCGGTTGCCATAAATTTAGGGCGCGTTTTTTATTGGCCCTTGATTTGAATCGTACACAAAGGGAGTCGAGAGCAAATCTTAAATTTAAATTTCTTTTTAAGTTGGCTGGTATTTATTAAAGTCGAGGGGTTTTGAAGAGTTAGAAAATATCTTTCTAATTTCAGAGAAGTTATAACAAGAATCTTAATCGATAAAAAGTAATATAAAAAATGTGCCTAAATAAATTAAAATCAAAATGCAATTATTTCACGCAATTATTTTTTTTTAGTCCTAAAGACTAATATAAATTAATTTTTGCTTTTCATTTTTAAACGGGGTATTATTTTTTGGATAATTTAGACCTTTGTAATTAAGGTAAGTTTAAAAATCTCAAAAGCCTTAAACCTCAATTTTGAAAAATAATTTTTAAATTAAAATGACAATTTTCTTATTCAATTCGTGGTTAAATATATTATTAAAAATTGGGAGCTCCATACCTCCCTTAATCTAAGAGATTTTTAAACCGGGTTTTATGTTTTGCATAACTTAGATCTTTCTAATTAAGGTAAGTTCAAATATCTCAAAGGCCTTAAGGCTGAATTTTGCAAAATAATTTTTAAAATAAAATGATATAATTTTCTTATTCAGTACGTGGTTAACTATATTATTAAAAAGTTGGGAGCTCGATACCTCCCTTAACTTAAGAGATTTTTGAACGGCGTGTTATTTTTTTTATAATTCAATCTTTTTTGATTAAGATACATCCAAGAATCTCAAAAGCCTTACGGCTAAATTTTGAAAAATAATTTCTAAAAGAAAAATTAATAAATTTCGTATTGAATATGTTGGAAATATATTAAAAAGTTGAGAGCTCGATACCTCCCTTAATTTAAGAGATTTTTGAACGGCGTGTTATTTTTTTAATAATTAAATCTTTTCTGATTAAGATACGTCCAAGAATCTCAAAAGCCTTACGGCTAAATTTTGAAAAATAATTTCAAAAAGAAAAATTAATAAAATTCGTATTGAATACGTTGGAAATATTATGTTAAAAAGTTGAGAGCTAGATACCTCTCTTAATTTAAGAGATTTTTGAACGGAGTTTTATTTTTTTTATAAATCAGACTTTTCTGATTAAGATATGTCCAGGAATCTCAAAAGCCTTACAGCTAAATTTTGAACAATAATTTCTAAAAAAAAATTAATAAATTTCGTATTGAATACGTTGCAAATATATTAAAAAGTTGGGAGCTCGATACCTCCCTTAATTTAAGAGATTTTTGAACGGCGTTTTATTTTTTTTTATTCAATCTTTTCTGATTAAGATACGTCCAAGAATCTCAAAAGCCTTACAGCTAAATTTTGAAAAATAATTTCTAAAAGAAAAATTAATAAAATTCGTATTGAATACGTTAAAAATACTATATGAAAAAGTTGAGAGTTCGATACCTCTCTTAATTTAAGAGATTTTTGAACGGAGTTTTATTTCTTTTATAATTTTTTATAATTCAATCTTTTCCGATTAAGATACGTCCAAGAATCTCAAATGCCTTACGGCAAAAATTTGAATAATAATTTCTAAAAGAAAAATTAATAAATTTCGTATTGAATACGTTGGAAATATTATATTAAACAGTTGGGAGCTCGATACCTCCCTTAATTTAAGAGATTTTTGAACGGCGTTTTATTTTTTTTTATTCAATCTTTTCTGATTAAGATACGTCCAAGAATCTCAAAAGCCTTACAGCTAAATTTTGAAAAATAATTTCTAAAAGAAAAATTAATAAAATTCGTATTGAATACGTTAAAAATACTATATGAAAAAGTTGAGAGTTCGATACCTCTCTTAATTTAAGAGATTTTTGAACGGAGTTTTATTTCTTTTATAATTTTTTATAATTCAATCTTTTCCGATTAAGATACGTCCAAGAATCTCAAATGCCTTACGGCAAAAATTTGAATAATAATTTCTAAAAGAAAAATTAATAAATTTCGTATTGAATACGTTGGAAATATTATATTAAAAGTTGGGAGCTCGATACCTCCCTTAATTTAAGAGATTTTTGAACGGCGTTTTATTTTTTTTATAATTCAATCTTTTCTGATTGAAATACGTCCAAGAATCTCAAAAGCCTAACAGCTAAATTTTGAAAATAATTTCTAAAAAAAAAATTAATAAATTTCGTATTAAATACGTTGGAAATATTATATTAAAAGTTGGGAGCTCGATACCTCCCTTAATTTAAGAGATTTTTGAACGGCGTTTTATTTTTTTTATAATTCAATCTTTTCTGATTGAAATACGTCCAAGAATCTCAAAAGCCTAACGGCTAAAATTTGAATAATAATTTCTAAAAGAAAAATTAATAAATTTCGTATTGAATACGTTGGAAATATTATATTAAACAGTTGGGAGCTCGATACCTCCCTTAATTTAAGAGATTTTTGAACGGCGTTTTATTTTTTTTATAATTCAATCTTTTCTGATTGAAATACGTCCAAGAATCTCAAAAGCCTAACGGCTAAAATTTGAAAATAATTTCTAAAAAAAAAATTAATAAATTTCGTATTGAATACGTTGGAAATATTATATTAAAAGTTGGGAGCTCGATACCTCCCTTAATTTAAGAGATTTTTGAACGGCGTTTTATTTTTTATAATTCAATCTTTTCTGATTGAAATACGTCCAAGAATCTCAAAAGCCTAACGGCTAAATTTGAAAATAATTTCTAAAAGAAAAATTAATAAATTTCGTATTAAATACGTTGGAAATATTATATTAAAAGTTGGGAGCTCGATACCTCCCTTAATTTAAGAGATTTTTGAACGGCGTTTTATTTTTTATAATTCAATCTTTTCTGATTGAAATACGTCCAAGAATCTCAAAAGCCTAACGGCTAAATTTTGAAAATAATTTCTAAAAGAAAAATTAATAAATTTCGTATTAAATACGTTGGAAATATTATATTAAAAAGTTGGGAGCTCGATACCTCCCTTAATTTAAGAGATTTTTGAACGGCGTTTTATTTTTTTTATAATTCAATCTTTTCTGATTGAAATACGTCCAAGAATCTCAAAAGCCTAACGGCTAAATTTTGAAAAATAATTTCTAAAAGAAAAATTAATAAATTTCGTATTAAATACGTTGGAAATATTATATTAAAAAGTTGGGAGCTCGATACCTCCCTTAATTTAAGAGATTTTTGAACGGCGTTTTATTTTTTTTATAATTCAATCTTTTCTGATTGAAATACGTCCAAGAATCTCAAAAGCCTAACGGCTAAATTTTGAAAATAATTTCTAAAAGAAAAATTAATAAATTTCGTATTAATACGTTGGAAATATTATATTAAAAGTTGGGAGCTCGATACCTCCCTTAATTTAAGAGATTTTTGAACGGCGTTTTATTTTTTATAATTCAATCTTTTCTGATTGAAATACGTCCAAGAATCTCAAAGCCTAACGGCTAAAATTTGAAAATAATTTCTAAAAGAAAAATTAATAAATTTCGTATTAAATACGTTGAAATATTATATTAAACAGTTGGGAGCTCGATACCTCCCTTAATTTAAGAGATTTTTGAACGGCGTTTTATTTTTTTTATAATTCAATCTTTTCTGATTGAAATACGTCCAAGAATCTCAAAAGCCTAACGGCTAAAATTTGAATAATAATTTCTAAAAGAAAAATTAATAAATTTCGTATTGAATACGTTGGAAATATTATATTAAAAGTTGGGAGCTCGATACCTCCCTTAATTTAAGAGATTTTTGAACGGCGTTTTATTTTTTTTATAATTCAATCTTTTCTGATTGAAATACGTCCAAGAATCTCAAAAGCCTAACGGCTAAATTTTGAAAAATAATTTCTAAAAGAAAAATTAATAAATTTCGTATTAAATACGTTGGAAATATTATATTAAAAAGTTGGGAGCTCGATACCTCCCTTAATTTAAGAGATTTTTGAACGGCGTTTTATTTTTTTTATAATTCAATCTTTTCTGATTGAAATACGTCCAAGAATCTCAAAGCCTAACGGCTAAATTTTTAAAATAATTTCTAAAAGAAAAATTAATAAATTTCGTATTGAATACGTTGGAAATATTATATTAAACAGTTGGGAGCTCGATACCTCCCTTAATTTAAGAGATTTTTGAACGGCGTTTTATTTTTTTTATAATTCAATCTTTTCTGATTGAAATACGTCCAAGAATCTCAAAAACCTAACGGCTAAATTTTGAAAATAATTTCTAAAAGAAAAATTAATAAATTTCGTATTGAATACGTTGGAAATATTATATTAAACAGTTGGGAGCTCGATACCTCCCTTAATTTAAGAGATTTTTGAACGGCGTTTTATTTTTTATAATTCAATCTTTTCTGATTGAAATACGTCCAAGAATCTCAAAGCCTAACGGCTAAAATTTGAATAATAATTTCTAAAAGAAAAATTAATAAATTTCGTATTGAATACGTTGGAAATATTATATTAAACAGTTGGGAGCTCGATACCTCCCTTAATTTAAGAGATTTTTGAACGGCGTTTTATTTTTTTTATAATTCAATCTTTTCTGATTGAAATACGTCCAAGAATCTCAAAAGCCTAACGGCTAAAATTTGAATAATAATTTCTAAAAGAAAAATTAATAAATTTCGTATTGAATACGTTGGAAATATTATATTAAACAGTTGGGAGCTCGATACCTCCCTTAATTTAAGAGATTTTTGAACGGCGTTTTATTTTTTTTATAATTCAATCTTTTCTGATTGAAATACGTCCAAGAATCTCAAAAGCCTAACGGCTAAAATTTGAATAATAATTTCTAAAAGAAAAATTAATAAATTTCGTATTGAATACGTTGGAAATATTATATTAAACAGTTGGGAGCTCGATACCTCCCTTAATTTAAGAGATTTTTGAACGGCGTTTTATTTTTTATAATTCAATCTTTTCTGATTGAAATAGTCCAAGAATCTCAAAACCCTATAGCTAAAATTTTAATAATTTCTAAAAGAAAAAAATAAATTTTGTATTAATACGTTAAATTTATATTAAAATTGGGGCTCGATATCCCTTAATTTAAGAGATTTTTGAATGGCGTTTTATTTTTTTATAATTAATTTTTCTGATTGAATGGCCCTATTATTTTAGTTTTTTTTATATTTTAACAAAACAGAATTAAATTAAAAAAATAAATTTATGAATTAATGGCCCTATTATTTTAGTTTTTTTTATATTTGATTGAAATACGTCCAAGAATCTCAAAAGCCTAACGGCTAAATTTTGAAAAATAATTTCTAAAAGAAAAATTAATAAATTTCGTATTAAATACGTTGGAAATATTATATTAAAAAGTTGGGAGCTCGATACCTCCCTTAATTTAAGAGATTTTTGAACGGCGTTTTATTTTTTTTATAATTCAATCTTTTCTGATTGAAATACGTCCAAGAATCTCAAAAGCCTAACGGCTAAAATTTGAATAATAATTTCTAAAAGAAAAATTAATAAATTTCGTATTGAATACGTTGGAAATATTATATTAAACAGTTGGGAGCTCGATACCTCCCTTAATTTAAGAGATTTTTGAACGGCGTTTTATTTTTTATAATTCAATCTTTTCTGATTGAAATACGTCCAAGAATCTCAAAAGCCTTACAGCTAAAATTTGAATAATAATTTCTAAAAGAAAAATTAATAAATTTCGTATTGAATACGTTGGAAATATTATATTAAACAGTTGGGAGCTCGATACCTCCCTTAATTTAAGAGATTTTTGAACGGCGTTTTATTTTTTTTATAATTCAATCTTTTCTGATTGAAATACGTCCAAGAATCTCAAAAGCCTAACGGCTAAATTTTGAAAAATAATTTCTAAAAGAAAAATTAATAAATTTCGTATTAAATACGTTGGAAATATTATATTAAACAGTTGGGAGCTCGATACCTCCCTTAATTTAAGAGATTTTTGAACGGCGTTTTATTTTTTTTATAATTCAATCTTTTCTGATTGAAATACGTCCAAGAATCTCAAAAGCCTAACGGCTAAATTTTGAAAAATAATTTCTAAAAGAAAAATTAATAAATTTCGTATTAAATACGTAGGAAATATTATATTAAAAAGTTGGGAGCTCGATACCTCCCTTAACTTAAGAGATTTTTGAACGGCGTGTTATTTTTTTTATAATTCAATCTTTTTTGATTAAGATACATCCAAGAATCTCAAAAGCCTTAGGGCTAAATTTTGAAAAATAATTTCTAAAAGAAAAATTAATAAATTTCGTATTGAATACGTTGCAAATATATTAAAAAGTTGGGAGCTCGATACCTCCCTTAATTTAAGAGATTTTTGAACGGCGTTTTATTTTTTTTATAATTCAATCTTTTCTGATTGAAATACGTCCAAGAATCTCAAAAGCCTAACGGCTAAAATTTGAAAAATAATTTCTAAAAGAAAAATTAATAAATTTCGTATTGAATACGTTGGAAATATTATATTAAACAGTTGGGAGCTCGATACCTCCCTTAATTTAAGAGATTTTTGAACGGCGTTTTATTTTTTTTATAATTCAATCTTTTCTGATTGAAATACGTCCAAGAATCTCAAAAGCCTAACGGCTAAATTTTGAAAAATAATTTCTAAAAGAAAAATTAATAAATTTCGTATTAAATACGTTGGAAATATATTAAAAGTTGGGAGCTCGATACCTCCCCTTTAAATTTTAAAAGATTTTTGAACGGCGTTTTATTTTTTATAATTCAATCTTTTCTGATTGAAATACGTCCAAGAATCTCAAAAGCCTAACGGCTAAAATTTGAATAATAATTTCTAAAAGAAAAATTAATAAATTTCGTATTGAATACGTTGGAAATATTATATTAAACAGTTGGGAGCTCGATACCTCCCTTAATTTAAGAGATTTTTGAACGGCGTTTTATTTTTTTTATAATTCAATCTTTTCTGATTGAAATACGTCCAAGAATCTCAAAAGCCTAACGGCTAAATTTTGAAAAATAATTTCTAAAAGAAAAATTAATAAATTTCGTATTAAATACGTTGGAAATATTATATTAAAAAGTTGGGAGCTCGATACCTCCCTTAATTTAAGAGATTTTTGAACGGGGTATTATTTTTTAGATAATTACATCCTTCGTATTGAGGCAAGTTCAAAAATCTCAAATAACTTAAAGCTCAATTTTGAAAAATAATTTTTAAAGTTAAATTACATAATTTTCTTATTGAGTAGGTACTATATATTATTAAAAATTGGGAGCTCGAAGCCTCCCTTTATTTAAAGTATATCTTGCTCGTTTTAGAAAACTTCTAAAATAAATCTTAACAAATAATGAAAGAAATGAAAAAAAGGCATTAATTGCATTTTGATTTTAAACAAATTTAAATCTTGTCCAAACGATTAATCAAATATATCAATTTAGTTTCTACCCATTTGTTTTTTTTAAATTTAGATCAAAATATTTTATAAGAAATTACATACCTATGTGAAAATTTTTGGAATTTTTGTAAATCTATTACTACTAATGTTTAATGTATGAATTTTAAAAAACGACCATATAAAAAACCTCAGTTGATAATGTCGATTAAAAGGAATTATAGTCCCCCCAAGTTTATGGGGCGCAGTGTACGCAATGTTATAAGTCCTAATTTAAAAAGTTTCGGGCTTTTCGCAGCATTTCGGTGATACATAAATTTAGTGGGCTTAAGCAGTCAAACGAAAGAGAAAAGCAGCAGAAATAGTGGCATTACGAAATGGTTTCGCATTATAAGAAATAATTGATTAAATCGCCGTATTAAAATGGGGGGGCTCTATATGGAGGAAGTTAAATCCGGATTAGAATGAGCGACATGGTGTGCCAGAGGGGTTATATCGGTTGTCGCAACTCCGATATTCCCTAAAAGTCGCAGCTTTATCCTGTTCTAAAAGGACATAAAATAGATGGGATGAACTCGCCCGGTAAATATATAATTTATTGCAACGTGCTGACCCGGTAGAAATCTCATTGGTTCCCGCAGATTCATGTCTCACTTATCTCAAGACCTCAGACCAGATTTGACCCACGCAAAGCTCAGATAGAACCAGGACATTATCTGTCGATGTTGAATCCTCCTATCCGATAAAAGAATAACTTCCCCGAAGATTCATTTACTTTTTTTTTATGTATACATAAATGTTCGACTTCTACCTAATCATTCATTCAAAAATTATACAGGGTCGAGCACTTCTTCGTCTCCTTCTGAGTCTCCGCTTTATGAACTCATCTCCGGCAAAATACGTGCCGAATTTTATTAAAAGCTCACGCAGCTTTTTTACTGCGCCCGATAACTTTGTGTTTAATTTATTTTTTCGGACATTAGGTTTTTACGTATAACGTATTGTTTTCTCATCGATTTTCGGATAACGATTTCATAAATCTATGGCTTAGGGACAAATAGAAATTTTTACTTCGACCTAACGCGATTTTAAGGGCTTATTTTTTTACGACGACCGAAACAAAATAAATTCCTCTTTCTCTTATCCGAGAGGAAATTCGATAAACTACTACTTGTTCTTATTTACTTAGTGTCTAAGCATTCTGGATGAAATTCTGGCGCTCTTTCGCCGTTGCAAATGTTTAACGTAATTGCATTTCACAGTTCTCGTCATATTTACAGTTGAATAATCCCTTTGTGAAGGAATGCCCTGTGCGTTTACCATATTTGACATTCCTGCACGGGGGATGCAATTATAATTTTAATTTAGGTGAACTGCGCTTCGAAAAAATGGACGTAAACAAGCCGCTCGTAAAACAGAAAGCCAATAAATACAGTGAAACGTAAACATGAAGCCGACCCATTAAATTTTTACAAAAATTAATCCGAAGCTGTCGGGAGAGAAAAAAGGCCAAATTGAAAAAGATGAGCTATTTAGAAAAATCTAGATTTTCGCCGCAAGAATATTTCTAAATTACCAAGTCAAAGTTCGAATGGAAACTCAAAAAGTATCAAAAACAATTTTCGCAAATTTTTAATATAGACAAAAAAATAATTTTTTTTCTTTTGAATTATATAAAAAAATTAGTCAATGTAAGTTTGCTTTAGGGAAGTGGGACTCTCAAAGCAACTGTATTTTTAGACTAAGGAAGTTTTGTCAAATTTTATGTGTGAAAGTGTGGCAAAGTTGAAATTTTATTAAAATCCCTAAAAAAAATTATTTTAATCTGTGTTGACGTCTTTTTTAATTTCCTTGTAATTTTTAAATGGCAGTCTATTATTTTTAATGTATTTTATGTTAACGGAATTTTTGTAAAACAATTAAATAATAAGCAGATATTAATTTTTAAAAAGTAATTTTAAAATCGATTTAGAAATGAATATTTTCTATTTGGTTTTAATTAAAAATTTTAAACATAAACCAATTAATTTTTTCTTGTTATTTTATACTAAAAACTTCCGAGGATTATCAATTTGTGTTTATTTCAACATATTTTGAAAATCAACAGTTATAAATAATTTGTTTGCTATTATTTCAACAAAATATCTTGGTTCCATTAAATTACATTTTTTCAAAAAATTAACAGCGGGCTTTATTTATATTTGAATACTATTTATGTAGAAAAATTAACAGATTTTCAATATGTAAATTTACTTAAAAAATCTCAACAATCAAGTTGGAAAATCTTAGAAAAAAAATTCATTAATTTTCAGACTTTCTGGATTGTCGCGGACTAGTGCAAAAGAGATTGCAGAAAAATTAACAAAAGTGAAATTTTTTCCATTTAAAAATGTGCTGTATCATAAAATACATCTATCCCTTTAACCTTAAACGTTCAATGTTAAAAAAAAAACAAAAAAAAACAAGAGGTGTAAATCTGTTAAACGTGGCATCACATCGTAATCGTCATCTTGCCCCATAGGTGGGACAAAATGATGTAAAATCAAAAAAATGTAATTTTCTTCTAATATTCCATTTAATCTATATTGCCTTAGAAATTTGTTATTCTATAAGCAATAATTACTTGTTTTATATATGGGTGATTCTCAGATAACTGTGATTTTTTATGTCCAGCATTTTAATTGATTTTTTCCTCAATGTTTTAACTTATTTCTGTATTTATTTGTTATAGTTTTGTTAAACATTTTTGACAGAATAACAATTGAATGTCAATTGTGTTAAAAAAAAACTAGCGCTCAACAAGTAGCAACAAAGGACTTTCTTAATCGTGATCTAGCAGAATTTTGGTCAAGTATTAATGTGCCAGATCAATTCTATTCTAAAAAGGAATAAAACACAAAAATTTTGACGTTTAATTTTTTCTTATACCTTATATAAAAAATATCATTGCAATAAATATTTTGAGGGTAGTTTGGCAAACAATTGTGTCAAGAATTGGCGGTGCCAGATTTAAATTTTTATATTCTACTGATCGAAACTTCTTCAAATAGTAAAACATTGTACTTATGTCTTATGCCCCTAGCACACGGAGCGTTTTTAATTGCGTGAACACTTGTCGGATTATTTTTAACCGGTTTTCGTTATACTTTTTCTAATCTCTAAGGTTTTTCTATCACACGATACATTTTGCTTAACTAAAACATTTTAAAAAATGTATGATTTAAATCTATTCTACTACGTCTTATTTTTTCATTTCTACAACAAGAGTGACCACGTGTGTTTATAAATTAACAATATCGATTCCGTTGATTTAATTGGAATAGCACAAATTGTAAAAAGCAAAAGATTAATTAAATCGATGCTCTTATTAGCACGGATTTTTAGAAATTTTATTCACGTTTAATTTTATGTCAGCATTTTAAAAATTTTCGCAGAAGTGTGGACAAAAACTGATATTTTCTCTAGGATTACAAGACACATAATGATTAATATGAAAAGTATTAGCTTAAGACAATAGTCAAATTATAGATAAATTTTATTGTAAGATTTAGTAGATATATTTAAATAAAATTGTGTTAACTTTTCGGATTTCAAAGCAAGAAGAATTATAGAAAATACCCAACGCATTGTTAACAGTCAAAGTATTTATAGTATTTTTTGTTGTTTTAAAAAAAGTATTTCAATCTTTATTCCTTATTTAAATAACATACATTTGCCGAACAATAAAAACAAAAATCCCCAAAAATACTTTTTTTTAATTTGGGATTAAATGTAATTTTAATAGACAATTGCCTGTTATCTTTTTTTACTTCTAAGAAAATGTATTTTAATTTATAAAACAGTTTTTTCAACATATTGTGCTTGCACAGTAGATAATTTAATTTTTAAAATATTTATTGTTGCTTAACGCTTGGTGTTAATTAAAATATTGTATTTTACTACTTAAACGGTTATATCTAAAAAAAAAACATAAATAATATTTTTTAGATACTTGGCGTTTTTCATATTTATATCCACGTTTTAAAAGTCACGTGTCGCTAAACTCGTTTTTCATTGGTCATCTGCTATTTCAAGCAACAAAATACGTAGCAAAATTAGAACCTGTTCTATTTCTAAAATTCAGTAAACGACACGCTGTAAGGGTGGATTTTTACGTACCCCCACCGCGCCAACCAAATAGTTATCCGACAAGTAAGTGTTTACGCAGGTAAAAATGTTCCGTGTGCTAGGGCTTTTAGTTTTCGTTTTGTTGTAGTTGTAGTAGAACTACAGCACAGTCTTAGCTCTGTGTATAATTGGAGAAAGAAAACACTCAAAAAACGCGTTTTAAAACATTTTTAATTCCAAAAAATTTAAGTCATAAAAATCACAGTTATCTAAGAATCATCCATATATGTGTATTTTTTTATTAAACCTCCGGATACTAGGGGACTAAATGACACATGCCATACTAGATGGAGTTTGCCATACCACAAAAATAAAATGAAATAGAAACCACAAAATTGTACACGAAAAATTAATTGAATAATTTTAATCGTTCCCTCTCACTCGCACTGACAAGATTATCGTATCTTCTCGCTCCCTTCCACTCATTGCTATGGTAAATACATTTTTTTAATATCAAATCGATATTTACTAAATTAAATTAAAATTTTTGATTTGAAAGAGCGCACGGCAAATTATACTAATATAATAAAGACGAGGATGTGCGCATTCGAGCGAAAAGTGGCACATTTCCGAGCGAGGGAAGCAAATGAAGCGCGACGCGGAGCGGCGCGCTTCATTTTCCCGAGATCGGAATGTGCCACTTTGAGCTCGAATGTGCACACTCGGTTTTAATCATGATTCACAATGTTTTAGGTCAAATATTAGACAATAAATTAATTGAATAATTTTAATCGTTCCCTCTCACTCGCACTGACAAGATTATCGTATCTTCTCGCTCCCTTCCACTCATTGCTATGGTAAATACGTTTTTTGAATATAAAATCAATATTTACTAAATTAAATTAAAATTTTTGATTTGAAGGAGCGCACGGTAAATTATACTAATATAATAAAGACGAGGATGTGCGCATTCGAGCGAAAAGTGGCACATTTCCGAGCGAGGGAGGCAAATGAAGCGCGACGCGGAGCGGCGCGCTTCATTTTCCCGAGATCGGAATGTGCCACTTTGAGCTCGAATGTGCACACTCGGTTTTTAGCTCGATTAACAAACGTGCCGTTTTAACAAAAAAAAAAATTGTTCACGTTAGTTATACCCCACCTAGTACACAGAAGGTTAACATAAATATTTTTTTATGAAAGACTATTTTTTCCATAAGGTCGCCAACTTGCCCCACTCTACCCTAAACCAACTCCTAAACATATAGAATTAAAATATGAGTTTTGTGTTGAATTTAGTGATAAATATTCGAAGAGAAATCTCATCACACGACTTTTAACTCGAATCCTTCTCATTTTCGTTCGATTCAATTTTCCATCGCGGCGGTAGCTCCCGAAAGAAATTGAGTTAGCCCCCGTATTATCTTCGCCAATCTACCGCAAATTCATTGAAAGAATCTTTCGGCGTCGAAGGGGCGTAATGGAGGGACGTCGACCCTCGGCCGACACCTAAAACGTCACTTACACTAAAACCCCATAGTAATTCCGTACTTTTCAATGTTTCGTCGTAATTATACGAGAGTTTCGAAATGTCGAGTCGAAAACCGCCACGACTACCAACTTTAGATTTAATAGGTTCAGAAATTGTTATAACATCCAACTTTGCGCGCTTTATTATACCTTTAATAATGTAAATGCTACTCAATATCTGTCGAAAATTGTTCGCCCAGGGCTTTTCAGGTTCCTATCTCCCGTATCCGAAATCCATAAAAAAAGATACTCGAGCAAAGCGCAAAAAGACATTTGTTTTTATGTAAAATGCTTACTCTTCAAAGAGCAATATTTTTATGTCTTCTTCTTTGTTTTAGGCGGAACGCCGCACTCCTTACGTGTAAATATGGGAACGATACCGAAAATATGTTTTATTAAAAAGTTATACGGTTTAAGTGGAATTTATGCGAAAGTCGTGAAAAAAGTACCATAAAAAGGTGACGTCGTAAAAGATAGTAAAGGAAGAAGAAAAGTAACAAAAAACTTTTAGAATCAAGCACTTCTCGAATGGCTCCCTCTCAAAAAGCTTTATCACTTGAATTGCGCAAAAAACTAAATTAATGTTAAAATTTTTATTGAAATCTGTCGTAAGGCTTTTATTAGCTCTTTAAAATATTATTATGAGTCTGCGTTTTTATTTTTATCGTCTTTTGCTATAAACATCTTTATAAAACGTTGCTTTGTTTTAAACTTTAAATGAGCTCCCTCTTTATATTGCGCATTTTTAACCCTTTCATTTTTAATTTAGTTTTACTACGAAAAAGATTAAAAAATTTGTTAGAACGCTTATTACCTAAAGCAAACCTTGCAAAAAAAAATGATTAAATAGTTGAGTATTTTTTCGATGATTTGTTTCTTTTGCTATTTAAAAAAAATCGTACCAATTAATTAAATGTTGAACATCTGGACCTGACATGTGTCCAATTTTAACTCAAAATTTGGCAGAAATAAAATGTTATCTCTCAAAATAGTCATTAAACAAGCAAATATCGAAAGACAACGCGCGAATTAAAAAAATTTTTCCAAATCTCAAAGAAGCTAATCATTTACCTATGTACTAAAATGTTTAAAATGTATTAAAATGCTTTTTTTTTAATTTTAGATACGACCATTTTTCACTAACATATAGCCTGTCAAAAATCACAAAAAAAAATTCGAAATTTTTATAACCCTTTAATTTTTTCATTAAGAAATTGGTGCGCAATTCATTTGTATTTAATCAAAGAGACAAAAATTTAATTCTTTTTGGGATTTCTCAATATTTGGTATCGCAATTGACAATTTTTTGAAAAGGAGAAATTTTGGCGTCCCGATTGATCTGAAGCACGGAACAGTTCCATTCAAAACGGGACGAATGGTCATATTAATCATAAGTCAATACACTTTCTACGATTCAAAACAAAAAAAACGCAATAACACATAAACTTTGAGACGCTGAGACCCGAACCTGGGCCCAACCAATTTTATAAGTGCCTTAGCATTAAAACTAAAAACTATAAATTTGGTTTGTTACGAGAAAGCTAAAAAGGCGCGAGCAAAATTCTAAGCCACCCTCTTCTGCAACTTTAACTTCGATTATAAATTTAGCGTGACGAAAAGAATTTTGGAAAATCGCAATTAAAGTTGCAGCATTCGCGCAAAGAGAAAGGTGCCCCAATGCCCAGCCAGCGTGGGCACGGGGCGACACAAATATATATCAAAAATACACAAACAAATCAAGTACATTGTGCAAGCAGAAGGACGACCACTGATCTAATATTAAATTACGAAACGTCGGCAACAAATTTTTTGACAAATTAAAAAAAAATCAAAAATGATCGGTCCCGACTGCTTTGCAGACATAGGAAATTGCACCCAATAAACGAAAATTGCTCGCCGATCGTGTTTTCGGTGTTATACACAAATATACGACGAAAAGGGCGAGGGGGCGAAACGAACCAAAAAATCAAACAACGGCAACACCAAAAACTCGAAATTGCGAGCGAATTTCGTTGGCCAAAGCTGAAGCAATAGATGCTGCTTTGGCCGCTTATTGAAGCAATCAAAAAAAGGAAAACATAACAAAAATGCAGCTCGGAAAAGTCATAGTTTTCCTTAGATGTATTTCCACAATGTTATCCAAGATTATAAAAATTGCAGAGATGTTTCTGGTTTTAACGCAAAAAAATAACTTGTAATTGCTATAATGTTTGTTTGCTATTTTTAGAATTTAATTTAAAACAATACGAAGTGTTACTATGGCTTAATTATCAACTTGAAAAACAATTAATAATTAATTTTAGAATTTTAAAATCGATTTTATTGACAGTCCAATTCCTGTTAACTTTAATTAATATTTAAAATATATTGGACATTAACATTATGAATAATAATTAATAAAGTTCTAAACGCCTGAATACAAAAATACAATGATAAAAAATATGCGACAAACTTTAAGCTGTTCTTTGACTAAATTTTAATTTTTTTAAGCAAAAAATATTTATATACAAAAAGTTTTTTTGTATTTTTTAGTTAATAGACCCCCTAACTGCTTTTTACATAGGTTCGTAGAATAATTTATAGAAAAATTAAGAATTTTTCCATTATAATCAAAAATATGTAAAATTTAGGAACTGATATCACCCCTTAATCTAAGACAGTAATTTTCAAACTAAGGGGCGCGCTTTTTTTCTAAAATAAGTGTTTAAAAACACAAAACCAGAAATTATATGTTTGTGCTAAAAATAATGTCTTGTAATTTTTAATTAAAATTATTTAGAAAGTAAATTAATTATTGTGAATAATGCTTAAAGCTAGGAAAATAAATGTATAGAAGGGTGGCGCAGTACCATAAAGTTTGAAAATCACTGATCTAAGAGTTGTTTGGATAGGTTTTTAATATTTGCCTAATAACAATAAGAGATATTATTAAAATAAAATCAACAGAATTCAACTGATGGGTAATTTATATGATTTAATAATTATTTTAAGTTAGGTATATTTTTTTCATGTCAAGAACCAATCTTTTCATACACCGTGTGTATATTTTTTCACGTTTTTTTTAAGGAACCAATCTACGCTGTAAAAAAGAGTCAGAGTTTCTAAGAATTTTCTAACTTTCTCAAAAATGTATTAAGAAAAAATGACAAGAAAAAAAATTAATCAAAAATATAGTTTTCTAACATTTTCTAAACCTTATTAAAAGCCAATCAATAATTTGATTTAAACCTTCAAGTATCAATTTAAATTTCGAAAAAATCTGAAAAAAGCAGCCACAGCAACTAACGTATTAAAAAAAAGAACAATTTAAATTTACACATAGTAAAAATTAAAAAAAATTAATTTAATTTTGAAAATATAACATTATAGCAAAATCATGTACCCATCAATTCAAATATAATAAACATCGTCCCGGCTGGAGCCTCAAAATCGGAACCCTAATTGTAAATCTATTTTAATTTAGATAGGGGTTGTGAACAGCATTTGCAAAAAAAATTATTACAAAAATTACAAGTTAAATAAAAACAAAATTTAATCGAATTTAAAAATGCCATTCACACAAACACCCACCAAATACTATAATTTAATTTTATTCGAAATTAAGCATTTGATTATTGAAAATCGACGTATCTGCAATATTAAAGTAAAATTCTTTGCGGTGTCCCTAAACTACCCCATTTCCAGATAAACGCAATTAGGCAGGCTTTTAACGCAATCGGCGATCAACAACATCCCTCCCGATTATCGCGAATCTCGTTCAAATTCTGGAAGACAACTAACTCAATTTTTAAACCCAAATTTGAACGTACAAAATTTTAAGGCTCCAGATCCCAGAAACACCATCCGCGAAAGGAAAATTAAAAGCACTCATCGCTAACGGCGTCCTCGGTCCTTTTCTCCCGCGTTGAACAAACCTACCTCTTTAAGCCTTTTTGATGGGTGATTGAAGCGGACCCCAATTGCATCCCTCTGTGTCCATTTCTGTGTCCATCGGATTCGAACTCTTGGACTTGGATCGCTGACGGAACTGCTCCTGAACAGAAAAACAGTGTCAGTGAAAAATAAAAAATGTGTAATGCACAACTCTTTTGGAGAAAATAATGTCTCCGCTATCGACTCTCTTTTAAATTATCCGCGATAATTAATAGCAGTAATTGGCAATTCCTTTCGGTTTCCGTTGACTTAACTAACTAAAACCGGCCATTATTAAGGAATCCCCCACTAAAATCGTTAAAATTATTAATCTCGCCCGCGAGCTTGCGACGTTTTTCGTCTGGCAAATAAATACGCTCCTCGAAAGTTTAAAATTGAGTTACAAATATGTATTTACCTAGCGGAATATCTGTTGAATAAATATACGACTGCAGTAAGTGTACTGTTATAACAATATATTCTCAGGTGTCCAATGTGCATAATGTGACCAGACGGCTGAATTTCAGGATTGAGAAAATATATCTTGTCCTTCGGGATGTATTCGTAAAATAAATATGGAAATACGGTTCTTTATTTTAAATGAAGATGTATTCATCGGTTGATTTTATCTTTTTATTACGTTTGTTCAAGACGATCCATTTCTTTCGGTTAGAGAATATTGTGGTTTTTTTTATGGTAATCGTAACCGAAAGTACAGTGGGACCTCTATACATTGTTGACCTCAGTATTTTCTACAAAGTAATTCAATTTTTTTTTTGATGTATGACAAATATAATTTGATAATAATATGAATAGTAAAAAGAACGGTTTATTAAGAAACATCTTTCAATTTGAGTAATCAACTGGCTAAATATTATTAACAAAATATTGTAATGGGAAATAACATGTTGAGGTGCATCAGAAGCGAAAATGCAAATTTATACGGGTGCCCAATTTCAAAATCCAGTAACAGCCACATTTTCAATAAATGTATTCATTTTGTATCTCTTCTCTTAATAGAACCTTTAATTTATCGACATTGATTTTTTTTCATAGAGCAATTAATTTTTTTTTTAATCTAGTAACATCATTTTTTTTTCTATTTGACAAATTCAAAACACATTAAAAAACTAATGCTCCTTAAAATGTAAAATTAATATCATTTGAAAATTGGTTCCATTAATGCCAGAAAACGGAAGAATTTTTTGGGCATCGTTGAAAGTTAATGGGAAATCAAAAGACTTCAGTGTTAATTGTACGAAAGTGTTTCGAATCACCTTGTCGATCTTTCAACTTTAACTCTACCATACATCTATCGGCGCATCTAAAGAAAAAAGTACAAAAACAGCCCATTTCAAATCAAGATTTGAAGCGCATATTATTTTGGTAGCTTGCTGATTACAAGGCATTTTCAATAATAAAGCAAGTGCAAGAACACATTAATTTTGAAATGTTATATTTTTGATTTAATCATAATCAGTTGCGGACGCATTATTTTGTACTTTTCGTTTTCTGTATTTTTTTGGTTCATAAACTTATAGAAATTTATTTAAAAAAAAATAATTTGTTTAATGATCTTTACTTTATCACCTATCTTCTTGTTCGTAGTTTTCAAAAAAAATTCATATACTTGTCAAGCAAAAAATGTATCAAACTATACATTTTGGGGTTGTTCGAATCATTTTGATATTTGGCCGTACAGACATCAAAAATAATCTGAGACCTACAAAATGTGCGGTTTTTGACGTTTCCTAGCTCAAAAATACATTTGAAAAATTAAAAAAAAAATCCCAAACAAGAAGAAAGATGATAAAGTAAAAAATCATTAAACAAAAATTTATTTTATTAAAAAATATGATCTTATAAATTTATAATCGAAAACAATGCAGTAAACGTAAGGTGCAAAAATATTCGAACTCAACTAATAAAAATTATCAAAATTAATATGTCGTTTCAAATTTTTTATTTTCTTTCTTTATTTTGACTATTTTCCTTTTAATGTGGGCTTTAAATCCTGTGATTTGAGATGGGGTGTATTTAGACTTTTTTTGAAATGTGCCCAAAAATGTATGATACGGTTAAAATCGGGTGATTGGAGAAGGAGGGGGTCTCAAAGCATTTTGTACAATTTTGTATAGTATTCTATTAACACATTTTTAATTAATATGGCAAAGCAGGTTTATTGTGCATTTGTTTCAATTAATGAAAAAGAACAAATATAATAATAAGGAATAAAAGATACTGTTCGGGTGAAAAAGTATGCGAGCCAGAACCATAAAGCTGACTCACTGAATAAAAAGGCCCCGTAGCCTATAGCAAGCCTACTGCAAGCACGTGCGTGTCTGCTGTACGCGTGCTATGGGCCTTCAGCATTTTTACCCAAGCCATCTAAATCGATTCGATACCAAATTTAGTTTTTGCAATTACAATTATTTCGTAATTAGGAGCTCGTATAATTTTATTTTAATCGTAAGTAAATACCTATGTGATATAGACAAGATCTAGTACAACTCAATTGGACCGCATATTGCAATAAAAAAAAGTCTGGCAAATAAATAGAAACAGAAGTAAATTAAAACATACTACCTCAGAGCTCCTGGTATTTGCAAAATTTTCGGACATCAGAACACCGCTCTTGAGAAAAATTGCACAAAAATTTATAAGCATACGAACACATCAAACACCCGGCCACTACTAACTTTCTAAAGACGTTATCGCCTGCGCATTTGTCATACTTAAATTCTATTTGCCGAAATAAAATCGTATGCAAAATTGTATCAATTATTTTGCAAAGCCGCACCTCCTTTCCTTGGCACATGCATTTCAAGTGCACGTGGACTGATGACGTCACATGAAATGTTCGAGACTACCCGAGGTGCTTTTTGCGCGCCGAAGCTTATCTGTTTCCTGTTGCTCGAGTGCCCAACAATTTTGTAGAATTTAATGCAAAATAACTGACCCAAAATTAATCTATAGTTGGGGAAACACAACCCTTTGAAATAGCAATACATACGAACAGCCCAAAAATTGTTTTGATTATCTATTAACTCTTCCTATAACACATTTAGAAAATTTTAACAATCGATTATAATTTTCTATTAATACGTTCACAATTGCTATGGGTCGAACTGAGTACATTTTGTAGCTGTCCTAAAAATTTTGCCCTTGACTGTTACTGGGTTTTAAAATGGTACAGCCGAATGCTTTCGAAAGTTCGATTCATAGATTCAAAATATAAAGATCTGTGGGTTCGAACAGATACATCCAATTTTTTTGCACATTCAAATGAGAGACTCAACGACTACTTTTTTAATTTAGACATAACAGATAATGAACTTATAAATAATACCCAAAATTGATGGTGAAAGACATATAAGCTTCATAAGCGAAATGTTGTCTTTGGCATCACAGATACACCATTGATATCATAAAGATCATCTATATACAGGTAGCCCTCCTACAACACGGCATCTTATAACACGATTCCGCCCTAACACGTTAAGAAAATTGCAAAAACCTTTGTAAAACACTGTAGGTACTACTGCAGCACTGTATAATATGATTTCTATTAAATATATGTATTTAAAAACGAAATTAGCTTAAAATAATGACGAAAAAGAAGAATGAACTACAGTGCCTTTGCATAAAAAAATATATAAATAAATTATAATTTACTCATTTATGTTTGTTTTTAATAGTTTTTCGAAACGTAACTCTCCTTTTTCTGCTGGCTTGGGTTTTCATATAAAACGGTTTCACACAACACGGCATTTATTAGGAACCTATGTACCGTGTTACAGGAGGGTTACCTGTATTTACAATTATTTGCTCTTACTAATGCGTTTCATCTAGAAAATGCATTTTAGATCGGATTAAAAAAATATATGAATAGACAGGAAAAAATCCAAAAATGACTACCAAAATTAATAGAGACCATACCAAAGACTTTACTAGTATGATCACGTATCTTAAAATCATCAATTTTAAGTGATTTTTTTATAATTAATTTGTTATCTTCGGTATGTAAAAATTGTGTCAAAAAAATATATCTTTTTGAACCTTCGGATTTTTTTGGAATTTTGAGCGTACAAACATGTTTCTTGATCACAATACGATTCTTGCACCACAGGATGTTTTTTTTGCACACGGATTTAACATTTTGCAGTTCCCTGTATTTTTCAATAAAGACACTTAAATTTAATTTTTGTAGCCAACAATTTATATGTAGGGGAGACCGGGTATGGTTGTGTCACGGGTAGGTTGTCACCATAAGCCATAACAGCAAACCAAATGAATTAATAAATTTGTTTACCCGTGTCAAAGAAGCCCGAGCACAATACCTCCTTGTGTACTTCACGTCAGTTCGCTCTGAAATACCGTATAAAAATACACCGTACCTCGCTTTGCGTCGTTTCTTTTTGCGTTTTTTCGAAGTTGCGTCGCTACTTAATTAGTACTAATTTTCACTGTGCGTCGTTAGGTTTTCGAGGTTGCGTTTTTTTGGGTTCGAGTATTTAATTTTTTTCTTGTTTTTTAACAGATGGCTCCACTTTTTTTTCTAATTTTTTCTTAATTCACATTGCGTCCTTTCAATTTGCGTCGTGTTTTTTTGGAACGTAACCCCGACGCAAAGTGAGGTACGTTTGTATTTTTTGTACAGTGAAAGTAATTTTTTGTAAATCTGTTTTGAGTCACGTAAGTATATTTAAATTTTACCTACCCCAGACACTATGACAACCATCCCTTATACATCTATATATATCTATTAATATATAAATATCATTTATAAATTAAGACCATGGGCTCTAAAAATACAAAAAAAAAGTGACTTCCAACCTCGGTCCCCCTATATTTATTTATTATTAGGGTAAAACTTCCAGTGAATAAACGATTTGTTTCAGCGAGAGCATGATTAAAAAAAAACACTAAACAAATTAATAAACTCAAAAAAACAACCCTTACAGTTGAAATGAGATATTATTTTTGGTCATAAACTTTGTAAAATGAACTATAAAGAGTATAAAATTAGGCTCCATTTAATGACCAATTTCGTCTAAAGAATGATCTGACCGAGTATAGCCCAGTGAATGACTGATTCGCCTATTAAAAACAAATAATTCATAAAATTTTGAAAAATTTATTTTAACACTAGGCTTAGATGTACCTTCGCCTATTTTTTTAATTAATTTTCCTTTGGGTATTCCGTAAATCGCAGACTATGTTGGCGCTTAAGAAGTTACACTTCTTTATTACTTTTATTCCTTGCACTTAATTAAAAAATGGGACATGCAAAATTGCATAAATAAATAAATCATCAATATAAATTAATTTCCTTAATTGTTTATAAAAATTACTATTCGTAACGGTCATTCACTGGTGGGTGGTCACCGACTGGACGGTTTACCCTACTATTAATCTAATATTTGTTAATACAATGACATTTAACGCAATCTTGTACCAAAATAGGTCACAATTTATTTTCGGTCTATTAAATTATGGAATGCACGTGTGATTTAAATATCAGTTTACGTTCGAAGTCAAATAATTTTATATTTGGATGTAGGAAAAGTGTAGTCGACGCGAAAAGCGGAACAAACGCCCGAAATCTCGCGGGTGCACTAAAACCAGCTTTCTATGAACATATTTTACAAGTCGAAAAAGCTGTTCTGAATCAAAAGCTTTCCTTTCCGATATCCCCCCCGCCCCGCCCCAATTGATTAATGCACTTTTTAAATCGCCCGTCGAGATTTATCAATTATTTAGAAAAGTTACCATGTTCGTCCGTTTCTTTCGATTGATTTTAATTATGTATAGTGGATTAAACGTTAAGGGTTTTTGCTTCGGAAAGCTTTGTTAACTGTCGGTCGAAAATACAATACAACCGCCGAGCAAATTTATCGTTCGGTCAACCGAAACTAATTAAGGAATTCAGTTTACTACCCTTAAAAGTAGTTGAGTTATCCTTTTTACAACTTAACTGATATACATTATTTCTTGTCTGTTTACGTTTTCGGTCTCATCTCTTTTCGGACCAAGATTTATTTTTTCCTATTCGCAAACAAAAATGCAAGCTTTTAATTAAAATTGCCAACTGTAAAAGTTTTCTTGCGAGATAAAAACGCCTTAATTTTTAATTGAATAAGCTCGGCGCACCGTTTTTTGCGAAAATAATTACGGCGAAGTGGGTGTGTTACGGCCAAACAATGGTTTAATATTTTCAAGACTCGAGTTTCGCGTTTTTTATGCCTTTTTATCGAAAGAAACAAAGACCTGCACACACACCACCCCAGCATTACTTACAACCAAGAAAGCTCGGCTTCACAAAAACTATACTAGTGTCTTCAATATAACGGAGCTTTTTCCTAATAAAAAAAATGCAATCAATACGTCTTGCTCGGTGGCTGTATGAAACTTTAATGGGCGATTTCGATTAAGTTTCTTTTTAATTTAAAATTTGGTAGAGTTAAAGAGGAATTTTTTTGATTAACTTTCCGCGTACGAGGTGGGGCATAACTAACGTGACAATTTTTTTTTTTTTGTTAAAGCGGGAAGTTTTGTGATCGTGCTTAAAACCGAGTGTGCACATTCGAGCTCAAAGTGGCACATTCCGATCTCGGGAAAATGAAGCGCGCCGCTCCGCGTCGCGCTTCATTTGCCTCCCTCGCTCGGAAATGTGCCACTTTTCGCTCGAATGCGCACATCCTCGTATTTATTACATAAGTATAATTTACCGTGGGCTCCTTCAAATTAAAAATTTTAATTTAAATTATTAATTATCGATTTTGTATTCGAAAAGCGTATTAACTATAGCAATGAGTGGAAGGGAGCGAGAAGATACGATAATCTTGTCAGTGCAAATGAAGAGAACGATTAAAATTATTCAATTAATTTTTTGTCTAATTTATTGGCCGAAAATGTTGTGAATCATGCTTAAAACGGAGTGTGCACATTCGAGCTCAAAGTGGCACATTCCGATCTCGGGAAAATGAAGCGCGCCGCTCCGCGTCGCGCTTCATTTGCCTCCCTCGCTCGGAAATGTGCCACTTTTCGCTCGAATGCGCACATCCTTGTATTTATTACATTTGTCTAATTTATCGTACGCTCCTTCAAATCAAAAATTTGAACTTAATTTAGTAAATCTCGAATTTATATTAGAAAAAGGTATGTGCGATAGCAATGAGTGGAAGGGTGCGAGAAGATACAATAATCTTGTCAATGCAAGTGAGAGAGAACGATTCAAATTATTCAATTAATTTTTCGTGAAATTGATTGATCTATATTAGATTGGCCCTTATTTCCGGTATATTCGAATTTTTTTTCACGATAGTCCTAAATCGGTTCCAAATCTATAAAAAAATTCATGTCTTTTAGCTCTTAATTTTAATATTAACCCGGCCCCCCCGATAGCCAAAGTTTTAAATGGCAATTACATTAAAAAGTTCGTTATTAATTTGGAATTTTTTACCTCATGACCTAATGAACGGATCATATCGTAATTGATAGGTCTTATAGCAAATTTAACGCTCTACATAAAAGGTCTCTTGTGATTTTTTGCTAACTTGACTGGTTCAAAAGTTATTTGACGTCAAAATAAAAGTACTACTTAAATTTAACTTTTGAACCAGTCAAGTTAGCGAAAAATCACAGGAGACCTTTTTTGTAGAGCGTTAAATTTGATATAAGACCTATCATTTACGATATGATCCGTTCATTAGTTCATGAGGTATAAAATTCCAAAGTAATAACAGAACTTTTCCTATGTTATTTCCATTTAAAACTTTGGCTATCGGGCCGGTTAATATTAAAATTAAGAGCTAAAATTTGGCATAATTTTTTTTTTATAGATTTGGGACCGATTTAGGACTATCGTAAAAATAAATTTGAATATACCCGAAACAAGGGCCACCCTAATCTATATTATTGCAAATCATTAAGAAATTACCATGAAATGTATTTGTATTTAAATAAGGAGACAAGAATGAGATTATTGTTAGGATTTCTTAATATTGGGTATCGTAATTGTCACGTGCCTTTAGAATTTAATACTCAAGATAAGACCCAATAGTTTATAAAATGAAAAAAAAGTTAAGTTTTTGTATTTTTATTAATAAAAGTCTATTCTAATGCGTAAATAAATATGTGTTTTACTTAAACCCATTTATTTTTGGTTATTAAAATATATTTCCTCTCATTAAACTATCATGAAGTACAATTTTGTGGATTTTATATCTTTTTATTTTCGGGGTATGGCAAACCCCACCTAGTAAGGCATGTGACATTTAGTCACCTAGTATGCGGAGAGTTAAACGTATTGAAATTTTAAGGCACCTCTTATGCAAAAAAATCGGCGAAAATCGAAGCCGGGTTTTTAACGATTTGTTCGAACGTAAGCGAGCTATGAATTTTTACTAACTTTCTGTAGAAAAACGAACGTATCAGTTAGATTAAATAAATTAAAAAGTCGAATAAGCAAACTGATATCACGCTTGCAGAATGTTTTTAACGTTATCAATTTAGGAGTGAAACCAGTGATTTCCAAACTGGAAATGATGAGGGCATTTATTTTTCCAAAATTGCTGCTTAAAAGCGCTAAATTAGAAATTTGGTGTATTTGGTATAGGGGAACCTGTTGTACCTTGGTTTCTTTATACCTAAGGCAACTTTATTTTGATTAATATTTACAGACTTTCGTGACTTATAATTTTCGATATTTCAAATGCCACATTGACAGACATTGTGAAGTTAGCAGCAGCTGGCCAATGTACTTTGTTAATGTATGAGATCAATTGAAATTTTTAAAAAAAAAAAGTAAGTCTTTTTATATTCTTTTTACGCAAATATCTTATTGATTTTTATTATCTAATAACAAATGACTCATCGTAATAGAAAGATTATTTATTAATGTTTGCATAGTAGTAGTCTGTTTTTGGCACATCATAATCTTTAATTTTTTTTTGAGTTTAAACATCAAGAGTCGGTGTGTTGTACCTCGGTCGCTGTCAATAAATTGTACCTTCGTCAACGTGTAATAAATAAAAATTTAGATACCTATACCTTTGTTATAAATTCTTATTTTTTTTGATTTTGCTTCAGATAATATGCCTTGCAAGTCTAACGAAAAATAAAAATTAAAAGTTAATCATTAAGTATGTGAAACTTTAGTATACGAGAAAAGTTTTGTTAATTTTTGAAACAATTTTAGTGTCATCTCAAAGAAGAACATTAGTAGTTCTTATAATCCAAAAATAAATATATAGTTTTCATAGAACAATGGGTTTTATTTTGCTTAATGTGAATAGAGCCATGGTACATCACCTCTGTTGTACCTAGGCCATAGATCCACTAATTTTTAGATCTTATAGCAATTTGAGTAAACGGTTGGTAATGCTTTCAAATATTTTATGATGAATGCCTTATTAGTGCCCCACTACGATGCAATTCATTTTATCATCAAATTGTTACACATACAATTTAAAAAAAAATTATAAGTAAAAATAGTGCCAAGGTACAATAGGTTCCCTTATATACAGGCTTGTAATAAATTTTAGCAAAATTTACATTTTGAAAGTTTCGAGCGCGTTTTTCTCCCGGTCTTAACATTGGGCCCTGTTGATTTTTTTGGCCGATCTTACGCTCGGATAAACGGGCTGTCAAAATCCAAAAAGTTTTTAAAGATCAGTTCACAAATAACGGAGTTACGATTTTTCAAAATAGAAATTTAGTAAAAATTAATTTAATTCGTAGATTATTAATCTTTCTTAAGGGTGGCACAAATGTTAACAGCAGTACTGCGTCTTAAATATATTTTTTATTTTACATTTTTTTTTGTTATAATTTTGCCGCTAATTTGAAAGTTACGATTAAAACGTTTTTAGTGATGTGTAAATTTCTATTTCCAATCGTTATCAAATTATATATTAAGTGTTAAAATGAACTCATTTGTATATCGAGATCTAAAAGACTTTTAAATTGAAAATGATTTATTATAACATGCAATCTACACAATTGTTGAAGCTCTTTGTTGATGATTTTATCATACATAAAGTACAGCCTTTTAAACTTTGATTTGTTTAACTGTAATTGCAAGTAAAAAACTGTCATAATTAATATGAAACAATAAATTTAATAACAGAAAGTTAAAAAAATCGATTTATAAAAAAGTATTCACCTTTCCCTTAATTTGTGTCGCAGGCAATTAGTCGACGCACAATTAATTCAAATATTCAACACTTTAATTGCATTACTTAAGCATATTTAAACGTCTTAACTGCACAAAGGCCAGCTCAAAACTGACTAATGTATAAAACATTACACAAGCAACATATCTGTTTTGATACGATTATGTTAACTTCAACGAAAATTGATTAGAAAAAGAATTTAATCATTTTAAAAATGCATGTGTGTTATTTAAAATATTCAAAATACAGTTTATTAGTTATAACGAACACGCTCTATTTTTCCGTTAAAATTTAAGATTAATTGCACACGTAAATTTATATAAAACTAGGTGACCTACCCCGACTTCGCACTAATATTGAAATTTCGAACTAAAAGTGTGTTTTTATCAAAATAAAATATAGCCTATATTACTCGGGATAGTGTAACTTTTTATTAGAAAAATAATTTTTAGAATAAGTTTTTGAAATTACCCCTCACTTACGAAAAAACACATTTTACCTCTTTCTCATATTTATTATTAGTAGAAATCAAGAAGCTTTCTTAATGTAAAACATGTATGGAATTTCGATATTTTCCCCATAAAATAATTTAAAATATCTTATTAATGCAAGTGCCCTATCGCAAATATTTTTTAACAAAAATGTCAATAGTACAAATTAAACGAATTTTCCGGCGACCGAACAAAAATCACATTAATCCCAATTTAGAATTTTTCGAGATGCGTATGTTTAACAAGGATTTTCCACTCGAATTTTCTTTCGTTATTAAAACCAAATAACACAGAACAAAAAATTTAAAACCATAAATGTCAATAAAGCGTTCCGCGAGCATTAATCATTATTTAAATTCCAGTTTGAAATTCGCGCGACGTCGAATTATTTCCAAACAGAAATCCAAGTTTGTTTTAAAACTATAAATTCGCAGATGACAAGTTCATATTTCACGTGATTTCGGAAAATAAACGCAAAAACGCAAAACGCCGGACGCGTCGCATTTTCCATAATAAAACGGCGCAACATTTAAGGACCAACAAAAAAAAATATATATAGGAAAAAGCGAGAGGTGTAAACAGATACCTTAGTCATTTTTACACTTCATTACAGTTCCAAACTTTCCCAATTTTAGAGAAATTTATATTGTCTTGTGGGCCCCTTGTCGCCTTACAAATTTCGCGGGAAATGTAGCGTAAATTCTTACAGCAATATCATTCCTCTTTAATTTTATACCGAAACTTTTTTATTTTATAATAAATTCTTTATAGAGATGTTAGAAAGAAAATCGATGCGAATAAAGACAAAGACAAATTTTATTGATCTGATGGTAACAGAGACAAATAATAGCTGTCAATTGGGAACGGGGGTGGTTATTCATTCTGTCGTTACGACAGAGGATCATCTTCAATCTCGGGGCGCCTACTTGATTGCATAGAAAACTTGCTTCGATTAAGATCTATTTATTTCGGGATCAGTTTTGATTTACATTAATATCCCGGCCGTTTCCGAATAATTGCCGAAAAACGTCCCTAATTGATGTTGCTTCGATTTTGTGCCTTTTCCCGAGCCAGAAAAAAATGGGCAAAAGCGCGCCCCATCAGTCTGTCACTTTATACCCCAAGGACGAAAACGTTCCATCTACCTGTCCGGATATCCAATACTTCTTATTGCTTAACGCAGCTACCCTTAAATTTTTACGGGGGTAATTGATTGATTCCTATTAACTGCGCCCTTAAAGAATTAAACACGACGAAATGTGTTTGCGAAAAGGACCCGAATTTATTTAAAAAAAAAAGAAGAAGAAGAGGAAGCCGGTAATGAGTTTTCCTTTTAATTTCGAATATTCCGCCGAAGAAATCGGAAACCTAATAAGATGATCTTTTACAGAGAAATTCTTTGAACGTTATAGAGTTCTGCGACAAAAGAAATCGTAGAAATTCAATGTAAATGGATTTGGACTGCGGTGTAATTTCACCCAGACTCATTCATCTAAATCCTAAATGGAAGTCGCTGCATATTTTAGAGAGATCTACAAAAGAAGGAACGAAGAATAAAAGTTCGCATAATCGATTAAACCAACGCCGGTTTCGAATGTAAACACGGTTTAGAGTAAGGGATCATTAATAGTAGTTTGTACTTTCTCGAAAGTTGGGCGTCATTAATTTTAAAGATGTTTGCCTTGCAATTTATTAAAAATTCCACTTCGTCTTGAACTTTGTTTTTTATTTTATTTTCTTAATACGCTGCCTAATGAAATGTAGGTTTAAGACGCTAAAGTCCACGCACTAAAACAAACGTTTTTCTTCTTTGAGAATTCTAAATTATCAAAGCTTGAAGGGATTTCTTAATTAAGAATTTAATGGAATTTTTCCCTTACATTTACTTAAAATTTATTGTAACTTATATCGGGTCAACTGAGAATGGAACAATAGATAAAGAAATAAAATACAGAATACAAAAAGCAAGTAACATATACCAATAAATCAACAACACAATAATAGTTAAAAAAGAAGTAAGAACCAATACAAAAATTAGACTCTATAAATGGAATTAAGCAACAACGTCTTAACCAACATTTAAAAAAAAATCGAGTTATTATGATGAACGTACTTTTGAAAATTTAATATGAGGCTGAACGGATCGATAGAACACAGTTGAATAGCAATATTTTATATCAAAAATTCCCAAATTTGTCAAATCGGCCTTTTTATGCTATATAATTGTTTATTGTTAATTACTATAAACTGAAAAAATAATAAAAAAATTCCTGGATAGCCATCAAAGCAGAAAATAATTTTTTCATATTGGTTTTACTAAGTTTTCAAGTCCAAAATTTGTGATTTTCGAAATTTGCTAAATCGGCTGTTTTCATGCCATATAATTGTTTATTGTTAATTACTACAAACCCAAAAAATAATTTAAAACATTTCGGATAGTTATCAAAGCAGGAAATATTTTTTTTCGTATTGCATTTGCTAAACTTTAAAGTGAAATATATGGACTATCCCAAATTTGTCAAATCGGCCGTTTTTAAGCTATATAATTGTTTATTGTTAATTACTATAAACCGAAAAAATAATAAATAATTTCCGGATAGCCATCAATGCAGGAGATAATTTTTTTCGTATTGCATTTGCTAAATTCTAAAGTGAAATATATAAATTTTACCAAATTTGTCAAATCGGCCGATTTTATTCCATATAATTATTTATTGTTAATTACTATAAACCTAAAAAATAATAAAAAAATTCCCGGATAGCTATCAAAGCAGGAAATATTTTTTTTCATATTGGATTTACTAAGTCTTCAGGTCCAAAATTTGTGATTTTCGAAATTTGCTAATTCGGCCGTTTTCATTCAATATAATTGTTTATTGTTAATTACTATAAACCCAAAAAATAATAAAAAAATTTTCGGATAGCTATCAAAGCAGGAAACAATTTTTTTCGTATTGCATTTGCTAAATTTTAAAGTGAAATATATGCATTATCCCAAATTTGTCAAATCGATCGTTTTTATGCTATATAGTTGTTTGTTGTTAATTACTATAAACCGAAAAAGTAATAAAAAAATTCCCGGATAGCTATCAAAGCAGGAAATATTTTTTTTCATATTGGATTTATTAAGTTTTCAAGTCCAAAATTTGTTAAATTCAAATGTATATCTATGGGCCCTAAATTATTAGCACAACTTAAGCAATTTAAAGGACACTTATTGATCGGCAAAATTTTAAACAATCCTTCATCGAAAAGCAACACTATAGACCAAACCAAGTAAAAAATAAATCAATAATGGCCCATGAAAAATTTACAGAGACCTTTATCCACTATAAATTAATCTTTTCTGCGTTGCCAAAAATTTAAATATTAATAAACGCTTGTAAATTAGAGCTCTTAAATCAAATATTCTAGTACGTACACTAATATTAATATTAAAAGTAATTACCTATGATAATAATCGGGTGCAAATTCGTGAAAATGTATTAAGAACCATGAATTCCTCATCGGACCATATGGGCTTTAATTGTAACTGAAATGCAGCACTGACTTCAATAAATTATTCTCCTATTGCTTTGGATTTTTAATTATTTAAAAAACTACCTATAAAAAAATTATTATAAAATTTTGCAGGCTCCTCCTCCCCTACACCTGCCCTAACCTCTCCAAAGTTATATTTTTGAAATATATTAGTTAAATCAAAATTTTGCAAAAATTGCCAGGCTCCTCCTCCCCTACACATGTCCTATCCCAACCAGTAAGCAATAAAATTAAGTCTTTATTAAATAGAATTTTGAAAAGCGATTTTTTAAAGTAGCATTGTTTTAATACATTTTCTAATTGTTATGTACAATTATTATTTTTTTTATTTGGTTGTATTTATTAAAAATGATATAAAATAAAATTGTTATTAAAATAATAATTTCAGAGAAAAACTATTTTTTTTTCGAAACCGATTACTTCATCTTTTCAGATGAGTAAAAAGTAATTATCGTTCGACGAAAACCCACCCCTTTTATGACCGAATTAAAACTCAAAATGCCGAGCTTTTGCCGGCAAAAGCTCCAGACTTTTAGAGTCGAAGGGCGCTTCAAAATGTGGGAGAGTCGAGACGCACGAATCTTTAATTTTATGAAAAGAAACGCATGAGTTTGTTGGTTGATGTCGAGGGGTTAAAGCTCAACATTTATGAACTTAGATATGTAACTTTTTAGCAAAAGTCAAAACGCTCTGAAAAAAATAAGCGCCCTGAAAAGAAATATAAACGCCCTGAAAAGCAAAAGTTAGTTGATTAAGTATTTCAAAAAAAAGTAATAAAAAAAGCTGAAAAGGAAACACATCATTTAGTCAAGGTAGCTGAAAAGGGCATATCGGAAACGAAAATTCACAAGCACCAACCCGAACCCGAAAATTTGCAAAAAATACGTCGAATCTATATTGCACGAACCGCGCACGATTTTGCTGAGCTCGAAAGGCTGCAAAGCAATTATTTCGAAAAACCGTAACTCTCCCAACATTACATTGTTAATAATTAGGCCGCATTTTTATTCCCCTTTATTTTATTTTATTTTAATTTAATTTAATTATTTTATTATAATTTAATAAAAGCCTAAAAATAAATTTTTGGCGTTTAATAAGTGTCCTAAAGGCTCATTCCTTGGAGCTTAGGCGCATAATGACCACCCTTTTGGGGGAGTCAAAATCTTAAACACTATTTTCAAGAAACAAAGCGGAAAGAAACTCGATGACTTCCGAAAGGACAGTCAAAACCCAGAGCCCTAACCACAAGAAGACAAAAGTCTTACGCCCGTGCTCTGACCTAAGAGCTTTCGCGCCTGAAAATTGGTGAAAAATCTATGCCCCCTCTTCCGCCACTTTAAAACGATTCAATTTGAATTAATAAAAAACTTGGAGCTCGCGCCCCTCGTTTCCACAAAATCTTTTTAAAAGTGGCGGCATTATAAAAACGCGGTATCTAAGGCTGCCCCATGCCCACCAAGCGTGGCATGGAAGCGGTACATGTTTTACAAAAAATACACAAATATATAAACATTTTGATTGTGCAATTGCATTGAGGCCAATTAAATTTATTAGAAGAGCGCAAAATATTCAAAATTAGAGAATTTTTCAAAAAAATGCAAAAATCGACCTTTCAGCAAATTGTACAAATGTTGAAACAATAATCGGAATTATTCTCCCCGTTTGGGTTTTGGTGCAAAATACAATAAATTCTTACAACTAGGCGAGGGGGCGCAAGGGTCCTTAAGAAAGACAACATAAGGCACCAAAAACCCAAAAGTTCGAATGAATTCCGATTGCAAAAGGACCTCGTCCTTTTGCAGCTTATTGAATCAACGCAGGACTTTTCAGCAGTTTAGAAATTAATTCTAAGGCGATGCCTTAGAAAAAAAATCTTCCCTTACTGAAAACCCCCATACACAAATATAAAACAATTAAAAAAAATTGCAGGGGCGAACTGGTTTTTTAAGCACAGGGCGAACGTCCAACTCTGAAAGGCGTACTTTCCGAATTTTTATTTCGTCCTCTGCTTAAGTTAAAGCAAAAGCCATGGTTTTATTAACCAAGCAGATGGTTAATAAAACTTTGAATTAAATAAATTAACTTTAGAAGTAAAAAGTCAAAAAATTATTACTTTATCATTTAATTTACAACAAAGTATCTAAGAAAATTCAAAATACACATCAGACGCCTAACAAACACTGTAATAAAGTAATTTGAAAATTAGAGCTAATTCTAATCAAAAATATTACTTTAATAAAGGCATACATCAATTCAAGCAAATAGCATAAAATACTCATTAGGTATGTTTCTCAGCTATGATTTTAATTTGCATTACTTTATTAGGTAATCTAAAAAGTTGTAATTTTTTTTTTAAAGAGCAATAAAAGTATTACTTAGACAATTATTTAAAAATTTGGCAGTTTCATAAAAAAAATTTCAATTTAACAGAATTTAGGTAAGCAAGTACTAACAATTTTTTTTTTTTAAATTACAAATTATAACTTTTTTATATAATATTTATAAAAATGTTTATTTCAAAATTTTCAAATGAATTTTTAAATAAAAGTACATATTGACCATTGCCAATGTTATTGGCTTGTTAATTTACCTTTAATAATTAAACAATGCGATAAAATGACAAAATAATAGACGAATCAAATAGTGGTTTAAAAAGTTTTTGCTAGTAACTAATTTAAATAAATTTTGGAAAAAAAAACAATTTATACTATTAACAAATTGATATAATTAAGAAGAACAATGTAAAGCGCTTGAAAGTTTTAAACAAATTTAATAATCAAAAAATATTAACACGTAATTTCAATTTAAGGGCGTCTGATTGTATATTTGCAAATTGTTTTTAATTTGCATGAGAAAAACCATCAACAATAAATTCTCAATAAAATCTGCAACATTACTATAGTAATTATTAAATTGAACCACTTTACAAATTTGAAAAAACATAATAAATTATTTATTTTGAAAAAGCAATCAAATAATTATAATGGCTGTGAAAATACTGAACAAATTTTTCAGGTGGAGACTTGACCCCTATATTAAAGTAAAAAACGCAAAATAAATTCAAAAAACCTTACGACCGAATACTAAATAAATTAATTTAAAGCATTTGATGAAAACTTTAATAAACAGTCGTAAGGTACGCAACTTGAAATCTTCGATCAAAAATTTTCTAATAGCCTGAAGGGCACTCCGACCGATATTAAAGGCGACCCACCCAAACGCAATCCCAGGCGCAGCGCAAAATTTTCTAAGAAAAAAAAAATAACAAGTCTCCACCATCCACTTTCGCCACCTGCAATGGTAAAAATAAAAAGGTACTTACCGAAGTGCGTCTTCATCCTCTTCCAACGTCCCAGCGCTGGCCGAACCTACCCTATGTCCTTTTAGAGATGTTTTGTGCACCTCGGCGTTTGGTCGTCCGAGGTGCCATCCTCCGTGAATCCTCTCTTTCGACCGACGACCAGCTGCTGCCCGGGCCCGAAGAAGACATCTTTAAAATGGAAACGCGCGATTTTTGAATTAGAGGGACCACTACTTGTACTGGGAGGGCTAACACTCGTTTAAAGAACTACGATTGCAAACGAAAACCGCGGAAGGTCTAGTTGTCTTCGCACCGAGCTGAAAAATTTCAAAAGAATTAGTTGTGCTTGCGATAGGGTCGTTGCAACAAAAATTAATAGACACTAACTAATTAGTGTTTGTTAATTAAAGTTGCAACTAGAATTCCGATCAAAATTAATTAAATTTTGACCGAAACTCTTCGAATAAGTTGGTCTCTAAAAACGATTGATATCGAAGCACCAAGGCCGGAAAATGGATATCAGTTGACCTCAGTAAAAGTCAGCGCGATATCAGAAAACAGGCAAATGTTAAAGTATGATTAACAAATTATTTGGTAGTCACCTATAACATTGCTTAAACTAATTTACAACCATTTAAAGATTTAGGGGTGAGGAAGTCAATCAATAAAAAATTTATTCACACAACTGTAAACAATAAATTACCTAATATGTAAAAAAAAATTATGGCCAAATGCAAATAAAAATTAATGCATAGCAGCATTTCTAATCCTGGAGTGCTGAAAATCAAAACTAAAAAAAAATAATTCGTTACTGGAATGTAGAAATGCCAAGTTCCCACAGCTCCACTGTGATGGCCCAGGATGGAAAACCTAGATATGAGAAATCATGTAAAAAGACACCCACCTTAAGAATAAATGGTCGTCCTCCATGAAGCTGCGATGTCGTGGAAAATGTTCCAGAGGCTCGATTCCTTGTAATAAATCCAAAAGATTAGTTACAGTGCTTCGTTGAATATCGACGAAGATATATTAATTAGTATTTAAACACTTTTTAAACTTAGGATTTAATTAATCAAAACAGCTCTTAGTGCACGTTTGTTTGCTTCAAAATCACATTCACAAATGCATAAATTTTGAGCTCTGCAAATGCAGATATCGGTTATCTACGCAAAAAGTTGATAAAATATCAAGCCGGGCGAACGCATAGACATTACTCAGCTGTTATATAAAACAATTTCAATCGTTATTGTTGTTAACAAAACAATTACAACAGTAAAATTATTATTAAAATTAACATTGCTATTAATAATTGAGGCCCTCTAAGTTTGCATTAATATTTTGGACAAGGGTTGGTCGTATCAAAAAAAAGATGGCAATTTTTAAAATTCTACACAAAGTATTTTGCATTTAAATAACCAACGTCAAAATAAAACGCTGCTGTTGTACATCTGCCCTGCACCAATTAGAATTTTTATTTGCACGTGCAAAAATAAATTTGGAAAGTTCTCAGGCTTTAATTTTAATGTTTCATCTATTTGATTTATTGTAATAAAACGTAATCGAAATGAAAGGTAGAAGACCTGAAAATTGACCATTGGAATATTTACAACTTGTATCCCATTTCCAAATAAAGAAAATTTAAATAAGGCCCGATGACAAATTTAATAATTACACTGTCACACAAAAAAAGAAAAGTGGTCAGTACTTTTGACCAGGCCCACCTAGGGTTATGTATTTCGATGCGCTGAATCCAAATCCGAAGTCCGTTTGGCCCGTACACGTCAAATCAAAAATCTGAACTTAATTTAGTAAATATCGAAAATATATTGGAAAGAGGTATTTGCCATAGCAATGAGTGGAAGAGAGCGAGGAGATACGATATTCTTGTCAATGCAAGTGAGAGGGAACGATTAAAATTATTCAATTAGTTTTTCGTGTAATTAATTGGTCTAAATTATTTCGTATCATTTTATTTTCGGGGTATGGCAAACCCCACCTAGTATGGCATGTGACATTTAGTCACCTGGTATGCGGAAGGTTAAAATTATAGAAGCTGAAATGGAAGGAATTAAGCAATAACGTCTTAACCAACAAAATTCAAAAATGGAGATTTCAGCGAGTTTTTTAATTTATTTAATTTTGTTTCCTATGACAATAAACTTAACAATAAAAAAAATATTTTTTATTTAAATTTTGTTATTTCCTAGAAAAAAGAAGTAAGTATAAATTATTAAAATAACAAAAAGAGCAAATGACAAATTAAAAAAACAGTTAATTCGTTTTTGCGGAAAGAGCGTACCTTGAAAAGCGTTATGCAATAAAGTCTTAACTAAAATAAAAATAAAACTCTAATAATTATAATTTTTAATTTTGATTGTTTTCAGTTAAATTTTTATAATTTTCGAGTTTGATTTTGTTTCTAATTAAAATTGTTTTAACTATGATAAAAATAATTCAAAATGAAAGACAACCATTGAACAAATATGCAAATAGTTATGAATATTCAAGTTTCGTTCATTTCATCTTCTACTCCAGTTACTTCTATTTGAAAATCCAAGTCTCCATTGTATCCATCAACATCTTCTTCTATTATATCGTCACCAATTAAATCATTGTAAAATTTATGGTTAACTTCAGGAATCAGATGCATATACGATTTTATATCATTTAATTTAGCTTGAACTATAGATTTACCATTGGGCCATAATATCTCCAAATTATCACAAAAAATATTCTTTACAAGTGAATTTTATTCTTTTTTTTTAATGTGAATTTGTTTATACTTATCAGCGTCATTATATGACATTTGAACGAAAATTTATGAAAGGCTCATCCTTGAAAATTTTTATTTGTCTTATGTTAAACCAATTTACTTTTTCCCCATCCAACGTTTTTTTTTCGATTTGTAATTTTTTTTCAATCGATTGAGTACTAACAAAATCTTGTTTTTATAATGAATTAATAATGAACAGATTATTTTTTCGACACTGTCTCATCACCTCGAGATAATCTTTCGGAGTATAATTTTTTTGTTGTCTTTTGAGTGCACATTCCACATCGCCAAAATCACTATCGTTTGGTAAATAGCTGTGACCTGATACTAAAAATTTTAATTCAATACTTTTTAAGCAATTATTCTTCTCAAGAATAGATTTTAACATCAGTACGATTTTAATACTACAATTTTGTCCTCCACATGAGTCACTCCAGAAAATTAATTCTTTAACACAAGTATCAACATGAACTTTTATATATTTTCTTACACATGAACCTACTGAAAACGTAAATAAATAATTGGTATTGTGGGTACTGTAGATACGACGTTTTTGCGAAATGAGATTTTTGAATAACACTACAAGCAGTTACGACAATTGGCCAACAGATGGCACTAGGGTCGGTTAGCGGGAAAATTAAATATAATATATTGCAGCACAAAATACTAAGTACGTTCATCATAATAACTCGATTTTTTTAATGTTGGTTAAGACGTTATTGCTTAATTCCATCCATATGGAGCTAAAAAATGGCCAATGATAGATAAACATAAATTAAAATGCCGAAATGAAAGTTTTAAGAAGGATTACAGAGAAAACAAGAAAAGATCGAATTCGAAACAAAAACATAAGAGATGATTTCGAACTAATATCGATAATGAGCGAATTAGAAAAAACACTTCTTTGGCGTAACTAAATTAAATATAACCACATGTAAAATTAATCTAAATAAATTCAATAAATACGAAGATGTGCGCATTCGAGCGAAAAGTGGCACATTTCCGAGCGAGGGAAGCAAATGAAGCGCGACGCGGAGCGGCGCGCTTCATTTTCCCGAGATCGGAATGTGCCACTTTGAGCTCGAATGTGCACACTCAGTTTTAAGCATGATTCACAATATTTTTGGCCAATAAATGAAACGAAAAATTAATTGAATAATTTTAATCGTTCCCTCTCACTTGCACTAACCAAATTATCGTATCTTCTCGCTCCCTTCCACTCATTGCTATAGTTAATAGTTTTTAGAATACAAAATCGATATTTAATAAATTAAATTAAATTGTTTGATTTGAAGGAGCGCACGGTAAATAATACTAATGTAATAAATACGAGGATGTGCGCATTCGAGCGAAAAGTGGCACATTTCCGAGCGAGGGAAGCAAATGAAACGCGACGCGGAGCGGCGCGCTTCATTTTCCCGAGATCGGAATGTGCCACTTTGAGCTCGAATGTGCACACTCGGTTTTAAGCATGTTTCACAATATTTTTGGCCAATAAATGAAACGAAAAATTAATTGAATAATTTTAATCGTTCCCTCTCTCTTGCACTAACCAAATTATCGTATCTTCTCGCTCCCTTCCACTCATTGCTATAGTTAATACGTTTTTAGAATACAAAATCGATATTTAATAAATTAAATTAAATTGTTTGATTTGAAGGAGCGCACGGTAAATTATACTAATGTAATAAATACGAGGATGTGCGCATTCGAGCGAAAAGTGGCACATTTCCGAGCGAGGGAGGCAAACATTTTCCCGAGATCGGAATGTGCCACTTTGAGCTCGAATGCGCACACTCGATTTTAAGCTCGATTACCAAACGTCCCGTTTTAAGAAAAAAAAAATTGGTCACGTTAGTTATACCCCACCTCGTACACGGAACGTTAAATATTTATCCGATAAAAAAGCTCTACGACTTGTTACGCAATTTGCTATTCAGAAAAAGGGTTGAAGAAATATTTGCATGCATTACATATTTGCAAGTCTTTGCATACATTTGCATTCGGAATATTCGAGGGCTTATTTACGAGAACTTTTGTTTTAATTTAGACGAAGGAAAGTTCAAATTTGGCGGCGAAAAACGAAAGTTTCCAATTTAGTTCTAAAAGGGTTTTTAAAAGCTTCGCTTTGTGTGAGAGCTTTTCTTATTTGATTAAAATTGCACTTTTTTTGTTAATTTTTCGCGCTCTTCTCGAACGCTTGAGCACGGGAAGTACTCGCCGGATTATGTTCGTCGATGCTTTCTTATCGTGTAAATAAAATAACATAAAAACGACGAAATATTTTGCGCTGTTTTGTTTAAACGGGAACAAAGCACGGCGTAGGTGTAATTAGAATTTGTAAAATTGAAAACTACTGCTCGTAAAAGCAATAAAACGCGTTTGTTAAGCAAATATTAAATTACACTGAACAAACGTTTGACATATTTCCATTTTACTTTATTTTGTGTACTGCGACATAATAAAGTATAATGGAACAAAATGAGAATGTTGTACTGCGTTTTTTTATTCTGCATTATTATTATTTTTTCAAATGCATTTTTTCATTTAACTACTTTGTATTTTATTGAAATATTTTATTGTTGCACAAAGGAAATTTTCTCGAAAATGCCTTTTGATGATATTCTTGTATTTTATTACTATTATACTCTAAATTCAAAGCCCTTAAAACGTATCTGGTTCTTAAACATGTGATTTTTCGTTTATTAAAGGGATTATTTTTTTACCATTCGAACCATACCAAATAGTCTCGCTTTGTTAAAAGTAACAGAGATATTTAAAAAGAATGGATCATTTTTGCAAAAACGCTTTTGGAGGTACCGAGTTTTTAACCGCATTAAATTTTATTAATTTATTAAAAAAAATTAATTTAAATCACTTTCTTGAGATATTTTTTTCTCCTCTTTATGATGGTCAACTTAATTTCTTTATTCGATTTTTATTTACGCTCGTATCGGTGCTAACATCGTTAAATCAAGTAGGCCATGAATTTTATTTTGCGCCCATTAAAAAACTTATTTTTTTACGATTCCAATGATACCAAAGAGTGCGGTAAAATCTTTTAAAACAACGGAGTTATTTAATAAAAATCATTTTTAAATGAAAAAGGGTTTTCACCATAGCAAGGGTTTTTCGCGAAAAACCTTTTTCGCTAACTTTCTTATTAGTCGAGATAAATTTATTCTGTAAAAACTTTCTAAAGGCACTTTTTTGCCGACTTTACGATGTTGAAGTCAAAAAAATTGTGGGACCGTTATTTGTCCCCATTTCGTCATCGACTTTGTTATTTTAAATAGAAACCTTATTTTATTTTTGCAGAAATGAAAAGTTTATTTATTTTTCTTTTTAACGATATATAATTGTCTCAAAATATTTATAAAAAAACCAAAATTATGAATTTTGTGGAAATTCTAGTTTTTGAACTTTCTTATTAGTCGAGATAAATTAATTTTGTAAAAATATTCTGAAAGTACTTTACAATGGTAGAGTCAAAATATTATTTAGGTCTTTATTCGTTATCATTTTGGCATTATTTTGTTATTTTAAACAGGTTTTCAATCAAAATGTTAATAAAAGAATAAAACATTAAAGGTGATTAAAAATTTTAGAGAAAACGTTTAATAACATTTTTAGATTTTATTAAGAATTTGGTTCAAAAAATAATTCATAACTTGGTTTTTTATGAAAACATCTTTAAATTTTTTTTTAAATTTAGAATCGCTAAGCTTTTTAATTTTGGCTGGGACCATCCGCTAGTAGGCAAAATGATAAGAAAGTTGGGTCTAATGGGCTGTAATATGAGCATTAAACTTAATTTTATGAATTCGCACATTAAATACTTCCCCGAAAATCTAGGAGCCGTTAGCGAAGAACAAGGCGAAAGGTTTCACCAAGATTTAAAAGAACTTGAAAGTAGGTATCGAGGGAGATGGAATTCTACCATGATGGCGGACTATTGTTGGTTACTGAAGCGCGGCAATCCAAACAAGAAATTAAAAAAAAATCACAAAACAGAAGCTTTGGGGAAAAAAGGACCAGATTCTACAAAGAAAATTAATACGCATTGTAGCTTAACAATGTCTTCTAATTATATTTTAATAGTTTTCAAAGTTAGAAAGCAAGTACGTTTTTAAATATATATTTTGTTCTGTAAGAAAACGTGTTTTTTTTTCTATTTTCTATCTGTAGCTTTTCCGAAAAATTTGTGGGCGATGGAGAAAAACTAAGTTCATATTTGTCATCAGGGTATCAAAATACCCTAGAATCAGTTATAAGATACTAAAGAAGACGTCATGACCTTAAATTTGCAGGCCTGTGTAATCGATCAAAAAATTGCAAAGCAGTTTTGGAAACTGGACAAAACGCCCTACAAGAAACGGCTACAATTTTTAAGAAACTTTTTTTCCATCGTTATCATAAATTTGAAAAAACATGAAAAACTGAGTAATTTATCGTTTTTTAGAAAATTGACGTCTAAGTTACAAATATTCATGAAATGGCTAATGTTAAGCGTGACTTTTATAGCTGAATATACCCACAAAAACTCAGAAGTTACAATTAACATTACAATTAACATTTGTATCGCAAACAGCAGATTGGAAAATTTTTTCGAAATAAAAATCTATTTTTTATTAATGTTTAATTAAATAAATTTGCTTTAGTCTATAAAACTATAGCTTTAAAAACTAAAGAAAATATTGAAAATATGTAGTAAGATCTAGAAAACATTCATGTATTACAGATTTTTTTTTAATCTGCAAATAAATCTTAATATTTTAATTTTTTTTCCATCACTTCACCTATTCCCTAAGTTCACATTTTTCCTAGGAACATTTTGTGTGAAGTTAGCGAGGTAAAAATGTATTCGGTATCGTAATTGAAACTTGCCTTTGGTATTTAATACTCAAGAAAAGACTCAATAGTTTATAAATTGAAAACAAAGTTAAGTTTTTGTATTTTTATTAATAAAAGTCTATTCTTAATGCATAATGTTTTACCTAAACCTATTCATTATTGATTATTGTGGATTTTATATCATTTTATTTTCGGGGTATGGCAAACCCCATCTAGTATGGCATGTGACACCTAGTCACCCAGTATGCGGAAGGTTAAGAAAAAGCCTCGCGGCGCACTCAATTAAGCCGGCCGATTTTCGGGGGCGAATTAGGGAAGTAAATAAAAGTGACGTTTGGTAAATAAAATAACTAAGTGAGAAACTCTCCTTTTTAATTATCCAAGTTTTGCGAGGAACAGTAGCTTTATTATGTGGCCGGAGCTAACCGAGAGCTAATTGCATTATCGCGGTTTGTATCTTTAGAAAGACCAATAAAGTTGTCCTTCAGAAAAGTTTCCCTTTGTTTTGTTAGCATTGACAGAATAAAGAAAATCTGCGGACGAGACGCGGCTGTTTTGTGCTTTCGCAACTCGGCGAGGACAGAAAGGATCTCGCTTTGTGAACGAAGACTTTCGCACATCCTTTCAACTACTTAAAAGGAGCCGAAAATATTTTATCTTCCTTTTATTACAACTCTATAAGCCCTAGAAATTACGCGAAAGGAAATAATTCACTTCCGACGTACGAAGAAAAAAAAACGAGAAGAGGCGAAAAAAGTAAATAAGTCAATAGTTCGCAACCTCGCCTTCCAATCGGTCGCCCCCCCGCCCTTAAACCGGCTCCCTTTTCCGGATTATACTTTATCTCTCGTTTTTTTAAAAGCTAATCGCCTATTGAATCAGATTCTATCAGAGTTCGATTTGCGAAACAATTCAACAATGACGAATCATGCCGACGGCTACGAACTAATCTCATGTATGAACTCTCAAATAAATCCAATTTATTCTTCGCGGATAAAGTACAGGAAATATAGGATTTACATAAACCAAATTTCAGCCCCCGCATTTTCACGTCAGAAATAAATGCATTCTCCTTGATGGAATACGCAATACCATCATCCCGTTCCTTTCGACGTGGCATTCCTTACTTTAAGATTTAATTTTAAAAAAAGTTAATCGAATTATTTCCGAAATCAATCCTCCCTTTGGTGTTAATCCAAAAAGATGAATATATAAAAAAATTGTAACATTTCTCCATATGGATGGAATTAAGCAATAACGTCTTAATCAACATTTTAGAAAAAATCGAGTTATTATGATTGAACGTACTTAGTATTTTGTGCTGCAATATATTATATTTAATTTTCCCGCTAACCGACCCTTGTGCCATCTGTTGGCCAATTGTCGTAACTGCTTGTAGTGTTATTCAAAAATCTCATTTCGCAAAAACGTTGTATTTACAGTACCCACAATGAGAGAGTGTCGAAAAAAAATCCGTTCATTATTAATTCATTACAAAAAGAAGATTTTGTTAGTATGTACTCAATCGATTGAAAAAAAATTGCAAATCGCAAAAAAACGTTGGATGGGGAAAAAGTAAATTGGTTTAACATAAGACAAATAAAAATTTTCAAGGATAAGCCTTTCATAAATTTTCGTTCAAATGTCATATAATGACACTGATAAGTATAAAAAAATTGACATTAAAAAAAAAGGAAAAAATTCACTTGTAAAGAATATTTTTTCTGATAATTTGGAGATATTATGGCCCAATGGTAAATCTATAGCTGAAACTAAATTAAATGATATAAAATCGTATATGCATCTGATTACTGAAGTTAACCATGAATTTTACAATGATTTAATTGGTGACGATACAATAGAAGAAGATGTTGATGGATACAATGGAGACTTGGATTTTCAAATAGAAGTAACTGGAGTAGAAGATGAAATGAACGAAACTTGAATATTAATAACTATTTGCATATTTGTTCAATTGTTGTCTTTCATTTTGAATTATTTTTATCATAGTTAAAACAATTTTAATTAGAAACAAAATCAAACTCGAAAATTATAAAAATTTAATTGAAAACAATCAAAATTAAAAATTATAATTATTAGAGTTTAATTTTTATTTTAGTTAAGACGTTATTGCATAACGCTTTTCAAGGTACGTTTGCAAAGAGTACGGAAAGTTTTTGCTTTTAATAGTATTTATCACAGAAATTGAATGGTATATCCCAGAAAGTAACGAATTAAGGACTTAATATAGGTTTCTCTCAAAAAGCAAGCCGACGTCGGTGGGAAAACGTTTCATTTTCGAAAAATACAGACTTTTAGCTACAAGATAATGATAAATAAAGTAGGAGACGTCGGATCAGTTTTTTTGCAAATTGCGATTGAAATTTTTAAATGCGTTGTTATACAGTGTTTTCTTTATAGGATTAATGTAATTTAATCCTAATAATTTTTGAGATACCTTTAAAAATTTAGTATCTACGTACTTTTGCGTAGTATATGAAGTAATAAAAAAATAATAAACCCCATTGAAAATTTGGAATAAATGCACGTTCAAATAAATAAACAATTATGTAATTTAAAACCTACGATTTAATAAAAAAAAATTTAAGCTCGAATGTTATCAATTTTAAACCATGTTTTAATGTAAAAAAAGCAACAATTAAATTATTTTCATAAACATTATGAGAAACGCAAAAAAATAACAAACTCAACTCGACATCCCTCAATTTTTTATTAAATTCACAAATAAAACCTACCATAGTTAATTTTCGAGCCCTTTGTGTTAAAACAAGTCAAAGAACAATTTTAAGTACTTAACAAGTCTACGGCTTAATCCAAAATAAAAAAAATAAATAAATTCATCACTTTAATTAAGAAAAAGCGCAATATTTTACTTTTACTATAATAGATACATAATTTATTTCAGAATTTTTCAAATAAAAATTTAAAAAGGACGAATAAAATTTGGATATTGGATTTGAATTTTAGTCACTCTTTCGTCAAAAGCAAAAGTTATTAACTCGTATTTACATTTCGTACAATACTTTTTATGTGCTCAAGTCGACGAAACCTCAAAGCGAACGCAATATTTTAGTAAAGACCGCAAAAGTATGGTGATGGAATAACTCCAATCAAATTAATCTCAAATAAAATAAATAAGGTATAGAAATCTTCGTCAATAGAGACACATCTTTTAATATTTTTTTTTATAAAAACAAAAATAATTACCTATATTGAATTTGTATTGAATAGAGCAGTGGTTTTCAAACTTTCTGTTACTGGGCCTCCCTCATAAAAAATTTAATCTTTTCACCTCCCCGCATTTACACGCTATACAGGTTGCGGCGAAAACCGTGTAAATCGAAATCATAATTTTTTGTATGGAAGACCCTGTATATCGAAAACACAGCAAAATGCGCCTTAATTGACCAGTTACTTTTAGAAATTAATTAATTTTTTTTACTTAAAAATGTAATTTTTTTAATGCATTTTTTCATCTAAAACTATACTAGCTATGTATGATATAAAATTAAGTACAATCGAACCCCCATTGTACCATAATAAAAATTGAAGATATAGAAATTTTCAGTTACGGATAAATACAAAATTTTCATGTTCATTTTATTGACAAAGTAAAAAGAAACGCAATAAATAATAAATATACTTCAATAGTTCTTAACTATGTACTACTAGGCATACGCAGAAAGAACAATAATAATTAGAAAATATATTGGTACAAGTAAAAAATGCAAATCACAGAACATTATTACTTTAAAAAATCTGTAATATTAAATAAATCGCAAATAAAAAAAATTGATTAAAGGATATTAAGCAGTGTTAAATCTAGCAAATTTAGAAAATTGAAATATGGAAACAATTTTCAATATAAAAAGCAAGCTTGGCGCAGGTATTCCTTCAAAATTTCGAACTATAGAAAAAATCGACTTGAAAAAGTTCGAGGTATAGAGGTTCGATTGTATATCTAATTCATAAGAATTTATATGCATTATATACTTTTATTTACATTGAAATAAATGACTGAATTATGCACATTTTGCCTTTTGGATTTGTAATTTTCATTTAAACCCAAAAAAGACAAAAATTGAGTTAATACGTGTCTTAGAATTTTATAACTAACATGAAATTTCCAAAATTTAATCTTAAAATTCGTTTTTCGACAAATTATGATTTTCTTTTGCCTTGCCCACATCTAATCTAATTCACAGATATTAATTATAAACTATTGCATTTTGTCTTCTTATAATCCGAATTTTTATATGTAAAAATTGTTTAAAAAAAATACTCAAAATAATTTTGTGTGAACTCAATCCAAAATTGTACTAAATTTTTTATGTTATTGATTTATCTAATTTAAAGAGCGATTATTGTGGATAAAGACGAGGATGTGCGCATTCGAGCGAAAAGTGGCACATTTCCGAGCGAGGGAGGCAAATGAAGCGCGACGCGGAGCGGCGCGCTTCATTTTCCCGAGATCGGAATGTGCCACTTTGAGCTCGAATGCGCGCACTCGTTTTAAGCATGACTCACAATGATTAATTTACTTTCTAAATAATTTTAATTAAAAATTAGCGTTAAGATGTACAACGTAAAATAATACCGCACATTTTAAATAAAAAAATAGATTAACACAAAAAATTACATTTTTAAATACTTTTGCGCCCCCCTTTGCACTTTCCCAGAAAAGTCCCCACCCCCAAAAGTTTGGAAATCACTGGAACACAGCCTAACGGCCAGCATAAATTTCCACAATCGTAAAGATGATTATCAACAATCAAACTTTCAAAAAGCCATTTTAGAAAAGTCATAAAATAAAAGTTGGCGGTAACGCCTAATTTAGTGCGGTAGTTAAGCCGCCCAAAAAAATCAATTTTTCCAATAACCGTAGAGCAATAAATTTAAAAATGCAAAAGGGGGAACGTCGGTCCCCGCGCCAGACTGAAAAATTAAAATGAAGCAAGAAAATGTCAATCAAGAAGGAGCAAAAAAGTGGAGCGGAGAAAAGCCGAAGGAAACGTGCGATATTTTATAAAGAAATACAGGAGCGTTTTCTCATAACACGGTTTTAAATTTCTTCGATAGCATAAGAAATATGAAAATGGAGCAGTTCAGGAAAGGGTGCTTTTGAAAAATGCGATATGACAGAGTCGAGCGAGTGGCAGTAGTAGATGATGGGTGGTGTCATTTCCACCCCACAACCCCATTCTGACACTTGAGACGGGCCGAGCCTTACTGAAATGTCTGCTGAAATGTTAGTGCCCGCTGATAAATTATACTTTGATTGATGACAGCACTTCCTTAAATTGCTATTAGATTATGATGAATATTGTGCAATTTACAGTTGTGGAAAACAGCTGCACTACCACCTAACTTATTCTTGATTTACTTCGCGAGCTTTGAGATATTTCTCACGCGAACGCCGCCCCCGACATTATCCGCGACACGTAAGCGTCGCGACGACACATTTCAAAATTTAATTTTTCAATTACTTTTACGACTTGCCGCTCGCACTTAGAAATTAAACCTTTGCAATTTGGAAATTCGATAAATTTAAGGTTAGGTGTTCGGGGGAAAGGCGTTTTTCTGGGGAGGAGGAGGAAATGAGTCCATATAACCTAAGAATCCGGATAATCAAAGATTCGATTATCGAGACATCATTGTACTGCCTGTCAGACGAATAAGTACTGAAACTTAGCCCACTTAGAAATGACCCTGAACTGAACAAAAACATAACTCAATTCAAGTGGCTTTATGTCTAATATTTTTGAGATATGGTACCTTAAAATCAATTTAAAAATGTGTAATAAAGGCCATAGGGGGATAAGAATGGTAAAAATGCGTTTTGTAAATATCTTAATGATATTCTAAGGATATGTAGACACTAAAGCAGGGAGGAGGAGGGGGGCAACCTACGGCTCGCGAGCCACATGCGGCCCTCTGAAGGATTATTTGTGGCTCTCGATAAATGTACCTGAGTTCCCTTTTCATTTTTGTGCTATTATATTTTAAAAAATTTCTGTAAAAAAATTATTTTTAATACCTTTTTTGCATACCATTTAAATACGTATTTAATTGCGGCTCGCAAAAAATTTCAAATTTTGAAAAATGGTTCGGACTATCAAGGAGCTTGGCTATCCCTGCACTATAGAAATATAAAAATCCTAAAAATTTTAGACCTTAATCTATATCGGTCCCTTCAAAAAATCTAAATAAGTAAAAATTGGCAAATAATTTTTTTCTTTGGATTAAGTGAATCAATTATTTTGAAAATTTAGTATATTATGCAGGCGATAGAAAGCTTTTACGGACACTATAGGCTAATTTTTAGCTTAATATTTTTCAATTTTTAGTATGATTACTTTTGAGCCAAAATTATAATTCTTTCATTCATTTTCTTAAAAGGACCCTAATTAATACTTAAAAATTTTTTCAAAAAAATTTTTTAACAAGTGCCTAATTAAAAAATAAAAAATATTTTATTACTAAAAAAAAATGAATTTAAAATTCTTTCTTAAAAATTTAAAAAAATTATACTATGTATTAACCTATTACAAAATAATAAAAAATAAAATTTTAAATAATTTGAAACAACTTTATTAAAAATATAACGCGGATTATTTAATGGGATACTATTTAAATTTTAAATAATTTTGCCCATCAACTTTATTAAAAATTATTTTTAATGGTGCCTTTAGGTCTTTGCTTGCATGGTTTGGTTTGCCCATGAAGGTCTTTGTTAATAAATGAATTGGGTTTAATGGTTGACCCTTAGGTTTCCCTTTCTGATAGCAATTTTTTGATAAAAATTATCTTCTATTAAAAAGGGTTTTCTTTTGAAAAAAAAAAAAAATCGGTCCTTTAGTGTTTAATTTCCAATTATGTTTGAAAATAAAACCTTTACTTATTTTGGGACAATTTTAAACCATTAGATTATCGAAAAAAAAATTTTAATATATTTCCATTAAAAAATTTTTAAAACTGGCGTTATATTTTATTGTAAAAATGAAAAAAATTTTTCTCAAAAACAAAAAAATTTACAAGAGATTTATTTCAGCAAAATTTATTAAATAATAATTAGTCATGGTTGTAAAGTTTTTAGGTAAATTTGTTTTAAAATTCGATTTTTATCATAATAAAAATAGTTTCCAATTTTTTACTTTTTACCATTAAGAAAATTTTGAAAAAATTCTGAGTGATTATAGGTTTTATAAGAAATGTAAAAATGATGGAATAATAATTTTGCTCTAAAAGTATCATAATAAAAATTGAAAAAGTAAAAAAAAATAATTTTTTTGATCATAAATTTATTAAACTAATAATTAGTCCATGGTGTCCGTAAAAGCTTTCTATCGCCTGCATAATATACTAAATTTTCAAAATAATCGATTCACTTAATCCAAAAAAAATTATTTCCAATTTTTACTTATTTAGACTTTTGAAGGGACCGATATAGATTAAAGTCTAAAATTTTCAGGATCTTTATATTTCTATAGTGTCTACATATCCATAGAATATCATTAAGATATTTATAAAAGGCAATTTTACAATGCTCATCCCCTATGACCTTTCTTATTATTTAGAATATTTCGAAAATTTTTGTTCAAGTCTGTTATACTATAACGATAAAGCCATAGAAATTAAAACATTTATAATAGCAAAGTTCTGCACATTTATTCTGAAACATGATATCTAAATGACAAAATTAATTAGCAACGAAACACCTACTAAAAGATCTCGCTCTGATTTAAGAGCGCATAGAGACGATGTGCCTGTTGCCATTTAATGAAAAATTAAAATGCATTTTTCTCAAAATTTTTACATTTTGACATAGTATTCAAAAAAAAACTTTTATTGTTTAAATTGGTGGCAGAGGTCACCCGTTTAAGTCTCCGTGCCTATTCGTCTAACGCCCGCACATGCAAATATCCTTTAACTAAGAGCGTATCATCTTCGCAAAACCGAACTATCGCCCCCGAACCGTAAGAAAAATCCACTCTCGCAAAACTAATCAAATAAAATATTATTTCAGTCCGATCGGTTTGATACTTTTCCCGCGTCACAAGAAACCGTCTGCTTCTCAAATGAAATTTTAAAATTGTCAGCGGATTTTATAGATTTCTTATTACCAACAATTTTTCTATAATATTTCACTCGGCGTGTGGACAAAAGCTCGGAATGTAATTCGATAAAAAATGGAATTAAAGGATTTCAAACGAGCTCTCAAAGCGAAACGCTGTTATTTTTATTTTTAGAAGTGCAATTTTGTATTGTGTGCCCGTTCTGAGGGGTTTTATTGCATCTCAAAAGCTGTTTTCTTTTTTTATTAAAAAACCAACACGGGTGTTATTTTTTTGTAGCAATTTCTCAAAGTTATTTCATTTAAAGTAATTGCGATTATCGAAGATCATAAATTCAATTGAAGTATACTTCATTTTTTAATGTCGACACAGATATAATGAAAAAGTTATCCCAACAATATTGTTAACAAATTCAAAGTTGTCAGTTTAAAAAAAAAAAAGACTCACCCTTCTGAATGGACGATTTGGGGATGTTTGCATTTCAGGCTTGTGTCCCGAATTTTTGTATTTGAAACCTGGAAATAAATTATTTAATTAATAAATATTATCCAAGAAAAAAAGAATAGTTTTTAATTTCAAAAATTATTTTAAATCATTTAAATTTTTTAATAACATTAAATGAACTTCGTGCATGGGCTTTATGGTGCCTCAGAAGTCCTTGGAGATTTTCAAGATCACGATTCAAATATACGTAAGTACGTGTAGCTCGAAAATTTTTCAAACCACTCTCGCAAAAATATGGAGAGGCACTAATATTGAAGAGATATGTTTAAAAAACAGGAACGTTCATATGTAAGTACTCCAATTCGATTTTTAAGCAGCCTTTTCGATAGTTTGTGATCATTCTTTTGAATTTAATTTAATGTTGAAGTTTTGTAAGTACGGTAAGAGAGCCAATAGCCGATCGCTATTTTGTCGTATTGAACAAAATAGAGCTATAAAAATATTTCAACATAATCGTTGTACTTCAAAAAATATTAAATTCTTTAATATACACAAATTTTTTAAAAATAATAAAGATCTTTTATCCCCAACTTAGTTAAATCAAGTAGACGCTGTATTTAATTTTGCATTTATTAAAAATCTTGTAGTTTTACGATTCTAATAATACCAAAGAGTATAATTTTTTTTTAAAAATAACGGCGATAAATAAAAGGAAAAAGACCATTTTTGAAAAAATCGCTTAAGACATCCCCGGTTTTCAACCACATTAAGCTTTAAATAGCTGTAACTCTGTTATTTATTAAAATAATTTAAATCTAAAAACACTATCTTGGGGCACATTTTTGCGCTATAAACCACGGTGACCTTAGATTTTATTCTCGGTTTTTAATAACGCTGGTACCGGTTCCAATTTCGTTATGTCAAGTAGGGCGCGTATATTTTTTTGCGTTCGTTAAAAAGCTTATTTCTTTGCGATTCTAACGATACCAAACAGTCCAGAAAAATATTGAAAAACACCGGAATTATTTAAAAAAAACCAAATTTTAAATGTAAAACATTTTCCACTTTAGACGGGTTTTCCACCAAAATAGAAAAGTTATCACGAAAAACCTTTTTTGCTAACTTTCTTATTAGTAGAGATAAATTCATTCTGCAAAAACTTTCTTGTAGCACTTTTTTACGTACTTTACGATGGTAAAGTCAAAACACTGTTAGTGCCATTATTTGTTCCCCATTTTGGCACCAACTTTGTTATTTTAAATAGAAATCCTATTTTATTTTAGCAGAAATTAAAAGCTTATTTTTTTCGAACTTCAACGATATATAATTGTCTAAAATATTTTAAAAAATAGCAAAGTTATTTACAAAAAACAAAAAAAAATAATTTTACCAAAATTACATTTTTTTAACTTTCTTATTAGTAGAGATAAATTCATTCTGTAAAATCTTTCTTATGGCACTTTTTTGCGTACTTTACGATGGTAAAGTAAAAAAACTGTTGGGGCCATTATTTGTCTCCCATTTTGCCACCAACCTTGTTATTTTAAATAGGTACCCTATTTGATTTTAGCAAACATAATAAGTTTTTTTTTTTGGCAACAGTATATAATTTTTTAACAATATGTTAAAAAATAACCAAGCTATTTAGAAAAGAACCAAAGTTATTAACTACACTAAAACTCAATTTTTTAACGCTCTTATTAGTTAAGCTAAATTCAGTCTGTAAAAACTTTCTTAATACACTTTTTTTACAAGTAAATTAGTAAGATTAACCTTCCGCATACTAGGTGACTAAATGTCACATGCCATACTGGATGGGGTTTGCCATACCCCGAAAATAAAATAAAATCCACAAAATTGTACTTTATGACAGTTAAATGATAAGAAATATATTTTAACACTCGAACCGCGGAAACGGTCATTTTGACCTTTTCGCAACTTTATCGTAATGTTACTTTTTATTGGTAGCTTATATTTCTGGCATATTACATAACGTTTCCTAATTTTAGTTGATAATTACTGTCCTATAATTGTTTTACTTTTTAAATTGTTTTTTTTTTCTTTAACATGAGAGATTATACCTACAGCCGCAACTCTTTTCTTCCCGGTTATTCGTTCAATCGGTTCTATCCATAATTATTATTGATAGTAGCATAGTAATGCTTTATTACATAAAAAAAGAAAGCAAAAACAGTGCCCTATTATAACCAAAAAAAAAAAATACAAGTAGACTTTTTTGATCGAATGGCAAAATAATATTATGTAAAAGCAGCTTTTTGAAGATGGTTGTTTTTCACATTTTGATTATTATAGGAATCATTATATTGGCTGGAATATAAAATGACCCCGATTCTACGACAAATCCAATTTTTTTACTAAAACTACCCAAAAATTAGCAATAAAAAATTTCACCAAGAAACAGCATCTAAACAGGAAAAATGATAGGACCCATATCGTCCGCAAAAGTATATGGGCTTGTCAAGTAAAAAATAAAAACGTGCCAGAAAAAAAACTACAACAGTAAAACTAAAGATGCATGTATTAATTTAAAAAAAAAGTGTCTAGAATAAGCGCTGCAAAAATTAAAAAAAAAGTACATTATATAAGTTATTCCAGAAAATTGTTTTATAAACTGAACAAAAATATAAAGTTTTGCTTTATTTATAAACTATAACATGTAATTCATGTGTTGCAATATGTATTTAATTGCTAACAGGCTAATTTTTCTCAAAGGTCAAATTGACCGGTAACCGCGGTTGTAGTAAGTCGAAAAGTGCCGCGATTCTAGTGTTAATAACCAATAATGAATAGGTTTAAGTAAAACACATTGTATCTTCTCTCTCCCTTCCACTCATTGCTATAGTAAATACGGTTTTCGAATATAAAATCGATATTTACTAAATTAATTTAAAATTTTTGATTTGAAGGAGCTTATGGTAAATTACATTAATGTAATAAATACGAGGATGTGCGCATTCGAGCGAAAAGTGGCACATTTCCGAGCGAGGGAGGCAAATAAAGCGCGACGCGGAGCGGCGCGCTTTATTTTCCCGAGATCGGAATGTGCCACTTTGAGCTCGAATGTGCACACTCGGTTTTAAGCACGATTACCAAGCGTCCCGTTTTAACAATAAAAATTGGTCGTGTTAATTATACCCCACCTCGTACACGGAAGGTTAATAAATAGCACCAAGAAAAAAATTTTAAAAAATGTTAATAAAAAAAAATATTAAGGCGCGCATCATTTAGGAACGTACACACATAAAATTTATTTAAAAGAGCCTTCCATAAAGATTTGTATTAACATTTTAATGAATTTTTTAACCCTTGTACAAAAATGGTTTCCTTTATTAAAAGAGAAATTTTATGTGTCGGGTCGCGTGTATTACAAATTCCTTTTTAGCGGCGGTCTATTTGTAATTCAAAGTAGCACGACAAGGGTGGTTTATCATTTTTTTTTTACTTTCTTCACATTTAATTACCCCTAAAGTGTTACTTATTGATCGTAAAGAAGCATAAAGTATATCTCTGGCGAAAATCGAGCAACTAGCGTTTCGGGGACATTTATTTATTGTTATAAAAGTCACAAACCCTTCCGACGCAGCTTTGCTTGGGCCCATATTTCTGTCCAAGCAACATGTTTTTGCACCCAACTCTATGAATCATGTGACGTAAACTCCCATATAACATTCCATATTTCAACGAAAAATTCTGGCTTCGGATTATATAACTTTTGCCCCTTAAAAAATTAAAGGAATCTTCGCTTTAATTTAAGGGATGGATCAACGTTTTTTGCGTAAAAAATAAAATTCCGGGGCGGCCGTTTTTTACTAATATAAATCTTCCGACGACGAATCTCTTTTTTATCGAGCATATCTGTCCGGTATATTGTCACATTCAATATATTTCCTTCGCCACATTTTGACGGTTGCGAATCAAAGAAAACCACATAATCGAACGGCGTTCAATGATATTCGAACGTAATATATTTCGAGTTATTGCTTTTGTGCTTTTTATATACTTAATGATTTTTCTCGTTTCGTTCGTCAATTTCGAAATTTCATATGAATTCGTAAATTTTAAACCGGAGCCCGGGGGAAATCAAAAAAGGCTCAATGAGTTTGTAAAGGTAGAATCTAAATTCGGGCTTTTCTTCGGCCAACCGCACGCACATACGCAGACATGGGGCGCGAAGGCGCCGCCGAGGGATCAATGAAGAATTAGATATGTTCCCGACGATTTTCTTAAGACGTTCGAAATTACCTCGAACGAGTGAAATAATTTCCCTATCTTTAACAGCCACCTAGCTACCTACTTGTTAGCGCAAAGTCGAAAGAAGTTTATGAAGAATAAGCTTGAAGGGGGTGGCTGGATAAACCCGAAACTTTTGCTTAGATTCAGTTTAAAGCTTTTAGTATCTCTGTGTTGCTTTGAATAGCGTTTTACTTTTGGTTACTTAATTTTATAGCTTTCGAGTTGTTGGAATTCGTCTTTTATTTTGATTTCCTTTTGCTAGTTTTCTGCTAAATTTCTTCGAGTTTACATCTTTTCGTTTTATTGGCGTTTTCTAAATTAATTTAATAAAAATTCCATTACTTTTATTTCAATATTTTCGTGTTATTTAGACTTTATGGTTGAGTGTATAATAGGCTGGCTTACAATTTTTTTTCTGAATTTAAATTGTCAAAAGTAAACACATCGAGAAAAATTATTTGTTAACATAATCTAAAAATTATATTATAAGGTGTCAAATATCAATTTTAATATAATTTGGTCATTTAGTAATTAAAATATGTTTATACAATAAAAACAAAAAAATTGTTAGCATAAAATAAAAGTTCTAAAACAATAACGTATAAATAAAATAATTAATCGGATCGAAAATGAACATTGAACGTGTTTTTCTCCCAGACTTCTCATTGGGCCCTGTTGATTTTTTTGGCTGATTATATAATCAAATAAACAAGCTTTCAGAATCTAAAAATCTTTTAACGATCTGTTCATAAATAACCCAGCTATGATTTTTCAAAGTGGTAAAAAAATTAATTACAAGTCAGACTTTTCGAACCCCTTTTTCTCAAGAATTTTAAATAGCACGTTTATGGTTTTTTGGGCCTATCCGATGCCAAAAAGTCTGGTAAATCCGAATCTGTATAGCTTTTAAATATCAGCGCACATATAATGGCGCTACAATTTTTTTAACGTAAAATTTTGTGCTACATAAATGAACCTAATATTTCAACACTTAATTACTCAAAAAATTAACATTGCGCCCTATGCCAATTTTAGACATATCTTATGGAAAAAAGTCTCAGAATTCCGAATCCGGGTCGTTGTTAATTATCGGATGTAAAATTAGGGCGCTACGATCGTCTTTGTCAGTCAAAGCGTATTATTTTAGATTTATTCAGTTTTTCTCAAAATTAACATGTTTTTAAATACAATTGCAAAGCAAGTTATATGAGTACAATAGATAATTTTTGGTCGCAGTGCTTTGGGGTTTGTACCAAACCCCGAGCAAGTGTTACAATTAACAAAAAAGAATAAATTTAATAACGTTAAGGTGAAATGGTATGCGACCGAAAACCATAAAGCTGACTTTCCGAATAAAAATTTCTCTAAGCCCATAGCAGGCCCACACCAGGCACTCCGGTCAAAAACAAACCAATCTAAATCAATCCGATACCAAATTTGGTTTTTGGAATTATAATTCTTTCGCAATTAAAAGCTCGTAATATTTTATTGTAATTGTAAATAAATACCTATGTGATATAACCAACATTTAATACCACACAATTACACTGCATTTGGCAATGAGAAAAATTCAGAAGTAAATCAAAATATATTACCTAAAGGCTGCTATTTGCAATATTTTCGGACATCAGAATCACAATTCACAACAATTGCACAAAAATTTATAAGCATAGGTATACAAACATCAAATACCCGGCCACGACTGACTTTCTAAAGACGTTATCGCCTGCGCATTTGCTATACTTAAATTCTATTTGCCAAATTATAATCGTATTCAAAAATGTGCCAATTACTTGGCGAAGTCACGCCTCTGTTATTTTGCACATGCATTTCAAGTGCACGTGGAGTGAATACGTCATATGGAATGATCGAGACCACCCAAAACGCTTTTTGCGTGCCGAAGCTTATCTGTTTCCTGTTACACGAATGCTCAACAATGTTATAAATAATTAAAAATAACTGGTCCAAAATTAATCCTAATTTAAGGAAACACAACCCTTTAAAATAGCAATGCACCCCATAAACAAACACCCCATAAACGTACACCCCATAACTAACCTATATTTAGAATTTCTTAATTTTTTCCCAAGCAGCTAATATACATATAAATCACCCCTTAAAATAAAAGGGCCGTAAAAGTTTCTACGACCGTTTAACTATTTTATAATAAAGCAATCCTCCCAAATTATTTTAAAAAACTGCAGAAACGTTTCTGTTGAAGTCAAAATCACCCCAATTTTTTTCCAAGTAGTTAATGCATTTATTAATCACCCCCCAGCATAAAAGAACCGTATTTATATATCTTAGCGTCTTCTACGATTTTTGTAAGTTTGCCCAAATGCAATTAGTAAGGAAAAATTATTTAAAAAAAAATTCCGGACATTTCTGCTCAAAGCTAATAAACTAAATATATCCCCCCTAAAATTAGAGGGGCATATTTATATGTACCTCAATAATTTTTATGATTTTTTAACATTCTCTGTATCATACCTATTTAATCGAATTATTTTAAAAAATATTAGGTGCATTTTTGCTAAAGGGAAAACAGTCCCAATTTATTTTCAATTTGGTAATACATCTATAAATAACCCCTTAATATATAAGTGCAGTATTTATAGCGTAAAAGTCTCTACGAATATTTAATTGTTTTATAATAAAGCAATCGACGTATATTACTTTAAAAAATCGCATGAACGTTTCTGTTCAAAAAGTCAAAACCACGCCAATTTTTAATACATTTTGTAAACACCCCCTACCCTATCAGGACCGTATTTAAATCGTAACGGCTCCTACAATTTTTTTAAGTTAGCCCAAATCCAAGCTGTAAGTACTGAATTATTAAAAAAAATATTCCGGGCATTCCTGTACAAGGGATAAAAACCTTAATTTTTTTTCAGGCGGCCAATGAACTAAATACATAACCTCTAAAATAAGAGGCACGTATTTATATCCATCTTAAAAGATTTTACGATTTTTTAATTTGCCTTGTATCAAATGAAGTTTTCCCAAAATTCTAGTTACGACCCTTATAAACTACCCAGTATGTTTAGGACATAAATTGAACCCACACCAACCGTCTCTTTGAACGTAAAAGACCTTCGTTAACAGTTAGATTTGTTCAGGTGCGCAGAATTTCAGTAGTTTCGCGTTGCTGAAGTTAAATAAAACTTGAGAAAACTCGGTCACAACTGCAATTAAAAAGAACTACTCCAACACACTCGGAATAAGGCAAAGGGGCATTAAAATGCAAGTTACAAAACATTGCCCAAATCGAACGGAGCGAACGCTCGCCCGTTTATTTATTTATTTTACAGCCGAAATCAAAACGGAGCCTCGACGGAAATTAATTTTAATAAAATAAATAATAATGGAGGCGCTTCCCTCGTCGTCGAGGGTTGCACTTTCAATGTCAGAAGCTTACATTTCTAAGGCAGAAAATGAAAATAAATAGTGGCGGTTAAATCAACATTCCTTTTGTCTTTTCGTTTGCACTAACATTTATTTCAGTTGCGAGAAATGTTGTTTTAGGCAATTTATTTCACGGGCCACTTCATTTAGTCTGCCTCTATTTATGGCTTTGAATTTTTAAAGAAGCTGCGAAGCCACTTTATATTTTCTTAATGCTAAACTTTAATTTGGCTTTCTTTCGTAGGAAATTGATTACGGAAGAACGTTCGTCTCGCCTCTAACGAGGTAATTAAATTAAATTCGAGTTATGCAAAGTTCATCTTCGGTTTTGCTAGTAATTTACTTGGGGATTTAATGTGTAATTTTCGGTGTTTATTATAAAGCAACTAAAGCGGCAATTTGCGATTAAATAATGGGCATGGTTTTGTCGATTGGTGCGTGGTAATTGCAAAGTGGTCGGATAATTATCGAGTGTAGTTTTGGCGACGACTAATTTCGGAAATTAGGCAACGTTGGCGAGGAAACGAAAAAAAAAATAATCGGTGCAAGTACTACTTATATACGCGCGTTAGAAGTTATACTTCTTTGGCGCAACTAAATTGAATACCGTCAAACCTCTTTAGTATATACCAGGGGTGGCCAACCTGCGGCTCGCGAGCCACATGCGCCTCTTTCAAAGATTATTTGTGGCTCTCGATAAATGTACCCGAGTTCCCTTTCCATTTTTGTGCTATTATATTTTAAAAAATTATTATTGTTCCGTATGTTTCAAAATGTCTTTTAAATTAGGTACTGGTAACAAATATGAAAGACGTTTTAACAATTTTTTTTTTAAATTAAAAAAAAAATTTAATACCTTTTTTGCATAACTTTTAAATACGTATTTAATTGCGGCTCGCAAAAATTTCAAATTTTGAAAAATAGCTTGGACTATCAAGGAGCTTGGCCACCCCTGGTATATACCCTATTGGTATGAACTCTTCGTTAGTATAAACAAAACTTTCCCAACAAACATGATCATAATATGGAGGTTGACTGTATTAAAAAATTATATTGTGATATGTTAAAAAACTTTTTGTACAGTAGGCGCCGCTCAATGTGATCACTTTGGGACCTAGATAAAATGATTACGTTAACGTTAAGCGCAAGACAACGGCGAAAAAGTAAAATTTACGTTTTACAAATTTCGAACGCGTTTTTCCCTTAGACTTCACGTTGGGCCTTGATGATTTTTTTAACTGATCTTACGCTCCGATAAACGGGCTATCAGAATCTGAAAAGTTTGTAAAGATCCGTGCACAATTAGCCGAGCTACAATTTTTCAAAGTAAAAATTTAGAAAAAATTAATTACAAGTCGAAGTCTTCGAACCCGTTTTTCTCAATAATTTTAAATAAAACATATATGATTTTTTGGGCCTATTATAACCAAAAAGTCTGGTAAATCCGAATCTGTATAGTTTTTAAACATCCTTCCACAACTAACGGCGCTACAATTTTTTAAACGTAAACTTTTGTGCCAGCAAAATTAATCTAAAATTTCAACAATTAATTACTCAAAAAATTAACATTGCGCCCTATGCCACTTTTGCACGTCTTTTATGTCAAAAAGTCTCGAGATTCCGAATTCGTGTCGTTTTAATGATGGAACCAAAAATAAGGGCGCTATAATAGTTGTTATGATCGAAGTGTATTTTTTTTAAATTATTTCGTTTTCTCGAAAAATTTGGGGATTGAAGAAGAAGCAGGGAAGAATAGCTCCGGTTATGTCGGTTTGGGGTCCATAGAAACGTACTAAAAAATTTTAAAAAATCCAATACCTAAAATTTTTTTTCCTCAAAAATACGCAAGGGGTTAATCCATGTTTTTTTCGATTTTGGCCGATTTTGGGGGTTTTGAGTTAGCGCCGGTTTCCGACGCATAAGGACTCGAAACGTTCAGAAATGAAAGGATTTGACGAAATTCGCAAAACGATAGACTTACAGTATTTTGAAAAATAAAATTTTACCAAAATTTACAATTTGAAAGCTTCGAACGCGTTTTTCTCCCAGACTTAATATTAGGCCATGCCGATTTTTTTGGCAAATCTTAAGCTCCGATAAACGGGCTTTCAGAATCTAAAAAGTTTGTAAAGATCCGTTCACGAATAACCGAGCTAAGATTTTACAAAGTGAAAATTTATAAAAAATTAATTACAAGTCCAACTCTTCGAACGCGTTTTTCTCGAAAATTTCAAATAACACGATTATGGTTTTTTGGACCTAACCGAAGCCAAAATATCTGGCAAATCTGAATCTGTATAGGTTTTAAAGATCTGTCCGCAGGTAACGGCGCTACAATTTTTAACATAAATTTTGTGCAAAAAAATGAATCTAAAATGCAATTTTTAATTACTCGAAAAATTAACATTGCGCCCTATCCTTATTTTACATGTATCTTATGTAGAAAAGTCTCAGAATTCCGAATCCGTCTCGCTTGTAATGATTGCATCAAAAATGAGAGCGCTACGATCGTTTTTGTGAGTCAAAGTGTATTTTTTTATATTTAATTGGTTTTCTCGAAAATTTTTCGAGTTGAACGGGCAGAAGGAAGGAATGGGTCCGAATATGTCAGTTAGGGCTTCATAGGAACGTTCTCCAAAAATTTAAAGCCAAGCCATCACCTAAAATTTTTTCCTCAAAAAAAGAAAAAGGGTTAATCCAGCGTTTTCCAAATTGGAAAACGTGGACTACTTTAAAAGGTGGGGCAAAATTCCTGCTAAAATTTTATAATAGAATTTTTGTTACCTGTGCGCGCGCCATTTCCGTTGCCCGCTAAAATTTTACTCTCCACACACCACAAGAAGTATAACTTCACGAAGAATGCATCGCCGTAATGGAGCAGTTGCAAGGCTTATTTTCCAAGTTTAGTTTACCCATATCATGCGCTATAATTAAATTTCGAGGCACTAAGCTGTGGGAGCTTTTGTCTAGAACGCAACAAGACAAGTACTGATTTACTTGTGTTTGAGTTTGATGGAAGTGGATACTTTATTGACTTTGTAACATAACTCGCTTGAAAGCACGATGAGGGCTCAGTTAGGTAAAGTATCTATTCAGTTTGTCTCTGACAAACATTGTTAGTTGTAGGTCCTTCACATTCTGGGAACCGAACGACTAACTAGACCGTTTCGCCAAAACTTGACGTTCTGCATTCTTAGGATTAGTTTGTCTTCCTGATTAGACGTCGCGATATTTTGATTTGGTTTTGCGACCGAACGGCACGGGCCGCCTCGCGAAGACGACGCGAAAATTTAACGAGCCGAAACTGAGGTGCGCGAAGCCGTTAAATCTCGCGAAAATTCTAATTAATTCTTTTTCATAGTTGTCATTATTTGGCACGATTTAATACTTAATTAGCTTTTGCAGCTGAAATTTCCCTAATTTAATTAATTGTTCTTTTATGGCGCCATAAAACTTTACTTGGGACATTCATTATGTTTGCTTTAATGCGCTTTTTGCTACTGTACGGGGTTTTGAATTAATCAAAGGATGTTCTATCGGGTTGCCGAGAAGCATTACTTCGGGAACGTCGCAAGATGTCGTTAAAGGCAATGGTACATTTATAGTTGATCAAACATCAATTTTTGTTTAAAAAAATTGAGTTATGTTTCAAACTAAAAAACCGATATTACTTTCTTGCCAAAGTTATACTTCTTTTGGCGTGTTGAGAGTAAAATCTTAAGAGACAGCGGAAGTTGCGCGCGCACAGTTATCGAAAATTCGACAGTTGAAGTTAGCCATCTGAGAAAGTAAATGAATTGTTGTGAATCGCGCTTAAAGCCGAGTGTGCACATTCGAGCTCAAAGTGGCACATTCCGATCTCGGGAAAATGAAGCGCGCCGCTCCGCGTCGCGCTTCATTTGCTTCCCTCGCTCGGAAATGTGCCACTTTTCGCTCGAATGCGCACATCCTCGTATTCAATGGCTTTATCTATATCAATCTACTCTCTTTAAATTTAAAATTGTTAATTTTTATTTTTTATATATGCGGAAAGCGTTATAGCGTTGATTTTTTTTAATAACTTTGTTTAAAACCACTAAATATGAGATTTGTTATTTTTAATATAAATACAGTCTAGTAATTAAAAAAAAATATGTATTTAGAAAATAAATTAATTATTGTGAATCATGCTTAAAGCCGAGTGTGCACATTCGAGCTAAGTGGCACATTCCGATCTGAATAGCGCGCCGCTCCGCGTCGCGCTTCATTTGCCTCCCTCGTGAATTTGTAATAGCTCAAATCGCTTAAACATAAAATAAACTAATTCAAAACGATCGATTCAAAAGTACTCCGGCACATGTCCAAAATTGTCTAAATATTGTTTGCGAAAAATTTAATTATTTCTTGTACTTTGTGCGGTAAAAGGTGCGCAATTGACATTGTTTTTTTAATGGACAATTTACACCAGCTTTTAAGTTGTATTTTGAAAAATAACGGGGTTGTACATTTTAAAATTTACATTAGTATTTAATTTACGATTAAAATCGAGTTTTCTAAACTTTTGGACAAAATTAATATAGTAAAACGTTCTCTTTTTAAGTTAAAAACAATTAAATTTTATTTGTTTTATATGTTGAAAAAGTTATAAAATCTGTCTTAAACATAAAATAAAACTAATTCAAAACGATCGATTCAAAAAAGTACTCCGGCACACGTCCAAAAATTGTCTAAATATTGTTTGCGAAAAAATTTAATTATTTCTTGTACTTTGTGCGGAAAAAAGGTGCGCAATTGACATTGTTTTTTTTTATGGACAATTTTACACCAGCTTTTAAGTTGTATTTTGAAAAATAACGGGGTTGTACATTTTTAAAATTTACATTAGTATTTAATTTACGATAAAAATCGAGTTTTCTAAACTTTTGGACAAAATTAATATAGTAAAACGTTCAGGGAATGACCGATTTGTCAAATAATAAAAACGTTTATTCAATTTGGTGATAAACTTTGTAAAATTAACTACAGATAGTATAAATGGCCAGTTTTGTTTAAAAAATGACCGGCTATAACTTATGTAACCGCCCTCGCTCGGAAATGTGCCACTTTTCGCTCGAATGCGCACATTCTCGTATTCGTTGTATTCGTCAAATTTGTCTGTTTTTTTCTTTTATTGAATTTAGTCCAATACATTAAATATTGAAATTAAGTTGGAAGTACGGTACTGTAATTTTTAATTAAATATTTCTAGGCAATAAAATATTACCAGACAAAAAAAAAATTGTCGAGTATGCCGGTCTGACCCTGCCTACTGTATTTTTTTGGGGTCGTTGAAACTGAATCTGAGGTCAAAAAAAACTTCTGCGCGTCTGAGTTTCGACATAACCTTAAAAAAAACATTTTATGAGCTATTTTACACTGTACCGTTTTGACTCAAGCCGTAACCTAAAAAAGCAATCGGTTAAACCCTATTACCCTATGAACTCCTTTTCTAATTACTCCCTAACCTCATATTCCTATAACCCCATAACTCGATAGCCTCATAAAAACCCGTATTCTTCTGGATTAAACACTGAATTTTTTTTATTTAACTTATAAATGAAAAACACAATTTTTGGCTTAATAAATTCATGCTTAAAAAAATTATTTTCTTTTATTTTTGAATTTTGAAACGATCGATTCAAAAAGTACTCCGGCACATGTCCAAAAATTGTCTAAATATTGTTTGCGAAAAAAATTTAATTATTTCTTGTACTTTGTGCGGAAAAAAGGTGCGCAATTGACATTGTTTTTTTTTATGGACAATTTTACACCAGCTTTTAAGTTGTATTTTGAAAAATAACGGGGTTGTACATTTTTAAAATTTACATTAGTATTTAATTTACGATAAAAATCGAGTTTTCTAAACTTTTGGACAAAATTAATATAGTAAAACGTTCAGGGAATGACCGATTTGTCAAATAATAAAAACGTTTATTCAATTTGGTGATAAACTTTGTAAAATTAACTACAGATAGTATAAATGACCAGTTTTGTTTAAAAAATGACCGGCTATAACTTATGTAACCGCCCTCGCTCGGAAATGTGCCACTTTTCGCTCGAATGCGCACATTCTCGTATTCGTCGTATTCGTCAAATTTGTCTGTTTTTTTCTTTTATTGAATTTAGTCCAATACATTAAATATTGAAATTAAGTTGAAAGTACGGTACTGTAATTTTTAATTAAATATTTCTAGGCAATAAAATATTACCAGACAAAAAAAAAATTGTCGAGTATGCCGGTCTGACCCTGCCTACTATATTTTTTTGGGGTCGTTAAAACTGAATCTGAGGTCAAAAAAAACTTCTGCGCGTATGAGTTTCGACATAACCTTAAAAAAACATTTTATGGGCTATTTAACACTGTACCGTTATGACTCAAGCCGTAACCTAAAAAAGCAATCGGTTAAACCCTATTACCCTATGAACTCCTTTTCTAATTACTCCCTAACCTCATATTCCTATAACCCCATAACTCGATAGCCTCATAAAAACCCGTATTCTTCTGGATTAAACACTGATTTTTTTTATTTAAGTTATAAAAGAAAAACACAATTTTTGGCTTAATAAATTCATGCTTAAAAAAATTATTTTCTTTTATTTTTTGAATTTTGATTATGATATTTTGTGAGCAAAATTATGATCTATCATTTTTACATTTCTTGTAAGTCCTATAATGACTCAGAATTTTTTTAAAAATTTCTTCTTGGTAAGTCATACGTATACATTTTTTTCGAAAAATTCTACTTATTATTATTACATAAATAATACGCTGAAATAAATTTGTTGCATTAGAGACGATAATTTTTTTTTCTTACAATAAAATATAACGCCCCTTAAAATTGAATAAAAATATATTTTTTCTTATAATAGTTTTTTTAATTGTTTAACATATTACGATAAGTAAGGGTTTTAAATCAAACATAATGGATCAACTTAAACGCTCAGGACCAAATCATTTTTTCTCAAACACCATTTTTCAAACCATCAAACCGTAATTTAAATATTGCTCTATGAGTGTTGCACTAATTTATAAGAGCGGCGCAGTAACATAAAGTTTGGAAACCGCTGGCTTAACATTATGCTACATTTCACCGCATAAGCACCTGTTAATGTATTGTCAGAAAAAAATTAATCCTATTCTGGTGTTAAAAATATAAATTTTTCGAAGAATTTAACACATAATTTCGGCTTGAGGATTATGTAAATTCGACTTTACTTAACAATTTAGGAAATGCTACCTCGAAGCTTCTTGTTAGGCCATTAAATAATAGCAACTCGACACTACTTTATCCTCTTGGCTGCACATCCAGGCAGTTTGTATGAAAATGGGCGGCGCATGTGGAGAACTTATACAAAATCATCCCTTAAGGGAGCGCAATACATTACTCGCTTTAATATGCAACGAGCCCTACGTGCTCTTATTCAATTCCAAATTCGAAGAACAATAAGCGAAGTTACTAAAATAATAGAAACTTAACGTCGTAGCTAAATTAATAAACTTAAACCGAATTTAGAAAGTCGCAACGTTATGAAATTATTTAAGTAAAATAGGGGATGTTCCGAGCCGCAAGAGTCTGGGGACGAGCCTCGGGTCTTGTTAACTCGCTACTAATCAGCACTTATCACCTGAACCCTCCTTCGGGACTCTCGTCGCACTCGAAGACTTATTCATAATTTCGGAGACCTTCAAAATTAAATTTCGTACCGAGAAAAAAAGCGAGAATTGCTGGTTACAGTGGAACCCCGGTTATCCGGACTAATTATTGTTGCAGCTCATTCGGATAATCGAAAATTCGGTTAATTGAATGTATAGAAAAAAAAACAAATTATAGCTATATATAATGTGACCATATTTCCTGTTTTGAATGGGACTGTTCCGTTTTCAAAAAATTGTCAATTACGATACCGAATATTAAGAAATCCTAACAAGAATTTCATTCTTGCCTCCTTATTTAAATACAAATTAATTTCACGGCAATTTTGAAATGAAAAAAGTAAAAAATTATGAAAAATAAGCGAAGTCCAAAAGAGACATTTTGAGAGCGCAACTACGGTTTTAGAATTACTTGAATTTTTTTAAAGTAAATTGATCATTTTGTATCGTGGCGAAAAGCGGAGTGTGCACATTCGAGCTCAAAGTGGCACATTCCGATCTCGGGAAAATGAAGCGCGCCGCTCCGCGTCGCGCTTCATTTGCCTCCCTCGCTCGGAAATGTGCCACTTTTCGCTCGAATGCGCACATCCTCGTATTTATCGGATTTGCCTATAATATTATTTTATTCTTCAATTCAAACTATTAAAAGTCGAATAAATTAGATCTATTTTTTGTTTGAAAAAGGTTAGATATTTTATTCCTTTTGATAAAAATATGTTCAGGTGTACTTTGGGATGTTGACTATTCGTATTTTTGATTAATTAAAATTGTATATGAGTCAAATTTTCTGAAGGGGGCCACTAAAAATCAACTAGTTGATTTTTATATCATCTTTTGCAGATTGTTGAAGGTTTATATGTCAAAATTAATGTTTCCAAATATTTTTGGATTTTTTCCTGTTAAAACGAGACGCTTTGTAATTGTGCTTAAAGCCGAGTGTGCACATTCGAGCTCAAAGTGGCACATTCCGATCTCGGGAAAATGAAGCGCGCCGCTCGCGTCGCGCTTCATTTGCCTCCCTCGCTCGGAAATGTGCCACTTTTCGCTCGAACGTGCACATACCTTGCATTCGTAGAATTTCTCTATGTTAATAGCCAATGTTTCAAATAAAAAAAAATATTTTAGTCAGCTTTATTGGATTATTTGATTTGAAAAGAAGAAGATTGGTATAGACCAGGGGTGGCCAACTTGCGACTCGCAAGCCACATGCGGCTCTTTGAAGGATTAACTGTGGCTCTCGAAATTTTAAAGAATTATCAAGAGAAGTAAAATAAATGTGTTTAATTTTAATATTTAAATTCAATAAACATATTTTGTACTTTTATTTATGTTTTCAATAAATATAATTTATGTAAAATTTTTTGTATACCTTTTAAATACGTATTTAATTGCGGCCCGCAAAAATTTCAAATTTTGAAAAATGACTCGGACTATCAAGGAGCTTGGCCACCCTGTTCTAGACATTCCAAATGTGTAGGGAAAGATGGGATAGCCCCGGATAATTGAAAGAATTACAAATAACAATTAAAAATAAATAAATTTATTTTTGTTTTTGATTAAAAATGAAAGTAGGAACTTTTAAGTTTATACTAATTAAAAATTTGTAATCATATATTTGTTTTTTTTTTAGGAAATATGTCCAATATAATTTGGTTTTATTTTTTGGCAATACAAAAGGTGGCGGATAGCCCCGGACTAGTTCTCATTGCCCGTGCAGAAATTTACTATGGACGCCCTAACAGTGGTAGGGGCCCTTAAATGCTACGTTGTGAATTCCACGTTAAAACATTTCTCAGTGAATCTTTTTTAAAGCTAGTAAAGGGCATTGTCCGGTTATGATAAGGAAATCTTTTTAGGGGTTTTTCAGAGTAACCATTAAAGGGCCTTTTAATTTTTGTCAAGAATGGCTTAATATGTTTTAGTTACGGTAAATATTCAAGGACCTTTAAATATCTTTTTGTGGATTCCATAAGAAGAAAATTCAATAATAAAATTATTCAATATCTTATTTATAAAATATAAAATTATTTCTATTTATTCCAAATTGTGAAGTTATTAATTAAATTATTATTTTTTATTTGTTTTACAATTTACACTCATACATAATACAGTCGAACCTCGATAAGTCGAATTCGAAGGGACAGCAAAAATAATTCGAATTATCAAAAATTCGAGTTACCAAAAGAAGTTCAGTTAAATACTTCCGTATATATATATCATTCATTTTTTATAGAATATAACCGAAATTGATCTACAATCATTAACATTATTTATTTTTATTAAGACCCAAAGAAATATAGTTATTTACATATTATTTACTGTTAAATTGAAAGTAATCTAAAATTGTCTTTTGTTTCATTGCTCCAAAATGTTACGTTTCTACAAATTTTTCCAATGATCTTACCGATAATAATATATCTGTAGGAACATCTTCTTGAGCACATAGGAATAGACAAATAGTATCTATTGCATTGTAAACTTGAGTTGTTGAAGGGATGTTTACTGTAACATCTGAGTCACTTTCATATTCACTTTCACTTTCACAGTTTTTCTTATTTTCTTCTAGCACTTTACTTATAATGCTTTCATCGCTAGGAATTTCAGCAACTTCCAAATCTTTATCAACATTGACATTTGTCATTTGTATCTTCAGCAGCTACAATTAGGTCTCTGTTTTTTAAAATGGTTGATAAAGTGTTTGCAGGAATACCAAAATCTTTAGCTATATCCTTTTTTCTTTTGAGCCCACGTTCCACTTCTTTTATAAGATTAATTTTCTCCCTTATGGTTAAACTTTTTAATTTTCGTTTACACTCCATGTTAAAACGTAAATAATTTTAGAAAAACTATTTAACTTTTTTAGATTTTCTGTTATACTCTGTTACAAACTGTAAAGAACGTAAAACACATTTGTTAGTCTTCGTAGTCGACGAATAACTATCAAATTGAAAACTAAAGTGCAAAAATAGTTTCTTTTTTTTTTTGTAAAATAAACGGTAAAACCATCTCAAAAATTTATAACTGTTCATAAGGCATTTAAACATAAATTAGTTTTTAAATCCAATTGAAGTGCCGCCGTCAAAACATTTTTGTAGTATAAACCTTTTATTCGGCTTTTAAAGCAAAATTTTTTAAAAAGTTGTAAAATTTAATTTCGCGTCATCGACCTATTTACTAATGCAAACTTGAATTTAATGACTTGTAAAACGCTTCGACTAATTAAATAATTCGATTTATTAAATTTCGAGTTATTGACATAAAAATATTAACGTAGAGATAGGCAATTCCTAGGGAAACTGGTTCGAGTTCGAGCTATCAAAAATTCGGCTTATCCGCGTTCGACTTATGGAAGTTCGACTGTACTTTTTTTGTCAGCTAAAAGTAATGATTATTGATAAGTATCTTTATGTACATTACTGAGAAGTCCGAGAGCGCGGGGGGAGGGGACTATTGTTTGTTAGTATTTGTTAACGGAAAGGGCTAGTTAAACATAAGGTCACAAAACCCATTTAAATTTTTCTTTCAAAAAATTTCTTTTTTTAGTTTGAAAAAAGTTTTGAAGTTATATACATAAATCCTATCAGGTTTCTAAAAATAAAAAGGTATTAATTATTTTTAATTTTAACAAATACAGAACTAACATTAGAAAAATATCTTTTGTTGTCTTTACCTCAGCTGGATATTGCTTTATGTTTAACTAAGCTTTTGTAATATTTTAAGAAAATTTATTTTCTTATACACCAAGTAAAAAAAAATTAAATGTAAGGGAAAACTTTAAAGGACCTTATTGCATTGCCCTTAAAGGCCCCCATTACATTTCCCTTAAAGGGTCACTTTTACGAAGCGTGATCATCCTTTTAGGGTCCCTTAAAGTGTAAGCGAAATCTTTAAAGGGCCCTATTAAAACCCTGACACAATTTCTGCACGGGATGATAACTTATTAAAACGAATAAAATCTATAACCTTTTTCAAACAAAAAATAAATCTAAATTTATTCGACATTAATTTTTTTGAATTGAAGATTAGAAGATTAATATAGGCAAATCCAATAAATACAAGGATGTGCGCATTCCAGCGAAAAGTGGCACATTTCCGAGCGAGGGAGGCAAATGAAGCGCGACGCGGAGCGGCGCGCTTCATTTTCCCGAGATCGGAATGTGCCACTTTGAGCTCGAATGTGCACACTCGGCTTTAAGCACAATTACAAAGCGTCTCGTTTTAACAGGAAAAAATCCAAAAATATTTGGAAACATTAATTTTGACATATAAACCTTCAACAATCTGCAAAAGATGATATAAAAATCAACTAGTTGTATTTTAGTGGCCCCCTTCAGAAAATTTGACTCATATACAATTTTAATTAATCAAAAATACGAATAGTCAACATCCCAAAGTACATCTGAACATATTTTTATCAAAAGGAATAAAATATCTAACCTTTTTCAAACAAAAAATAGATATAATTTATTCGACTTTTAATTTTTTGAATAGAAGAATAAAATAATAATATAGGCAAATTCAATTAATACGAGGATGTGCGCATTCGAGCGAAAAGTGGCACATTTCCGAGCGAGGGAGGCAAATGAAGCGCGACGCGGAGCGGCGCGCTTCATTTTCCCGAGATCGGAATGTGCCACTTTGAGCTCGAATGTGCACACTCGGTTTTAAGCACAATTACAAAGCGTCCCGTTTTATTGGAAAAAACTTGGTCAAATTGTTAGGTATATGTTTACAAAAAACGCAACAAATATTAATCTTTAAATAAAACAGTCGCACATTATCTTAAAATCAACAAAGCAAAAAAAACACTCTTTAGTGAGAAATACAAAATAAAATAATAAAATATTTAGTAAGAAATCCGGATAATCGCGAATCCGTATAACCGAGGTCCGGATAATTGAGGTTTTACTGTATTCGCGTTCCGCGGTCGCCGTAATTTCAATTTAAGGGCTGATGTTTATGGCGCGCTTATTAAAGAGGAGGGAGAGGCTTGACGATTATAAACACCTTAAGAGAAACTTGTAAATCCTGGAAGCGTAAAATTTGGAATATAAGTAAACCGTTATATTAGGTGGAGGCGAATGAAGCGGATCTAAGAGTTAATTTAATTCCCATTTCTTAGTCAAATTCGTTTAAGTCAGGAGAATTAAATTACTTTAAAGTGTGTAATTTGAGTTGAACACATAGAGAATGAATTTCAAATACGGCTAATTCCTTTAAGATTTATGTCTAACCCTTAGATACAGATGCAAATGCGTTGTATTCAAATCAGATTTACTAGAAACCCAACCATTTAATATCCATTTAGTTATTAAATTACAGCGAGCGAACAGTTTAACAACCAGAAATACGACGTGCATAATATGCTACATATTTCTGGTATTAGAACTAATATTTATGGAAGATGCACTACATATTAGCTGCTCCATGCGACGAACAGCCATCCCATCGACGTAATCTCCCGAGTTTCTATTAATTAATGGCAAATACTCAGTCTGAAGGGCTTTATATTTACAGTTTCATACAAAATAGCAGGATGCTTGTTGCAGATGTTGCAACCGCAGAACAGATAAAGTTATGAAATAGTCACTACAAGTTACCAATAAAATAATGCGCACGTTGCTCTGGCAGTTTTGAGGATCGTTTAAGTTTCTACACACTCGTATTATTTATTCCGCCATATTCGTATTATTTATTTCGTTACGAACATTTCGCGGATCTACTTTTACCATAAATTATCTTTCTTTCGTTTTAATTTATACGTTGAGACGCACGTTTTTGCGATACGTTTTGATTTAAAGGTTTTTGACGCGTTTAGTTGATGTCGCAAATGTGTGGCTTGCCGCGTCGCGGTTTTTATTAGGCGAATTTATTTTTTTTAAATAACTTAAATACTAGTACGTTTAGTGGAGACCGGGGTTAGAAGTCACAATTTTTGTTCTTAATTTATTAATGACATTTATATATAAAGACTTTTGCTCTACCATTATCTAATGAGAACATATTATAATTTTTATGAAAAAAGAGAAGTGTGACTTTTAACCCCGTGTCTGGAGTAAGTAGGTCACATACTAAATAAAAGGTAAAATACAAAACGATAAAACAAATGCCTATTTTTATTAAAGGTAAAATGTTGTTTGTAAGAAATTTTACCTAAGAAAGGAACGAAAACTATCTTATTCATAATTAAAAAATATAACTTAGGTTATGTCAACAAAAATAACACAAATATAATTACAGCCAATCGTTTATGTAGTAAAACCCCTAGAAACCAATAAAAAAGGCCGCACATATTTATGGTGTTACTTTGCACTTGAGACAACTTTCCCCAAAACAGTTTTTGACAATTAACTCCCAAAATAAATTTAAATCAATGGTCAGTTATGAAACCAAATGAATGATATCATGAAGCATATCTTAAACATCATAAATACACGAAAAAGTATATCACTATGCAAAATTTAAATATATTTACGAGCCTCAACACAGATTCACAAAAAATTACTTTCACTGTACAAAAAAAACGAACGCATATATTTCTTTTACGGTATTTCAGAGCAAACTGAAGTGAAGTACGCGAGGAGGTATTGTGCTCGGCCTTCTTTGACACGGGTAAACAAATTTATTAATTCATTAGGTTTGCTGTTATGGCTTTTGTGACAACTTACCCGTGAGACAACTATACCCGGTCTCCCCTACTCACAAAAATAAATAATTTTTGAATAAGGTAAAACGTCCAGTATGCGACCACCTACCAGTGAATGACCGTTAACAGAAATATGTAACAATTTTAACAATTAAAAAAAATTATATGTCTTTTTATTATTTAAGTGCAAGAAATAAAAGTAATAAATAAATGTACAGGTAACATAATTAAATTTATATCACAACTTGCAAGATTTAAAAAACAGTGTTGAAGCTTTAAGGAACGCAATTAAAAAGACAACCTCCTAAGTGCCAACAAAGCCTGCGAATTGTAAAATACCAAAAGGAACTTTAATTAGAAAACTACGCGAAGGTACATCTAAGAATAGTGTTTAAAATAAATTTTACAAAATTTTAGGAATTATTCGCTTTTAATAGGGGAATCAATTAAACAGTCATTCACCAGCCTATACTCGGTCATTTACTGGTCTCCCCATTGTATACTTTTTGTAATTAATTTTACAAAGTTTATGACTAAATTGCGATAATATGTCATTAATTCATAAACAGAAATAATATTTTATTTCAACTATTGTATTTAATAATTTGTTTAATATTTTTTTACATCAAAATAGTTCTTTGTGCCACAAATCGGTCATTCAATGGACGTTTTACCTCACTGGTCGTGAAGCGATGAGGAGCCATCAGGGTTTAATAAAAATAATTAAATTAAGTTATTAAAAAATGGAAATAAACGCAATATTATTTGCGAAAAAAATATAGACTCAACTGGTACAGGATCTGCAACAGAACAGCTTGCTGCTAGAAAAAATATAGCTCGGCACATATAAATATTTATTTTTGTTGAAAAACCAAAGATGAAATGACAAACGAATTTAAGAATCGAAATTATTCTATTTTGATTTCGGTGGCTATTTTCGTTTTATCGAAAATGCGATTTTGTATTGTAACAGTTTCGCGTAACTTGAATTTTTTAAAAAGACACCCTCGTTGCGTCTCTCGCATCGCTGTTATTTTTTATTTGCGTTATAAAAACAATCCACATGGAAAAATCGTTTAAATCCACTTTATTTCGGATTTTCCCGCGGGCCGGGCCCACGTACAACAATAAAGCATTAAAAATAAAACTTGAGAAAATTCTTCGAGTGCGACCATTTGAACATTGTTGCTATTCCATGTCGTTCTGTGTAGATTACATTAAAAAAAAATTAAACAAACAATTTAGTAATGAAATAATTTAATTTAATCAAAACGCAGAAACAACTCGCTTTGTCGCAAGGGCCGACAGGAAATAAATACAAAAAGGAATTTAATTCCGCTGGCAACGCGTGTGGTTTGTTACTTTTGCAAACAATGCGAACGGGCCCATTTACAAATTCCTCTAATAATATCGGCGAATTATTTATTTAAAAAGAAAATACCTTCAATGAGTACCGACACGATAACTTTTGTAATCGCCCTTACGAATTCCGGAAGGTTAGATCGGATCGATATCTTCCGAAAAGCGTGCTCCATTCTTCTTTAGATCGTCCCAAGCTGTGAATTGTAAAATTTCCAAATAATTGATATGCCCCAATCTAAAGGAATTCGGCGAACGGATTATTAATTTCCATCCCGCTTTTTTCCTGTTAATATAATTCGGCGTACTTAAGTAAATTTCTAATTAATTAATTAATTAATCTTTGAAAAGATTAGGGACTCGAAACATGCTATTCTGTTTGCCGGATTCTAAAGGAGACGGGATAATTAATAAAGCTTTGTACAGCTTTACATTTCTAATTGATTTTATGCATCTCCATTTTTTTTCTCTTTGATTCCGAAGCAATAGAAAAATTTCTCAAATTTCAGTTGAATATTAGTTTATTGTCTGAATTAATTTTTTAAGGATTAATGCAGCGGTTCAAAACGGGGGGCTTTATAAGGAGTCGCAGGTCAGACCAAAGGGGAGTGCAAAAATGAAATTCTTTGTATTAATATATATACAGTGGACCCCCGGTAATCCGACAAACAGTTTGAAGGTCAGAGTAGGATTAGCGAATTTGTCGGATTATAGAGGACTGCCTAAGACCCCCTATGGTCCGGAATTTTTTACGAAAGAATACCTTGTAATCCGACAAATTACAGATCCAATGATAAGATTCTACATGTTATACAGTCGACCCGCGGTAATCCGACAAATGTTTTGCAAGTCGGATTATAGAGTTCTGCCACTGACCCGGAACTTACTAAAAAGTAGTACCTTATAATCCGACAAATCACTACATAATTCGCATGTCGGATTAGAAAGCGCGCCGGATAAGCCAGGGGCCGGATTACCGCGGGTCTACTGTACTTTACTTGACTAAATTTTAAAAAAAGTTTTAAGCACTAATTTAGAGATTTGGTCAGGCTATTTATAATTAAGTACTATTATTTAGAATGTTAATTAATTATTGTGTATCATGCTTAAAGCTGAGTGCGCACATTCGAGCTCAAAGTGGCACATTCCGATCTCGGGAAAATGAAGCGCGCCGCTCCGCGTCGCGCTTCATTTGCCTCCCTCGCTCGGAAATGTGCCACTTTTCGCTCGAATGTGCACATCCTTGTATTTATTCGATTTGGCTACATTAATCTTTTTCTCTTTAAAATTAATTAAGATTTTCTATTTGAACAAAATTGTGGCGTTTATTTTTCCAAATTAACTGTTTAAAAGCACTAAATCGGAGATTTGGTGTTTCTGGTATAGGGGAACCTGTTGTACCTTGGCCCTTTTTTCATTTGTAATTTTTTTTTAATTGTATATGTAACAATTTGTTCATAAAATAAATTGCATCGTAGTGGGGCACTAATAAGGTATTCATCATAAAATATTTGAAAACATTACCAACCGTTTACTCAAATTGCTATAAGATTTAAAAATTAGTGGATCTATGGCCTAGGTACAACAGGGGTGACGTACCTTGGCTCTATTCACATTAAGCAAAATAAAACCCATTGTTCTATGAAAACCATATATTTATTTTTGTATTATAAGAACTACTAATGTTCTTCTTTGAGATGACACTAAAATTGTTTCAAAAATTAACAAAACTTTTCTCGTATACTAAAATTTCACATACTTAATGGTTAACTTTGAAAAAATTTAAATTTTTCGTTAGACTTGCAAGGCATATTATCTGAAACAATATTAAAAAAATAAAAATTTATAACAAAGGTATAGGTATTTAAATTTTTATTTATTGCACGTCGATCTTAGGGCCAAGGTACAATTTATTGACAGTGGCCGAGGTACAACACACCGACCCTTGATGTTTAAACTCAAAAAAAAAAAAATTAAAGGTTATGCTTTGCCAAAATCAGACTACTACTATGCAAACATTAATAAATAATCTTTCTATTACGATGAGTCATTTGTTATTCGGTAATAAAAATCAATAAAATATTTAAGTAAATAGAATATACAAAGACATACTTTTTTTCGATTAAAAATTTCAATTGATCTCATCCATTAACAAAGTACATTGGCCAGTTGCTGCTAACTTTACGTTACTGTCTGTCAATGTGGAATTTGAAATATCGAAAATTATGGGTCACGAAAGCCCGCAAATATTAAAAAAAAATAAAGTTGCCCTAAGTACAAAGGGACCAAGGTACAACAAGTTCCCCTATAGATGTATAAATTGAACTGCATTCTGGGTCAAGTCACGTCAAGTGGACCCCTCATTTTCCACTTGATCATGGAATACTTGTACAAATCTATTTTTCGAAAGTAGTTATTACCAATAATCATTATCCCTTATAAAAGTTTTTAAAAATTTTGAATTTAACACCAATTTTTTTTACAATGAAAATTTTCTGTACTATTAATTAAAAAATGAATTGTGAAAAAGTTGTTAGAGATAACTTAACGAAATTTTCAGAGCTTAATAGTAGTATGTTTATAATTTCATAAAAAAAATATAAAAATAATTCATTTGTTTATTATCATACTTTTTATTAACATTTAAAAATATATATATTTTTAATATTACTAACTCCAAATTTGTTTTTTAAAAACTTGACTAATTTAAAATTAAAAAGGTGGACTGAGCTTGAATCATGAGTAACTTTTTCAGAAATCATGACGTAATTTTCATGTTTAATTGTTTGGCTTTCTTTATAATAAATTATCTTGATTATTTGTTGAAGATATTATTTAAAATATAATTAAAAAAAATTAAATTATATGGCATTATTTTAATTATAAGAAATACTAATTAAAATGTGTAATATGTAGCGATCTACAGCCAGAGCAGCCAAAATCTGGAGCGCGCTGCACTGACACCGCCTACCGCTTCGTGAATAAAAATGTACATATATCATTGAAACTAATGCCGGCCAATGAAATTTTATTTCGGAATATTGAACTTAGATGTATAACGCATATAACTAAAAAAAAAATTAAAAAATCGTACAGAGAAGTCATTAAAATTTTCATTTGTTTATTTAAATGTTAATAAAAAGTATGATACTAAACAAATGAATGTTTTTTCTATTTTTTTTATGAAATTATAAACATACTACTATAAGCTCTAAAAATTTCGTTAAGTTATCTCCAACAGCTTTTTCACAATTCATTTTTTAATTAAAAGTACAAAAAATTTTCATTGTAAAAAAAATTGGTGTTAAATTCAAAATTTTCAAAAACTTTTTTACGGGATGGTTATTGGTAATAACTACTTTCGAAAAATAGATTTGAACAAGTATTCTATGATCAAGTGGAAAATGAGGGGTCCACTTGACGTGACTTGACCCTTCTACTATTAATGAAACTTAGCAATTTTCAAATTCAATAGTTAAACTAAAAGGTTTTGGTGTTTCGTTCGAGGAAAACTCTACGGTTTTCCTTCTTCGTCTAAACGAGCACAACGCTGGCAATAGTTTGATTTATTCGATAAACAAGCGGCAGACTAATCGCAAACACAAAATCAATACAAATCAAACAAGCAAATAAAGTTTGGTAATGTTTGAGGTGTTGTGGGTGAAAGCGACAGTTTGACACAAAACCGAAACGCAGCCCCCAGGTAAAAGCTGACGTTAACTTAGGGTAAATATTGTTTTCGGAGTTAATATTAAACTTTGATGCTCTCTATTAGATTAATTGAGGCGCGTTTCGGCAATCGCAGCGCATTTTTCGATATGGAACCTGCAAAAGCGACTTTTAAAGCTCGAGCTAGAAAATTTTATAACGTTAAGGAACGTCTGTAATACTTTCTGGTTTGGGGGGGTATAAAGTTAACTGAATACTGTAGAAAACTTTTATATTTGACGTATATGGTTTAGTAGATATAAAGGCAGTAATAAAAGTAATAAACTTTTCAGATACGTTACACTAAACAGACTTGCATTAGCTTAAAGCTTTCAAGGAAATATCGAACTTTGCGAACTTTCAACTTCCTCCTCCCGCCCCTCTTTATCCGTCTTATTAAAGTAGAAAAATCGTAATTGGTCGAATTTTCCATTGCAAAAGAATAAAGCTCGTCTATAGAGTAATGTGGGGTAACCATACGCAGAGTGTACGTGTACGCAATCAACTTCCTATGAGTATGGTTGTCACTGAACAAGCGAATCGCAGCCCATTTCGTTCACATTTGAAGGACGAGTAAAGGGAATGCGTCAATGCGCTTGAAGTGTGGTGCTGTCGAGAATTATCCGATAATATTGTTTTTGAGCCATTTTCTTATAATTTTTGTACAAATAGGACAGCGTGCTACAGAAATACAACATTAGACAGTATGTACAGATAGAAGAAACTAATAAATATTTCATGTAAACTTATGGATTTCGTCTCAGATAAATTACATTCGCGTACTATCTTTTTCTATTGTCTCTAACGCAACGGGTAAGTGTACGCAGGTAAAGTGTCCGCAGTGCTCAAACCTGTACACTAAATCCTTAATTAACGTAGAATATTGTGTTGATTTCTAGATCTATAATGCCGAATAAGTATAGGGGAAGATGGGGTAGCCACGGACACTTGAAAGAATTACAAATAAAAAATATAAATTTTTTATGATTTAAAATGAAAGTAGGAACTTTTAAGTTTATACAAATTGAAAATTTATTATGATATATTTGTTTTTTTAGGAAATATGGCCAATCCAATTTGACCTTATTTTTTGGCAATACAAAAAGTGGCGGGTAACCCCGGACTAGTACTAATTGATGGCTCAATCGTTTTTTGGCCTTATAAACATCATAAAAATCATGAATATTTAAACAATTTTTATGTGCCCAGTCTTTGCACTCATAACATTGAATCCAGTCTTTATCAAAAGTTTTTTTGCATATGATGCATTCGGTTTCTTTTTCCCGGTCTTTTTGGGAAAAACTTTGAATATTTTTGTCTGTTTTCAATATTTTTAGCAATTCTTTGTTTTTTTGCTTTGACAAATTTATTGTTTTTTAGTTTTCTGCTTTTTCTCTAAATTTTGTTTAAATGGAGATGTTAAAATATCGCTTCTATGGGTTTTTTGAGCTCCGTTGCTGTTTTTTTGATGCATCAAGAAATCGTAACAGTTGTTTTAATAAATGTGCTGTGCTGATTGAAGACACCGGGTCAGTATAGATCTTGACCACCGTTGCAATTCGTACTGGATGTGAAAAATACACAAAGTTGACTAAAGTACAGTAATTTAACCACTATTTATTATCACAGTAAATAATAAAGCACCGAAAAGTTATTTATTTCAACTGTAGTATAGAGTAGCTTTTGAAAAAGATTATTAATTAAGCTAAAATAATGTCCGGCGATACCCGACATTTTAGTGTCCGGGGGTACCCGATTCTCAACATTCAACATTTTTATTCAAAGCTCCTAAGATGTAGTAGAAATATTTCAAATACTATTACAAAGAAATTAATCATAATGTTCACGTCCAATATCTTATAATATGTTAATGTTCACTGGAATTGGACACAATAAAACACAAATTGTTAACTTGCAACGTTTCGTTTCTTTATTGAAACTTTATCAAGCAACTGAAAAATTAAAACATAAAACTAAAATTAATCATAAAATTTAAATCAAAATTATACAACTACAAATAATTTTCTTTTTAGAATCATAGTTACAGCCTTTCATGTAATTATTTAGAATCATAGTTACAATCTTTCATATTTAAAAATCTTTCATTTTGACACATGTAGAATTATTGAGTTTTAATGGTTAACTTCCTTTTTGTGTTGTTAAGGTATTTTATAATTTATATTATTTTATAAAATACTTGTAGTTATTGTTGTTATAGTTTGTTAATTTTCAGTTGCTTGATAAAGTTTCAATAAAGAAACGAAACGTTGCAAGTTAACAATTTGTGTTTTATTGTGTCCAATTCCAGTGAACATTAACATACTATTACAAAGTTTAAATATAATACATTTTCTTCAACTTAAAAAAAAATAAGTATTCACACTTACGTTTTCAAGTTGATAACTTGAAATAAAATCTGACGAGCGCGATGAAAAATTTTTATATTTTACAAACTACTCCTTAAATTGTAACAGACTCGGTGTTTACGTGACAACTAAATTGCATATGTTTTTACTCTAAACGACGCCTGTTTTAAAGAAAATTTTACCAATGCAACGTGATTAGGTTCTTGGAAATTCTTATGTCCGCGGTTACCCGCTGTCCGGGGCTACCCCACTTTCCTCTACTTATTATATATAAGGAAGTGCCCCGGTCAGAAGGTTTGCACCCAAAAACAAATTGATGCAGCTAAGAAGCTGATAGAAGAAGGTAAATAGTATGACGAAAACCAAAAATTAAAAAGAATAAAAAAGATAAAACTAAAGAAAGAAAGCAAATCATTTCGAACACAAAACAACCTTCTAATCGGAACACTTTCCCCATTGATGCGGGCAAGCGTCCGCATTTCCCGTGTTAATTAAAAAATTTATTATAACTTATAATTATAAAGATAATTCAAATTTCATATTCCATTATTATTTAGAAATGTCTATTAAAAGACAATAAAAGGTGAATTGTTTCAAATTATAAAACAGTTTTATTCTGGAAGTAATTTTCTCAAAACTGCGTACAATTACCCCACATGACTCTACAACCGCGATTACCGGTCAATTAGACCTTTAAGAAAAATTGGCCTTTTAACAATTAAATATTTATTGCAACACATTTAATGCTTTCAAACAGTTTTTAAAAACAATAAATGTCATTACTTTCACCGAATATAAAATCAAAATTGATTCGAATTTTAATTGTTTGATTCATGCAAAAATCTAATAAAAACGACGATGTGCGCATTCGAGCGAAAAGTGGCACATTTCCGAGCGAGGGAGGCAAATGAAGCGCGACGCGGAGCGGCGCGCTTCATTTTCCCGAGATCGGAATGTGCCACTTTGAGCTCGAATGTGCACACTCGATTTTAAGCACCATTCACAAAATTTAGGTTAATAAACTATTCAAAAAATGAAATAAATAATTTAATCGTTTTCTCTCACTTGCACCTACTAAATTCTCGTATCTTTTTGCTCACTTCCACTCATTACTACAGTAAATACGTTTCTTGATCATAAAATTCATATTCATTTCGAACACAAAACAACCTTCTAATCGGAATTAAAAGACGTGCGAACACTTTCCCCATTGATGCGGGCAAGTGTCCGCATTTCCCGTGTAATTAAAAAATTCATTATAACTTATAACTATAAAGATAATTCAAATTTCATGTCCTATTATTATTTAGAAATGTCTAATGAAAGACAATAAAGTGTGATTTGTTTCAAATTATAAAACAGTTTTATTTTGGAAGTAATTTTCTCAAAACTGCGTACAGTTACCCCACATCACTCTACTCGGAAGCGCCCCACAAAATAAGGAAGGTGTGCAAGTTTGAAGGAATCCAATATTTGTTGTGAGTATTCTTAACACGTTCGCTTCGAAATTATTCGGTCTATCGTAAAGTGTCAACGATTGCAAGAGATCCCTTAACTTCCACGTACACTCGAAGGAAAAAAGCGAAAAATCTATCCGGCGAAGCTGCGAAACGTCCGAAATAAAAGCAAAATTTCTCTGTTTAAAAGTTAAAGCATCTACACCTTAACGACGCTCAATAAAAACGTGACAAGCGAGAAAGAAGCAAGGCAAAACACTTCGCCCCATCGCGAAAGGAAATCTGTTTCCAATTCTGATTTTTTTTTATCGATGTCGTGGATGTACCCTTTGCTTTGCGTCGTCGACAGTTCACTACCCCGGGCCGTTTTCTTTCACGTCGGGAAGCGGGATCACAATATGTTTCCAGGCGCGATCGCCACTCAACCCTGTCACTCACCTGAAATATATTGCATTGCTGTTTGTTTATCCCGAGTCTTACACAATCGATTTACGAACCAATAAACTCCACTTTCCACCTTGTGTTTCGATTTTCTCGATTTATACTTCCAATAACTGTTGATCGCTTATTTATACAACATACGGCCTTAATTTTTGCTATAAAACGTATTTTATTTTTTTTACATTAGAAGATTACAGTCGTTCTATTTCTTATTGTGTTGGAAGTAAAATATGAGATAATAATAATAAATGTGGGCAAAGAGACTTGCACAAGCTTTTTGAAGTTTACGTAACATTGTTTTTTTTATTTAAATAAAAAGGTAGAGAATTAAAATCTCTTAAATTGGCACCCTTTTCGTTTATGTATTATGGCAGGGGTTCCCAAACTGTGGGTCACGACGCCATGGGGCGCCGCGGGGCTATCCTGAGGGCGTCACGCGACGTACCGCATATCCGTACAGGTCGCCTGCATGCGACTCACTTATAATTAAATAAAATTAACAAATAAATTAATTAATATTAATATTTGCTAAAGCAATAAATAAATATATTCTTTTAGAAGGGCGTCACAAAAAAATTACAACCTGTAAAGGGAGTCGTAGTATAAAAAAGATTGGGACCCCTGGTCTATAAGGAAAACACTCTTCCATTGTAAGTGACGTGGGCGCGCCCTCTGTAAATCATAGTACAGTGGAACCTGGAAAACTCGAATTACAAAGAAAATGCAAAAAATTTCGAATTAATGCGTTTTCAGCTTGGCGAGTACCGAAAACTCTTATTTAAATACCTTTAACTATTTTCTATTTTTTATTCTCTTTGAAAAAGACTAAAAGAAAGTTTATTACTTATAAAACGAGTCCTCCAGTTCAAAAATACCGCTCTGATCAAAACATTATAAAGTAGGCTTAAATAAAAGTGTGAGTACTATATGTATTACTTTTTCGAGAACATAATTAAAGCTTATCAAACTATCCTCTATGAAAATATCTCAAAAAAGAGTTATTTTTTAATTCACAAAATTCCGCTTATAACGCAACCACTGTAAATTTTTGAACATGTAACTACCTGTTTGGCAAATTTAAAAATCAATACATTGTAGGCTTCGTGAAAAATCAATACTTTCCAAGGCTTCGTGAATAATCAATACATAAACTCCGCCCCTTTACTTAACGCAAATTTTACATAACTTATACATAGGCAACTTGAATACAACGTGCTTTTGAATGTAACATGTGCTTCAAAGAAAAATTAGGAAATTTAAATTATACCAGTCTTTAAAATATTTTTTTTTAATGACAAATAAATTAATTAATATTAATATCTGCTAGAGCAATAAATCTTACATTTAATTACGCCGTTTTCCTGACTTGCCCCTGTCCTTACATACATTTTTAGCTTCATCCAAGCTGCCTATAAGTTAAGGCAAACTTGCGTTAAGTAAAGAGGCGGAGTTTATGTATTGATTTTTCACGAAGCCTGCAAAGAATTGATTTTTGAATTTGCCAAACAGGTAGTTACATGTTCAAAATATTTACAGTGGTGGCGTTATAAGCGGAATTTAAAAATAAGTCTTTTTTGAAACATTTTCATAGAGGAATGTTTGATAAGCTTTAATTATGTTCTCGAAAAAGTAATACATATTAGTTTAATTTAATTTATAAGACTTGAAATAAAAAATACAATTAAACAAATATTTGAATTTTCAATTTTTAAGTATTATATTGAAGTCATTTTAAAAATGTATTAAAAACTTGTATAATTTAAATTTTCTAATTTTTCTTTGAAGCACATATCTTACATTCAAATCACGTTATATTGAAGCTGCCTATAAATTAAGGCACATTTACGTCCATAAAATGTTAAGTAAAGAGGCGGAGTTTATGTATTGATTTTTAGATTTGCCAAACAGGTAGTTAGAGGAAGGTGGCCTAAAGCGGGTAGGTTAAGGTTCATCGATTAATATGAACCACTTCGACTAAAAAAAAGTGTTTCTTTTTTAGATTTACGTAATACAATTATTGAACTTTAATTTTATAAAAAAAAATAATTACATTTTTGCTTTAATTGTAGAAATAAATTCAAAAATATAAAATGTCAGAAATTAACCGCTTTGCCCGACAGTGGGGCCTAAAGCGGGTAGGCTCTCATAAACCAATCGGACTAATCAAAACCTTTGAAAAAAATTATCTACACTTGACATGTTCTTGACAGTAACATTAGTATTAAGTTATATTAAGCATTTTAATATTATAACTGCTAATTTGTTCCAATCTTAATATTACTTCGGTTTACCATTGTTTTTAAATCTTAATTGCTTCAACGCTTTAAATCACTTATTTTTAATACCAATTTATTCCTATCAACTAGTTCCTATCAATTATAATAAAATTACTACTTCTGGTACAAGCAAAGAGGGTACCTACCCGCTTTGCCCAAACACACATTTCTTAGTTTTGATACATTAACGTAAAAAATAATGGATGGATATTAAAATATTTAGTCAAATAATAAAACTAGTTTATTGTAAAAGAAAACCCCATTATAAAAAATGGGTTAATGTGAAGGGTTTTAGTAGCAATTGAAGTTAAATTAATTTCAAACATTTTACAAAATTATTAAATTTTAGTTTTTTAATTTTTTGACGTTATTAAGCAACTTATGTGTCAAAAGTAGTATGACATCAATTAGGCTGGGTACTGGCATTGTAAATAAATATATAAATTTCAGCTAATGTATAACAAATCCATATAAGGGCCGTTACCCGCTTTGGGCTACCTACCCGCTTTAGGCCACCCTCCCCTACATGATCAAAAAATTTCCAGTGGTTGCGTTATAAGCGAAATTTAAAAATAAACAAATATATGCATTTTCAATTTTTAAGTATATATTAAAGTCTATTTAATAAAATCTTTTAAAAACTTGTATAATTTAAAATGTTTATTAAATTTAACAATACGAATAAATAAAATAAACAACATAACGCATGTATTGCGAGTTAGAAACCCGGCCCAAATGAAGTTAAAGTTAGACTTCGACTAACTATGACGGAAGTCGGTTGGCCTTATATGCATGTCTCGGTATTAGTATCAGTGGTTCTAGAAAATTAACGATTATTCTCATCTTTAATAATATCCACATTCAAGGTCTTAAACGAGAGATCTTTCTCGAGCGCGTGTTTAGATTAATCTATCCTGTTCGCTACAATATTTACCATACGATTCAAATTATTTACTTAATTTTGCGTCTAATCAATTGGCTTAAATTATTCGGCGTCGTCCTTAAAGCCGAGTGTAACATTCGTGCCCAAAGTGGCACATTCCGATCTCGAAAAAATGAAGTATTTTAAATACGAGGATGTGCGCATTCGAGCGAAAAGTGGCACATTTCCGAGCGAGGGAGGCAAATGAAGCGCGACGCGGAGCGGCGCGCTTCATTTTCCCGAGATCGGAATGTGCCACTTTGAGCTCGAATGCGCACACTCGGTTTTAAGCGCGATTCACATAATTCATTTACTTTCTTAGACGGCTAACTTCAACTGTCGAATTTTCGTTAGTTGCGCGCGCAACCTCCACTGCCTGCTACGATTTTACTCTCAACGCGCCAAAAGAAGTATAACTTCAAAAACATAATTATATATCAAGCTTTGTGTACATGTCCTCTTTTATCTTATTTACAATTCATCAAATTCGTAAAAAACAAGAATTTACGAGCGAACTACCTTAATTTACTTTCGGGGATCACGTGTTAGGTAAGTCGAGTGCGGCGTTGGAAGTTTCACGATTCGCGAACCGCATGTTGCGTTTTTGCCCACGCGTATTAGCGATTCGCGGTAGCCACCCCGTCGAGCAGCTGTGCGCTAACGAAGGAAAAATTTCGAAAGGACTTAGAAAGATATAGCAATATCTTGAGCGAGTTCGTGTATCGGTTTTTGAACGCATTCCGTCCGAAAGACAGAGGCATTCGTTGATTTACAATTCGATTCACGTATTCCGCTGCCGCGAAATTCGCAGCTATCGCGAAATGTCAACAGTACGAGTTATCTTTCTGTCAAGTACAGCTCCTGCTGAAATACTGGGTTATTTTAAAATAGAACGATGCCGAGTTGAATAAAAACAAGGATAAGTTCGCAATCGTACGGAACATACATAAAGACTTTATTACCCCTCGTATTATTTGTCATAGTGATATGTGGCTCTATTTTGTTTCATTTTTATTTATGTGTTTAGGTGTGTTTGCGAGAAGCTCGCCGGATTTTTAGCTATTTCCAGAAAACCGGATGGAACCTTCCGCTTCGACAGCTTTAATACCTGTCTGGATACTTAAATCGCTCGGACGTAAAAGCCACCCCCTTTCCTATATTCATTCGCACCTAAATACGTCCCCATAATTCCCTACTAGATTTAACGTTCGAAATAATCGCGTTTTTATTTTATTCGCCGCTCGTAAGATTTGCAATGCGCTCCCGCACCTAATCCGGGGCGAGGGGAACTTCTGCATCGCTCGTAAATTTGAAGAGGTTTAATTCTTAAAATGACCGCTCGATCATAACCGTTAAGAACAGATACGTTTATCGGTAGTCCAAAAAAACAGATCAATCAGATAAACTAGAAACGAATTACAAATGCCGCTCCCAAAAGATACCTAACATAAAATTCTTTATTGCTAGCTTCTATTTCGGGCCTATAAAATTCAAAGTTTATTCGCCTGTTAATGAAATTGGTTTTGAATTCCTATTACAGGGCCGGCTTTACGGTATTTGTTAAATTTATAGCGCGGAAAACCCTATTTTGTAAGTGATTAATTTTATTTTTTAATAAAGTGAAAGACCCGAAGTCCGTGCTGATCAATAAAAATATTTCTATCTATTAAAAATCCTTTTTCTTTTTTTTTATTAATTAATAAAGGTTTTCACATATAAACTTAATAAAATTTCAAGTAATAAATTGACAGCAATTAGTTAAATTAATATTTCAAAATATTTACTCGGTTAGGCGAAAGTCGGGTAGCCCCGGACACTTTAACGAATTGCAAATAAAATGCAACACAGTTTTTGCCCTTATTTTATTCTTTTAAATAAAAGTAGGACCTTCTCCAAACATACCTATTAATTAAAATTTAGTAATCATATCAAAATTTATTAGTGAAATATATTGAGAATGTTTTGGTCTTAATTTTTTGAAACAAAACGCAGCGGGTAGCTCCGGACATTGTAGTTAATGGTGGCCCAATCGTTTCTTGGCCTTATAAATCTCACAATAATAATAATAAAAATCCGAAATATGAAAAAAGCGAAAAGAAAACCAAAGTTTGTCTTTCCCATTAAATAAAATGCTGAAGATACACAGGAAATCATAAGTATTTATTTACACTGCAAGTACTCGAATAAAGTCACTGTTTAATCTTTTTCTTTTATATCTCGGCAAAGTAATGGGACTAATCGTTTTGTTTAATTTTCAATAATAAAATTATTGATTTTAAACTAAGATTTGTTTCTTATATGACTTAATATTGATCTAGGTCAAAAATAAAAATGTTATTTAGAATTTGAACACGTTAACAGCATTTAGTACAGGACGATTGGACAGAAACAACAAGTAGGAGAACCTGTTGTACCTTGGTCCCTTTGTACCTAGGGCAACTTAATTTTTTTTAATATTTGCGGGCTTTCGTGACCCATAATTTTCGATATTTCAAATGCCACATTGACAGACATTAACGTAAAGTTAGCAGCAGCTGGCCAATGTACTTTGTTAATGTATGAGATCAATTGAAATTTTTAATCGAAAAAAAGTAAGTCTTTATATTCTGTTTACTTAAATGTCTTATTGTTTTTTATTACCTAATAACAAATGACTCATCGTAAGAGAAAGATTATTTATTAATGTTTGCATAGTAGTGGTCTGATTTTGGCACAGCATAATCTTTAATTTTATTTTTGAGTTTAAACATCAAGGGTCGGTGTGTTGTACCTCGGTCACTGTCAATAAATTGTACCTTGGCCATAAGATCAACGTGCAATAAATAAAAATTTAGATATACCTTTGTTATAAATTCTTATTTTTTTTTTATTTTGCTTTAGATAATATGCCCAGCAAGTCTAAGGAAAAATTTAAATTTTTGCAAAGTTAACAACCATTAAGTATGTGAAATTTTAGTATACGAGAAAAGTTTTGTTAATTTTTGAAACAATTTTAGTGTTATCTCAAAGAAGAACATTAGTAGTTCTTATAATCCAAACATAAATATATAGTTTTCATAGAACAATGGGTTTTATTTTGCTTAATGTGAATAGAGCCAAGGTACATTACCTCTGTTGTACATAGGCCATAGATTCACTAATTTTTAAATCTTATAGCAATTTGAGTAAACGGTTGGTGATGCTTTCAAATATTTTATGATGAATGCCTTATTAGTGCCCCACTACGATGCAATTCATTTTATCAACAAACATATACATTAGGGTGGCCTTTATTTCGGTTATACCTATTCAAATTTTTTTCACGATAGTCTAAATTGGTTTCAAATCTATAAAAAAAAATTCATGCCAAATTTTAGGCTTTAATTTTAATATTAACCCGGCCCCCCCGATAGCCAAAGTTTTAAATGAAAATAACATAGGAAAAGTTCTGTTATTACTTTGGAATTTTTTACCTCGTAAACTAATCAACGGATCACATCGCAAATAATAAGTCTTATAGATAATTTAACGCTCTACAAAACAGGTCTCTTGTGATATTTCAGTAACTTGGCTGGTTCAAAAGTTATTCAAGGTCAAAATCAAAGTTCTAGTTAATTTTAACTTTTGAACCAGTCAAGTTAGCGAAAAATCACGGAGACCTTTTTTGTAGAGCGTTAAATTAGCCATAAGACCTATCATTTGCGATATGATTCGTTCATTAGTTCATGAGGTAAAAAATTCCAAAGAAATAACAAAACTTTTCTAATGTTATTTCCATTTAAAACATTGGCTATCGGGGGGGCCGGATTAATATTAAAATTAAGACCTAAAATTTGGCATGAATTTTTTATACATTTGGAACCGATTTAGGACTATCGTAAAAAAATCAAATATACCCGAAATAAGGGCCACCCTTTATATACATATACAATTTAAAAAAAATTACAAAAAAAAGGGTCAAGGTATAACAGGTTCCCGTACATTTACAAATTTGCTTCTGAAAAATCAGTCAGTCTTTTAAGTCTTAATTTTCTTCGTCATTTGGCATTGCGGTTTTTGGGAATTTAGTGGTGCTTTTCAGAAAACAGTCCCAGCATTCCAAATTTGCATTTGTTAAAGAGCAATTCCCAAAAAATCTTTGGTTTTGCTTTTTGCAATAATGTATTTAACAAAACCCTTTTAGTTTTTTTTTAACGTTTTTAAAAACCGAATTATTTTGTCTTTTTCAAAAACGCTAGTTATAAGAATGTCTTTAAGACTTTTATTTGATTTTAAAGCAGTAGTTTCCAAACTTGATCTTAATATGCCAACCTTTTATTTAATAAAAATTACAAGTGAAAAAAGGATCAAGGTACAAGTTCCCCTATACCACAAACACCAAATCTCTGATTTAGTGCTTTTAAACAGTTAATTTGGAAAAATAAACGCCACAATTTTTTTGAAATGGGAAAATCTTAATTTAATTTTTTTGATTTTAAACAAAAAGATTAATGTAGCCAAATCCAATAAATACAAGGATGTGCACATTCGAGCGAAAAGTGGCACATTTGCGAGCGAGGGAAGCAAATGAAGCGCGACGCGGAGCGGCGCGCTTCATTTTCCCGAGATCGGAAATGTGCCACTTTGAGCTCGAATGTGCGCACTCAGCTTTAAGCATGATTCACAATAATGAATTAACATTCTAAATAATATTAATTATAAATTGCATGAACAAATCTCTAAATTAGTGCTTAAAACTTTTTTTAAATTTAGTAAAGTACATGTATTAATACAAAGAATTGCATTTTTGCAACCCCCTTTGCACATCCTTAATTTCTTTTCGACATAATTTATCAGTAATTGTTTTCTCTTTTTCTCATTTGCAATTAATTTGTATCCAAGGGCGCCGAAAGAGGGGCGCATCGCCCGAATATTCTTCCCTCTGACTAACAATTAAACTTTCGATAAGATTTCTTAATATTGCCCATCGTAATTGACCTTTTTTCGAAAACGGTACCTACGCTCGCGTATTTATAAAACATTTTTATCGGTCTAAGACGCCCATCGAACGCCGCTCGATATTTTTGATTAATTGAAAAGGCCAAAATAAAGGGGTTGAATTTTCTTGGTGGTGTTTCGAATATGGATAGAAATTCCGATGGCAGGCAAAGGGAATTCGCGAATATTTGACCGACGATAAATAACGGTAATGTTCCGCACAAACAACGTACCAGCATTAATGATTGCTCTTGTACAGGCATTGCTTTGTTAATAACTAAAATAGAACAACGTTATAAATCGAAGTTGCGCTATTCGGAAAATGCCGTGTTTCCCCTAATAAATCTTAAAAGTTTTCAGTATGTAAGTAGGTATGCGTGTCGAATAAATCTCACGTGTGTTGTATTTTATAGACAATATTCAACTCGTATAAAGGTATAACTATTTTAGAAGCTCATAAAATTTTTTACGAAGATATTCAACGAGAATGAAATTGTTTCTTCTCGACGGTTTTCACCTCGCGCGTTATATCGGCATTTATAAAATGGAAATTGAGCCATAAACACTTTGTAAATTTACTTTCACTTGTATCTGATGAAAATTATGCAAACGCTTTCCGAACTTGTTGAACGCTATTTCGCGCGTCGAAGAGGAAAAAAAATCGCAATACATAAAAAAGCGGAGTCGATTTCGAGATTGCGAATAAAAAGAAATTCGTCTTGTTTTTCTTTCGTGCGACTCAGGTGCCCTATATGACCGAATAGCTTATGTTCTTCTTTATAAATTGAACCTATCTCGCCAATATTGGCTTTCAAGACAATACAACTTCGAGGATAATATCAGATATCAGCTGAAAGCAAATGGAAGAGGCCCCGAATAAAAATATACAAGGGCGAAATTCACTTATGTCCTGCCGCTCGCAGGATCGAATTTAATTTTACGACGGTCCTTTTGAAAGGCTAATTTTTTGATTATCGCCTAATGAGGGAATTTGGAGTCGGAAGAGGGAAGACGGGAGCGACTCGATTTTCCTAAGAGATTTCCAATGTGTTCATGTTTGCAATATTGAGCTTTGGCTTAGTATTTGTAAAGCTCTCGTGCGTTACATTATTACCGAAGTAAATACGTTTTTCCTTATATAAGCAAAAGTAAGATGTAGTTTTATCTCTTAACACCCTGTAAGGTTTCGCAGTTCAAATATTTATCGGGGAAAATTTGTCTTAAAATTTACCAAAGGCTTTTTATTTTTTTTATTTTTTAAATATTTTTGAAATATTAAAAAATACGAACCTTTCACTATAAATAATTAAATTATGCTTAATTTTTTTAAAAAAGAAATGCCGCGTATGCAAAATACTTGATTTAACTTCAACAAAAAGTGTTTAAAGTGAGGGACCCTGTACCCGATCACTTCCGGTGTTTATAAAATAATTATGTGAATACTGTGCTGCAAAAGAAAAATCCAATATTTTTTGTAAATTCCGCTGCAGAAGTGCGATTTGAGAAGCACATTTATCGTAAATAATAATCAATTATTTAATATTTCACAACCAAAAAAAATAACTGAAATTCTTCAAAGAAGAAATTACAATGAAAATTTTTTAATTAGACCCGCTGATTACTAATTTTATTTAAATTTTGTAATTATATAAATTAATCGGCTGTAAATACGATAATCAACCATAGTGTTTTAGAAATATAGAAGTGGAAAAAGGGAAAAGATCGAAAGTACGCACTTTCCACATACGTCGAGAAGGAACGACGACGTTAGACTATATTCTGTTATGGAAATCGGTCACTTTACTACCGCCACACTGCGCTCGAAAATCGAAATTATGATTTGATGGTTTGATGAAAATTTTCCGCCGAGTTGAAAAATGGTCTTTGAGAAAAAAATGAATTGGTCCTAAGCGTTTAAGATGATCCTTTATGTTTCATTTTTATCATAAAATTTTTAACAATTAAAAAAACTGGTATAAAAAATATATTTTTATTAAATTTTAATGGGCGTTATATTTTATTGTAAGAAAGAAAAAAAAATTATCATCTCTAATGCAAGAGATTTATTTCAGCGTATTATTTATGTAATAATAATACAATAATTTCTAATTATTTTTTTGAAAAATTGAATGTTTTGGTAATAAAAATAGTTTTTATTTTTTTACCCATGGCTTACCATTACGAAAATTTTGATAAAATTCTATAGGTTTTTTAGGTTACGGCTAGAGTCAAAACGGTACAGTGTTAAATAACCCATAAAATGTTATTTTTAAGGTCATGTCGGAACTCAGACGTGCGGAAGTCTTTTTGACCTCGGATTCGGTTTCAAAGATCCCATAAAAATAGAGTAGGCATGGTCTGACCGGCAGACTCGACAAACATTTTTTTGTCTGGCTATGTAATATTTTATTGCCTATACTCTATCCGCCCAACAGAAATAGTTAAGCCACTCCCACAAATGCGCGCTAAATTTAAATAATTTTTTTTCTATTGCCTTAATTTTTAAAACACATAACACAAGCAACCATTAGGCATTTATGTCCTGCAAGAACGGGGACAAACTTGATCTCTGCATTACCGGCCATTACATCTTGCGGATTGCAGTGAAGTTATTTGGGTTATTTGTTCTTATAATTCATCGGAATTCACCGTTGTTCCTATTCAGCTGAAAACAGTATTTTTTGGTGTACGTTTATGTATATTTAGGTAATGAAAACGATTAATTATTGAATTTTTGAACCCCCCGTTTATTAATTTGTAACGTGTGAAACTGGCCACTGCATACATTGGTTCAATTTAGTGGGGCGTGACTTGACTATTTCTGTTCGCCGGATAGAGTATAGAAATATTTGATCAAAAATTACAGTACCGCACTTCCAACTTAATTTCAATTTTTAATATATTGGACTAAATTCAATAAAAATAAAAAAACAGACCTATCCGACGAATACGAGGATGTGCGCATTCGAGCGAAAAGTGGCACATTTCCGAGCGAGGGCAAATGAAGCGCGACGCGGAGCGGCGCGCTTCATTTTCCCGAGATCGGAATGTGCCACTTTGAGCTCGAATGTGCACACTCGGTTTTAAACGTGATTCAGAATTATTTAGGCAAATAAATTAGACGAAAAATCTTTTGAACAACTTCAATCGTTCCCTCTCGCTTACATTCACGCGATTTTCGTATCTTTTCGCTCCCTTCCACTCATTGGTATGGTAAAAACGTTTTTCGAACGTAAAATCAATATTTGCTAAGCTAAATTTAAATTTATGGTTCGAAAGATCAAAAGATAAAATAGACAAATGTAATAAGTACTAAGATGTGCGCATTCGAGCGAAAAGTGGCACATTTCCGAGCGAGGGAAGCAAATGAAGCGCGACGCGGAGCGGCGCGCTTCATTTTCCCGAGATCGGATATGTGCCACTTTGAGCTCGAATGTGCACACTCCGTTTTAAGCATGATTCACAATAATTAATTTAATTTCTTAGATGGCTACCTTTATTAGGGTGGAGCGAAAAAAACAATTTTTTGTCTTAGCATTTGTAGCTTATAAAAAATAAAAAAAAATAACATCTTGAGGTGGCCCACTGATTTTTTAACTTAAATTTAAGTTAAAATTCATTTGAAACAAAAAAAAAGTGTTCCAGAAGCTGCGAAGTGTCCTCTTTCTTGCCCATTAACAATTATTAACTTAAAAAAATTTTCTATCGCCATTATTGCAATTTTCAAAAAAATTCCGAAACAATAACATACTTTTCTTAGGCATTAAAGTGAATTTTGAGTTGGAAACGATCAAATTTGTTCATTTTTAGATAAATTTGATTACAAGCCAAAAAAATTTTTTTTTGTATCGAAAGAATTTTAACTTCAATTTAATTTTAAAAAATCAGTGGGCCATCTCAAGATGTTGAGTAAAAAAAATTTTTTTTTTCAAAAATTTTTATTTATTGTAAGCTAAAAATTCTAGCCCTAGGCTAAAAAAAAAATTTTTTTATTTCGTTTCACCCTAACCTTTATATTGTCAATTTTCGTTGCCTTCTGTTACCTGCTAAAATTTTACTCCCAATGCGCTAAAAAATATAATTCAAGAAGGCAAATATTATTTTTATGTTATTAATACGAAACAAAACCATGATCTAGTACCGGTACCATTTTGTTGTGTGGAATTAGTACTCGATCGACTACGATACAAATAAAACGTCATAATATTACAATAAATCTTTTTTCTGAATAATTTAATCGTAATCAGCAATAATTATTGTAGAAAGTGGGTGAAGGACCCCCGAAATTTCGTATTTAGCGTTTTTAGACTCAACAATACATAAAACCTAACCAAATTCTCGGCGGCCTTCGTCGCCCCGCCTCGCCATCGTCAAATAATCGCGTATGGGCGCGAAATTAAATCCAACCGACTCCATGAAAGTGGCTTTTAAAAAATCCTCGCAAATTTAGCAGCTTCCCCTTTAAAACGTTACGAGACTTTCAGTATCATTAACCTGTAGATTTATACCGGAACATCCCCGTGAGTACCTTAGAAGTAGAGCTGTGTAATGTTTACCTCGCCGCATATTACAATGTGGCGAGATGTTATTAACGTGAGGTTGCTTTAAGATCCTAAAAGGATTATCTCGCACTAAATGTAACTCACGAGGCGAGCCGCACTTTCAATATTCTCTTTTGGCGCTCGTTCCCGACCGAAACGACTTCGGTTTCCATAACCGAAACTTTCGAAATTTTCCCGTTCGTGATTTATTAAAATCGTTTATTTCGGTCGGAAAGTTATTCGCCCTTAAAATTCAGCCGCCATATGCCGACTGTAGTAATTTAATTTGTCATATCGTCGACGTCGTAATTTATTAGAAGTGAGCGTACACATCGGTTCGTCCAAAACGCGAATTTGTTTAAGAATTCGAGGGCACTCGACCGGTCCTCTCAATAACTTTTCAATCTCACGCTTTCATTAACTCTTCGGCCGCAGACGAAGAAGTTTTCGCGACGGCACTTTAAATTAGCATTCGCCAGTCTTAATTAAATGTTTTAGTATTTGCATGGTGGAATTTTGCTCGTTTCAAGTCGACGTCGGTGTGTTCGCCTGTACGTTGCCACATGTTTTCTCGAGAAAATTAATTTCCATTAAGAATTGAACTTTTGAAAGTAATTTCGCATCGGAACGAAGTTTTGGGTCGGCCTTACAATTTTTGGACAAAATTCTGTGCGAACATTGCATTTCGGATATGGGAGAGGAGAGTTTGTTTGAAGATGCGAAAGTTCTATGAAGTGTATTTGATATTATTGTTTGCATGGATTAGTCAAACAGAAGGATTTAGTATGACAAGGGCTTGCTAGATCTGCTGGCAAGTTTCCGGTTTAAATTAATAATTATAAGTTGAAACGGTTATGAAGAATTTTAGTTAATTGGCTTTTACAAGATAACGAACTTATATTTAGGTTTTATTTGTTCCGAACAATTAAAATTGGTTTTAAATTTTAATACATTGCTTAATTGTTAATTGAAAATATTTGGTTTATTTCTTTTGGTGCGTTGAGAGTAAAATTTTTACAGGGAATGGAAGTTGCGCGCACACAACAAGCTGAAATGTGACAGTACGAAGTTAGTCGTCTAAGAAAATTTAATGTAGAGTACGATTAATATCTCCTGGCACTCGACCTTCCTTGCTATACAATGCGCACACGGCGTAAGCGCGTTCGAAGTATTGGAAACCCGACCGAAGTTGCCCTTCCGTAAAATTTAGGCTCCTCCTTCGCGCAATTCGCGCCAAACTCGCTTGCCATTAGATATTGAAACATTTCTACATACTTTGTACTGATTAAGTTAACTCATACGAGGCCCAGCTTGTGAGCATGGTAGGGCTATATCCAACCATGCGCGGGGAATCGTCGCAATGGTAATTTTATTACGACGTTGCCAAGCCCATTTTTAATTATTTGTCTAAAATATTGAAATATTTACTACTTGGATTATGCGATCATACGTACAACTGATAACGACCTTTTTGGTTCTATTTTAGTTTATTTTACTACCTAGTACCTAGCTAGCGGAGAATTGGCGGAATTTTTCAATCTTTTAATATTTTAATATCTAATTAATACAAATTTTCTTAATAAATACTATAAAGATCAAAACAGGCACAGCTAAATTGTCTAAAATGTAAAAAAAAATATTTTTGGTTATACAATAGAGCCACGCTAATCCGACCCCTGACTTATCCGGCGCCCTTTGCAATCCTACATGCCTATTATGTACTTTTTTAAAAGTTCCGGATTACAAAGAGCCAGTAGAAACACTTTATAATCCGACAAAATTATTAATCCAACACCACCTTGCAAAACAGTTGTCGGATTACCGCGGGTTCACTGTATTAATTGAATAAAAACCGGGCAATGGCTCATAGCGCAACCAACAAAGAGTTAATATACTTGCGCCAAAGAAGTATAACTTCTAAAGCGCACCGGTTTTTTAAAAAATGCCACAAAAATGTTTATATTCTATTAAATAAATCATAATTAAAATAATTATTTATGAAATTAACCGTTAAAATAAATAAAAAACAAAGGGATTGCAATTTTCTATCAAAAGAAAAGATTGCGGATACATACAATTTAGAAACCACTAAAAATAATAAGAAACTAAAACATAATATCAAATTTAATAAAAACTAAAAGACCATGTCTTTTAATTTGTTTAAAAAAGAAAAAATTTAGTAAATTTCAATAAGTGTAAGAAATTTTAATTTTTTAAATTTAATAAACCTTTGATTTTGATTTTAATTTATTTTCGAATGCTATTTTTCAAAAATAAAACGACTGGTTTATTTGAGAAAAAAATGTAATAAATATCAATACAATTTACTCAAGAAAAAAATATCGAACATTAAAGATTTAGAAACGTACCAATTACTTTACGCGCTACAACAAATAATTTTTTTATTTTAGAAAAATACCAATCAGATTCAAATTTTTTTGGATTTAGTTATTGTATATTTTCATCCGTTCGTTGTGTATTTTTTCCAATCAGTTATTAACGAAATGATAAAGTACATACAGTGGAAACTCGGTTATCCGGACTAATTATTGTTGCAGCTCGTTCGGATAATCGAAAATTCGGTTAACTGAATGTATAGGAAAAAACGAATTTTAGCTATATATAATGTGACCATACTTTCTGTTTTGAATGGGATTGTTCCGTTTTCAGATCATTTGTCCCGTTGTCCCCAAGCAATCATTCGGGACGCCAAAATGTACCGTTTTCAAAAAATTTTCAATTACGATACCGAATATTAGAATTTTATTATTGCCTCCTTATTTAAATACATATTAATTTCACGGCAATTTCTTAATAAAAAAAGTAAAAAATTATGAAAAATAAGCGAAGCCCAAAGGAGACATTTTAAAAGCGCAACTACGGTGTTAAAATTACTTGAATTTTTTAAAAGTAACTTAATCATTGTTAATTCGGGCGAAAAGCGGTGTGTGCACATTCGAGCGAAAAGTGGCACATTTCGCTCTCGGGAAAATGAAGCGCGCCGCTCCGCGTCGCGCTTCATTTGCTTCCCTCGCTCGGAAATGTGCCACTTTTCGCTCGAATGCGCACATCTTCGTATTAATTGGATTCGACTATATTAATAACAAATCCTTCAAATGCAGATTTTCTATTCGAAAAAAGTTTTCGCTTGAAAGTACACATACTCTTTAATAATTCAATTTGCCTATCTTATTCTTCTCTCTTACAAATAATATTAATTAATTCAAACTGAACTAAATGTACTACTTCTCGCTTTTCTTTTAATTAAAAATGACAGTAGGGTATTTTTACGAAAACTACATTTCTAAAGTACTTTAAATCTAGACTGAATGGGAGACTTCATCGTACATGAAAAAAAAATACTATAATTTTTTTCGAATTTTGACTCTTATTTCCCAACCTTTTCTTTAACATACTCCACCCAAGTCATTCTAAAATTTTGATGCACCTCCTATGTAACATATAAATATTGTTTTATATGTAAAAATTGAATTAATCCATAAATGAAGTCTAATTACAACAGTGTATACAATATTGGCCTAAAACTAATTTGTTTATAATTTTTTCAAAAATAAAAATTACCCAAAAATATTTGGAGACATTAATTTTGACATATAAACCTTCAACAATTTTTGAAAATTCCGTCATTGCCTTATTTGTTGCTCAAAATGACTCAAAATTAAAATACAAATAGGGCATTATGTGCCTCTTAACCTGGTTCAAACCACATTTAATTATCGTTATTCGTTTTGGAAAAATTAATTTTTTGAAGATTTGAAATGTTAGGTGTCAATAAAATTAAATTACAAATACAGTTCGAAGCGACAAATTGGGCATTGTAAGAAAACCAAAGCTTAGATCAAAACGGGGTTTTGATTAATCAAAAAAGGACTAAATTTAAGCAAACACGTGTCTCGGGAATTTTTTCTAAAAATTTTTGATTTTACTATAAGTGCGCTAAAATTAAAGTGTATTCAAATTTTTGAAAATTCCGTCGTAGCCTTATTTGATGCTCAAAATGACTCTAAATTATAATACAAATAGGGCATTATGTGCCTCTTAACTTAGTCAAAACCACATTGAATTATCTTTATTCGTTTTCGAAAAATTAATTTTTTGAATGTTTGAAATGTTAGATGTCAATAAAATTAAATAGCAAATACAGTTCGAAGCGACAAATTGGGCATTGTAAGAAAACGAAAGCTTAGATCAAAACGGGGTTTTGACTAATCAAAAAAGGTCTAAATTTAAGCAAATAGGTGTCTGGGGAATTTTTTCTAAAGATGTTTTTGATTTTACTATAAGTGCGCTAAAATTAAAGTTCAATTAAAATTTTTGAAAATTATTTTTCGTTCAAAGAGATTCAAAATTAAAATACAAATAGAGTATTATGTGCCCCTTAACATTGTGGGTAAGCCGATTAATTATATTCATTTTATTCTAACATATGAATGTTTGAAATGTTAATGACAATAAAATTATGCAATACAGTTCGAACGACAAATTGGGCATTGTAGAAAACGAAAGCTTAGATCAAAACGGGGTTTTGAAGTCAAAAGTCTAAATTTAAGCAAATACGTGTCTAGGAATTTTCTAATAATGTTTTTGATTTTACTATAATCGCTAAAATTAAAGTTCAATTAAAATTTTTGAAAATTATTGTTCGCTCAAAATATAAAAATTAAAATACAAATAGAGTATTTGTGTTAAATTTGGGAAACCGATTATATTTTCAATTCTACATCGAATGGTTAGTATACAATCCGTGATTATCGCGGTTTCCGAGATCGGAATGTGCACGAGCTAATGTGAGTTAAACTTACACTGAAGATGTACAAAAAACTGTGATTTTATATCAATGATTTGACCATCAATTTGAATTAATCAAAATATTAGTAAACATTCAAGTACATTGAAAATATTTTATCAATTGGCGTAAGAGTCAGTAAATATCAAAAGAATAAATTTGAATTTTCACTTTTAATTTTCATTGAACAATAATAATAATATAACTTATAAATCGAGAATGTGCGCATTCGAGCGAAAAGTGGCACATTTCCGAACGAGGGAAGCAAATGAAGCGCGACGCGGACGGCGCGCTTCATTTTCCCGAGATCGGAATGTGCCACTTTGAGCTCGAATGTGCACACTCGGTTTTAAGCATGATTCACAATATTTTCGGCCAGTAAATTAGACGAAAAATTAATTGAATAATTTTAATCGTTCCCTCTCACTTGCCCCGACAAGATTATCGTATCTTCTCGCTTCCTTCTACTCATTGCTATGGTAAATACCTTTTTCCAATATAAATTCGAGATTTACTAATTTAAATTAAAATTTTTAATTTGAAGGAGCACACTGTAAATTATACTAATGTAATAAACACGAGGATGTGCGCATTCGAGCGAAAAGTGGCACATTTCCGAGCGAGGGAAGCAAATGAAGCGCGACGCGGAGCGGCGCGCTTCATTTTCCCGAGATCGGAATGTGCCACTTTGAGCTCGAATGTGCACACTCGGCTTTAAGCAAGATTACAAAACGTCCCGTTTTAATAGGAAAAAACTTGGTCAAATTGTTAGCTATGTGTTTACAAAAAACGCAACAAAAATTAATTACTAAAAAAAACACCGTTTAGTGCGAAATACAAAATAAAATAATAAAATATTTAGTAAAAAATACCGTGGTATAATTTTCGAAACGCGTCCGAACGCGGTTGACAATCCGGATAATCGCGGATCCGTATAACTGGGGTCCGGATAATTGAGGTTTTACTGTAATTACAAAAAGCTGTGTTTTTACAATGTATGTACCAGCCGTCCCTTTCTAGCTATTTTTGTCCAAAACAATAATTTAGTATTTTCCGCAAAATCGGCCGTAAGAGCAGTACTTTATAAATAATTTGTTTCCCTTTATTTCCAGCGGACTGAAAATAGATTTTCTTAAAAATCCGAATACGGCTACGAGACACAATTTGATCATTTCTGTAGAAAATGCCAATAATTTCATTGTACTCGAAGGGCTTTTATATTTTATAAATTGATTTGTAAGATATTGCAGCAATTTGTATCGTTTTGCTCGTTTCGTTCTCCGCGTGCACCGCTGCTGTGTGTATAAAATAAAATAATAACTCGAAATATTTTCCGAGCGAAGGGAGAAGAATGGAAAGGAGAAAAAAAAAAGGAAGCAAATCCGCACGACTTTAGATACACATGTGTTACTCTAATAGCTTCGCCGAATTATAAGAAAATTCAACTCGCTTCTGAATTTTAGATTTTATTCCCCCTAGATTTTGAAATCAGATTTGAGGCTTTAGATAGCGACAGACAAAGTTATTCAGGTATCAAGGGTAGTCGAAAGAAAATAAGAAATTCATGGTAATGTGACACTCGTGCGCTTCTCAAATGTGATATGATGGGGTGATATCGCGGATTCGAAATAAATGAGGCGTTTCCCCTAACCCTCGCCACAATAATTTGTAACCAGAGGGTTTACTGTACACCAAAGAACGGTTGATTGCGGTATTTAAATCCGTGGGGTATAAACTTTCATCCGGTTTATCTCCGATATTATCTCGCCATTCTTCTTCCCTTTTTTTCCTCTGTTTGTTAGATAACATCAGAATTTCGTTTTGATTTTTTTAGTGGGAGCGACGTCGCATTTAGAGCACGCATCTAAAAATATAACAACGTCCCTCGGCTTAATTTTTAATTTTCCGCCGCCCGAATTCGTAACGTTGGGAAATATTAACTTGGCGCGATGTCAGCGGCTTAATAATTGACAATTCCAAAGCCCAAAGTGAAAATTATTTTCATTTCGAACAAACAAAATTATTAAGAGTCGGGAATCGCGCTTTACGTTCGAAATGCATGACGGGAATTTGTTTAAATCGTAATTAGTAAAATTAATATTTTAAAATATTTACTGGGTTAGCCCAATACCCGATCGCAGTAAAATAAAGGTAATTGGTAGTTGATCAGTATACCCCAGTACCCGATCACTAGAAAATATTTTTATAAACCGACAAATAACATTAGTTTAACATCATTACGTATTTAAAATAGCAGGGAAACCTGTTGTACCTTGGTCCCTTTGTACCTAGGACAACTTTATTTTTTTTAATATTTGCGGGCTTTCGTGACCCATAATTTTCGATATTTCAAATGCCACATTGACAGACATTAACGTAAAGTTAGCAGCAGCTGGTCAATGTACATGAAAAAAATTTCTTTTCAGCGTATTTAGCCTATAAGTCGCATTAAACCCAAAATATCAAAAATCCCACTCTAATCATTTTAAAGTACATCCTTTTAGCTATCTTCTCTAAAATTTCAGGCAAAAAAAAATCAGTTTTGGAGATATGAATTTTTGAAAAAAAAAACACATTTTTGCGTATACTGCGCATGCATCGTGAGATATCAGAAAAATTCAAAAACCTTCGAATTCTACGGAAAATTTGCAATCTCCTATGTCTTTTCAAAAAATTTTACGATCGATTCTATCATTGTTATGGTAGAAATTCGAAATTTGTATTTGGTATTTTCAAATTTGACCAAAAAATTGATTCGGCGATTATATATAACGGTGACCATTCCAAAAGCTAAAAATCAAGATTTATGCATATTTTGACATATGGGTAATTCTCATTTTTGAAAAATAGAAGTGTGACTATCATTTTTCTTAGCTGTAGTACTTAAATACCGGGATAGTGATTTCTGTTAATAAAGTATAGGTAAAACATTGTAGATTTAGAAAACATCTATGTAAATTAACTGTATAATTATTTTTTTATTAAGAGTCAAAACGTCAAATATGTCCCTTCCGTGGATGTGATCATTCTGACCTTGTAAGAAAAAAAATTATAATGATTGTTTTTTTTTATAATAAATACGTAAAAATGTATACCAATATTAAGTACAATAAATTTACTACTTAAGTATAAAACGTAATGTCTATACCTATAGCTATACATATTCTTCATCTTTTCATATTTAAGTTTGTGATCAATTTATTTGTCCCTTCCATGGATGTGTTTCACACTACTTTTTTTTTGTAAAAATTTTGTGCGTGTAACCAAATGCTACTGGGCAGAAACAAAGTAATAATTTGCCATCGTGCCTCAGTTATCAGTTACTACCGGCGCTGCAACCATCACGTGAAAATCATATTTAATTTTTTAGTTTCAAAACTCGTTACACATAAGTGGTCACAACTGTGTAGATCGTCAAAGGTATGTACACTTCAATTATGAACTTTGGTTTTGTGGGTTAATTGCGTTTTTATGTATCAAAAATACTCTCCTAAAGTTGTATGTTCATTCTTAATTTAGAAGTTATGTTTCTAACATTTTAAGGAAAAAAGTCACTTACATGGAGGTCACTTCTATGGACCTGTGGATAAAAATTTACCCATGGATGTGACATTTGGCCCATAGAAGTGACAATAGTGTAGTATATGGGCGCAGCTTTGCGGGATGCTTGCTTCTTTTATTTATTTATATTTTAGATGCCAAAACCCAAAAAGTCTCCAAATACTTCGGAAGAGATATATCAACACAAATGTGACTGAAGAAAAAACGGAGAGCACGTATTAAAGCTAACGTTTTGTATGATGCTTGTAAAGAAAAAAATAGAGCTCGGTACGCAGAAAAAAAATAAAAGGTACAAGTGAAGGTAGTTCGTGATATGACGCCAAAGGATCACCGGAACCAACGCCAAGAGTGAAAAAGCGCAAATCGCAAAGGGTCAATTGAAAGTAAACGGTAATAAAAACCTCACTTAAGACTGAATCTGGAAGTTGATTTGTATTATTTATTATTATTATTATGAATGTTAAGTTTATTAAGATAAATAAAGTTGATGGTACAATTTATTTCCAAATTTTTGTCGTCCATGGAAGTGCCTTTTTTTTATTATTATAAATGTTAAACTAATTGAGGTAAATAAAGTTGATGGTATAATTTATTTCCAAAAAGTGTCACCTCCTTGTTGTATGTCTTCCCCATGGATTACATTAATGTAAGGAATATCACATCCACGGATATGAGTTCACTATTATATAAGACATTTTTTCAATCCCTTATAATTGTCTAAATTGGGGGCTGCAAGCTCGGTGAATATTTTTCCCTTGAAGAAAAAGACCAAAACTATTAAGATCCATCGTCATTTTTATTAGAAAGACGTTTTCATTTTATTACATATTTTTCTAATAAAAAATGAGAATTACCCATATACTAAACGACCGTCAAGGTTATTACGAAAAATTTTACCCAGTGGTGCAACTTTATCAAATCTGACATGGAATCGCCCATATACAATTTAAAAAAATTTACAAGTGAATAAAAAGCCAAGGTACAACAGGTTCCCCTATGCCACAAACCCCAAATCTTTGATTTAGTGCTTTTAAACAGTTAATTTGGAAAAATAAACGCCACAATTTTTTTCAAATAGAAAACGTTAATTTTTTTTTTTTGATTTTAAAGAAAAAAAGATTAATGTCGCCAAATCCAATAAATACAAGGATGTGCACATTCGAGCGAAAAGTGGCACATTTCCGAGCGAGGGAGGCAAATGAAGCGCGACGCGGAGCGGCGCGCTTCATTTTCCCGAGATCGGAATGTGCCACTTTGAGCTCGAATGTGCGCACTCAGCTTTAAGCATGATTCACAATGATGAATTAACATTCTAAATAATATTAATTATAAATTGCATGACCAAATCTCTAAATTAGTGCTTAAAACTTTTTTTTTTAATTTAAGAAAGTACATGTATTAATACAAAGAATTGCATTTTTGCACCCCTTTTTACATTAGCCCATGACTACCCAGAAAGACCCCCCAAAGTCAAAATCTCTGCGTAAATCCTTAAAAAATTCGTTCAGACAATAAACTAATTCAACTAAAATTTGAGAAATTTTTCTATTGTTTCAGAACAAAAAGAAAAAATTATAAGTGAAAAAAGGGCCAAGGTACAACACGTTCCCCTATTTATTAAATTCAAAATTAACACGGCCACACAACATTTTTTTTGTCGAGTCTGCCGATCAAACCACGCATACAAATGTTTTTCGGATCGACGAATCCGAATCCGAAGTCAAAAAAACCCTTGCACGTCCAAATTCCGACATAACCTTAAAAAAAAACATTCTTTATAGGTTATTTAACTTTTTAACATTTCGACTAAAGCCGTACACCTATATATTCAATTTCTAGTTATTATTTACGTGCAAACAGGTTGTTCATGAAAACGCGCGTTTTCCTGCGGATTTTTAAAAGAAGTAAGCTACGTGAAGCTTCTGCTTTACATCTAATTTTATTTTACGTAAACTTTATTGAGTTTATAATGTACATCGTGTCCATAAATTATTCATATAATTTTCCGCTTTAATAACTTTTTTTTATTATGGAATACGAAAAAAGCGGAAAACCTTTCCAGAAAGTTGTTCCTACTAAATAAAAACTCGCGAGTATTTTTAGTCGGCTTTTTTGCCGCGAAAATCGTACTCGACGGGATTAAAAAGGAATTCCGAACAACTACTGCTAAGTTTCGATAAAAAAATTAATCTTTGTTTTCTGCTCGAGGCAAGCCGAACGAACTTCCTTAAAATTATATAGCGATTATTTTTTTTCCCGCGCGTCGAAAAGGGGAAGCACTAGGAGCGGTTTTAAAGGGGGCGCAAGAAAATAAAATATCCGGTCGTGAGTGCGCCAAAAAGCGATCGATACAAATCAAACGCATATCGGATATATTTCACCTGGGATTTCGATATTTCACCCGATTGCAAACATTCTGATCTACATTCTAAAGGCACGCCCCAAAAATAAATAAAATAGACAGGTCTGAAATATTGAATTTAAACCTCGCTCGTGCACTCATGGCGCCACATTCCGCTACAGAATTTACGTTTATTGACTACAACCATTTTACATAATTGCTTCGCTAATGGAATTGGTAAATCACATCATAACACTTTGCCTACTGTTCCTCGCATGATGCAGATGCTGAATGACATGTTGCTACTTCCGTTTGCTTGTAACACCAATCATCCCCTATCAAACTTTATTGGTTTGTTTAATTAATTCTATCGGATCGACTATCGAGTGTTCGGAGAGCGTTGACAAACACCACCCCCCTTTGTTCAATTTGCATTTCGTTTCAATGACTCGCGCAAATTTGATCGATGCTTTAAATACGAATGCAGAATTACCTTTGGCAAAAAATGCGGAGCGCTCTAAAGTTGCACATTTCGTTTCACAATTCGCATGGGCGTAAAAAATTTTAAGTACTTCTATTTCTGTTGTAGCGAACACGACAGATTAATTTAATCGAACGCGAGAGATTAATGTAGGCGAACGCGACACATTAATCTCAACACGCGCCCCCGAAACTTCTATCTCTTACATTACCAACATTTTTCTAGAAGCTCTGATAATTGATACTGAGACACACATATAAGCGTAGCCGACTCCCGTAATAAGCAGTCTAAGACTAAGTTACGTTCGTTCAGTTCAATGTGCTACTCTGATGGTTCTCGGTGAAACTCAAGATAATTTCTATCGTTCCGTAAAAATAAATGTGTAAATAAATAAACATTGTATATAAAGACGAGTGTAAATCAATTAGTTTAGTGCGTTAAAACTGTAAGTAGATTAAATAATTAATAGTCGCAACTCTAGTTCGAACCCTAGTGAACTCGTTGCACTATTTTGTCTTTGCAGATCACCCAAAGCTCTTTACCGCCGAAAGCCAGCTAATTTTGTTTATCGAATGGATATGATAAATTTTAAACGCTAATCTCTGATGAGTCAATTTAAATGTAACGCTTTAAATCAAAATTTCGATTGGCTATTTCAATTAGTAGCTATAGTTACGCTATAAACAGCTATGAATACAATCATTGTCGATGGCCACCGTGTAATTTACTTTGAGAGACATGGAGTATAGAATGAATTTTCTGTTACATCTGCAATCACACAAATTGAAATAAAAAAGAACGCACTTATATAGCTATATATAATGTAATAAGGGATGGCTTGAAAGATGTAAGAAGTGCTCTAGATTTTCGGTTTGCTGATACTATTGACACGCATTATAAGAAGTGAAAATGTATGTAATTTTGGTTTTCGCTTTTCATTAAGGGGTTATGCCTAATTAGAATCGAGAAAATTACGTGATTTTCAAGAATTTTGTTGCTGTTTTAATAAGTTTTTATTGAAATTCACAAAATACTATTAAAAAATACATATTTGGAGATACAAGTACATATTCTTTTATGAAAAAAATTAAAAAAGAAGGAAATATGACTCTTCTCTTAGAACGTCCGTTTTTTTCCATCATATGCGGCGACCAAGATATCTGCGGAACGGCTTATTTGAAATCAAAATAAAAGAATATTGCGATAGTATATTGCGTTACAAAGGGCCTGAACGAAGGGTTTAGTAAAATTTTGATTTTTACAAAAATGACAACAATTTTACGAAAAGGTCAAATTTTCGAGATGAACTGATTTTGGTTTTTTTGCAATAAACAACATTTAACCGAAATAAAAAATTCTTCGTTCAGGCCCTGCCTATTGTAATAAGAAATAAGCACGTAAAATTTTAATTTGATGGGTGCAATAGTTTTTAAAAATTTTTTGGTCACCACAACTGTATTTAAAAAAAAAACAGTTTTAGATAATCGCGTTTAAAGCTTGAAATGCTTGTTTTTTATATTTAAAACTATTTTTTTTTGACTTATGTACGTGTGCTCCAATTTTATAGAATGTTGGAGAAATATTCTTAAGATTAAAAAAAATGCAATAAAAATCGATATTTTGACCTAACCTAGGCATAACCCCTTAAGAAGGAAATAACACCCCAAATTATCAAAAAAAAATTAATTTATAAAAACAGTATCTACCTTTTCGTTATATTATTTTCGTAGGCAGTTAGTCGACGCACAATTAATTTAAATTCTCGAACAAAGTTAATTGTTTTACTTAAGCGTATTTAAATAACTTCACTGCACAATAGCCGACTCAAAACTAAATAATATTTAAAACGTTACACAAGCACCATATCAGTTTTGATACGATAAAGTTAATTTGAACTAAAATAAATAAATCAGTAAATGCTCAGAAGTCACGTGGTTTAACAAAGACATCAATTGAATAACTTTAATCGTTCCTTCTCGCTCGCATTCACGAAATTTTCGTATCTTTTCGCTCCCTTCCACTCATTGCTATGGTAAAAACGTTTTTCGAACGTAAAATCAATATTTGCTAAGCTAAATTTAAATTTATGGTTCGAAAGATCAAAGAATAAAGTAGACAAATGTAATAAGTACTAAGATGTGCGCATTCGAGCTCAAAGTGGCACATTTCCGAGCGAGGGAAGCAAATGAAGCGCGACGCGGAGCGGCGCGCTTCATTTTCCCGAGATCGGAATGTGCCACTTTGAGCTCGAATGTGCACACTCGGTTTTAAACGTGATTCACAATTATTTAGTCAAATAAATTAGACGAAAAATCATTTGAACAACTTTAATCGTTCCCTCTCGCTCACATTCACGAAATTTTCGTATCTTTTCGCTCCCTTCCACTCATTGCTATGGTAAAAACGTTTTTCGAACGTAAAATCAATATTTGCTAAGCTAAATTTAAATTTATGGTTCGAAAGATCAAAGAATAAAGTAGACAAATGTAATAAGTACTAAGATGTGCGCATTTGAGCGAAAAGTGGCACATTTCCGAGCGAGGGAAGCAAATGAAGCGCGACGCGGAGCGGCGCGCTTCATTTTCCCGAGATCGGAATGTGCCACTTTGAGCTCGAATGTGCACACTCGGTTTTAAACGTGATTCACAATTATTTAGGCAAATAAATTAGACGAAAAATCATTTGGACAACTTTAATCGTTCCCTCTCGCTCACATTCACGAGATTTTCGTATCTTTTCGCTCCCTTCCACTCATTGCTATGGTAAATACGTTTCTCAAACAAATTTTCACGGTTGCCCATTAAAAAAATTATGATTTTGATTTAAACGGTTTTCTTCGGAACTTATCCACCAGGTAGATCCGAGAATAGATTATTTTTAAGGGTGGAGCAAAAAGTTTGAAAACCACAGGCACTCATTGTTCGGCTTTGTTAGTTACTCGAATTTTTTTGCAACTTATTCCCAACACTCGCATATTCCAAAAATATCTAAAGCCCCCGAATTTAAGTACGAAGTCAAAAAAATAAGTTTTTAAACCAGTTCGAATTTATTTTCAGCTCTTTTTCCGAAATTTATGCCTCAATTTTTTGGCGGTAAGAAGGGTTTAAGGACGTGATACACAGAAAACATGAAAAGATAAGGATTAAGCGGCTTAAAGCATAAAGTTTAACAACCCCAAAATAAATAATAGACTAAAGTCTGGGAAAGTTTAGGGTGAAACGCCTAAGGAAGTGCAGTCATCCACAGTGGACCTGCCACAAGCATATAATCTCTTCATTTAAATTTTCGTTACTTACTACAAAGCCCTTTAATGATGCCACAGGGTTCAACTTGAATATGCCTTTAGAAGTTTTTTTTCTAAAAAAATATTTGCTCGAAAGAGTTCTGTTTTATGTCTTCCCAACCAAAGCGCTTTGCCTTCGTTTTTATTTTAAATTTTAATAATCCATTTCTTTTGGTTTCTAAAGGACGACATTTAATTTAAGAAATACGAACCTTTTGAATTTTTATTCGGCTAAAAAATAATTTTAGTTAAGGGGGTTTAAAATAATTTTAAGGCAGAATTTAAAAAATAGTGACAAAACTTTTACATTCAATAACCTTAAACGTAAAGTTTTTTATTTGAAATTTTTCAATTTATTTTTTGTATTTTTTATTAATTTCGGCAATTTTTTTCTTTGAATTTATAAAACAACCAAATTCAATTGGCAACCACAGAGTACGATATTAAATGTCTATGAAATCCATACAAAGTTACACAATTCATAAATTAATTAATCAAAATTATAAACAATTAAATTAAACATATAAAATTGGTTTATTTTACAGTTGGATGGCTTTTAATTGTAATCTAAACAAGGAAAATAATAACAAAAGTGTATACATTAATGTTATTTGAATTTATTAGCTCCCTTCCGGTGGCGAGCGATAAAGACATTAACAACCATTTAGAAAATTATTGTTAAAAGCAAAATTGAGTTGTAGCAAATATTTTATTAACTAGTTTATTACTCCATTAAAATAACATTCCTGAAGTAAAGAGCCAGCACAGTCGGAAGCCCAACTTTATAATTTATGCAACTGTTTAGATAATACATGAATCCCCTGCGCAATTTATTGGGGCGGTTTGCTCAAATAATAGTTTAACCGAAAGATTAAAATTTATTAATTCCAGGCGCGACTTGGACAAGGCAAAAATCAACTTCTGGCAAAATCCAGCGCAACACGTACGCGAGATTTTCTGGTCCATCGATATCTAACTTACAATCCGAACACAAAAGTTCGAGCTACCCTTATTTTGAGATATTTACACACGTTTAAAGTGCTACCTGTTTTGAATATTTCTCTTTAAAAGGGTTGCCTTTCGTCGTTTCCATTTATGTGTATTTATTTACTGTTTTCAGACCACTCTCGAATGTGGTACGAGGAAAATTGCTTTAATGTTGTTTTCCCGAAAACTTAACAATTTTTGAAGTTATACTTCTTTTGATGCGTTGCGAGTAAAATTTTGACAGGCAACGGAAGTAGTGCGCGCACGGCTAATTTGACAAGTTAGCCGTCTCAGAAAGTCAATTAATTATTGTGAATCGTGCTTAAAATCGAGTGTGCGCATTCGAGCTCAAGTGGCACATTCCGATCTGGAAAATGAAGCGCCGCTCCGCGTCGCGCTTCATTTGCCTCCCTCGCTCGGAAATGTGCCACTTTTCGCTCGAATGCGCACATCTTAGTACTTATTACATTTGTCTACTTTATTCTTTGATCTTTCGAACCATAAATTTAAATTTAGCTCAGCAAATATTGATTTTACGTTCGAAAAACGTTTTTACCATATCAATGAGTGGAAGGGAGCGAAAAGATACGAAAATTTCGTGAATGTGAGCGAGAGGAAACGATTAAAGTTGTTCAAATGATTTTTCGTTTAATTTATTTGCCGAAATAATTGTGAATCACGTTTAAAACCGAGTGTGCACATTCGAGCTCAAAGTGGCACATTCCGATCTCGGGAAAATGAAGCGCGCCGCTCCGCGTCGCGCTTCATTTGCCTCCCTCGCTCGGAAATGTGCCACTTTTCGCTCGAATGCGCACATCTTAGTACTTATTACATTTGTCTACTTTATCCTTTGATCTTTCGAATCATAAATTTTAATATAGTTTGGCGAATATCGATTTTACGTTCAAAAAACGTATTTACCATAGCAATGAGTGGAAGGAACGAAACGATGCGAAAATTTCGTGATTGCGAGCGAGAAGGAACGATTAAAGTTATTCAATTGATGTCTTTGTTAAACCACGTGACTTCTGAGCATTTACTGATTTATTTATTTTAGTTCAAATTAACTTTATCGTATCAAAACTGATATGGTGCTTGTCTATTTTATCCTTTGATCTTTCAAATCATAATTTAAATATCGATGCTCCCAGTAGAAAAGTGTCTAACTCCACTTTTTTTCAAAAATCGTTTTTTTGTATTTTCTGTTCAAAAATATCATTTTCCATATGCCCTGAATTTGGTAAGCGCATAATTCAAATTTTTCAGTTCAAAAATTAAAGAATAAAATGATCAATGGTCCAGCAGACTACGTTGATGTATATAAAATTGCAAGAAAGAAAGCATACACAGTCGAGTATTTGAATTTCAAAGATTTTAAGTCATTTAATAAAATAAAATATTATTATTGAATAAGCCCAGGAAACAAAACAGGTGATCCAGTTGTTACTAATATAAGAGGACTAAAATATACACCTCATGGTGATATTTACTACAAATTAAATTTTTCGAATGAGTGGACTTTACAACCTAAGAGAAAAAATAAAATAAAATCCTGTTTGACTTTTCAACAACTACCCGGACTCAAAATAAAGAAAAGAAAATATGAAGATTTGCAAGAATTGAAGAAAACATTGCCCATTGACTATCATCTGTTTTATGATAATCTTCCTTACGAAAAATAAAACGAAAAATTGTTTTTTTACGCATTATTAAAATTATAATTAGATTATTTAATATAAAATTGCAATCATAATACGATGTTGAAGCTAATTCAACCAACTATTACAAATTTACTTTGCCAAATATTATACTAAAGATTTAAAATCTCGTTTAGACTCCATTTTGTTGAGTATTAAAGAATTAATGTACAATATAGTTTTACTATAGTTAACGTTACTGATATTTATAAACCTACCTATTTAAAAAAAGTTAACCTGTTAAAAAATTTTAATTTAATAAATATCAAATATTCCAATTTATTTAATTGATTACTTTAACTCATATCTACTTTTTAATTTCAGAATTCAAATTGTCTAACTCTTCATATAATTTTAGAATTTCAGGATGAAAATTATCTAACTCCAAAAAAGCTTCTTAGCTGATACAATTTTAGTACGAAGACATATTTATATACGTACTCAATAATAAACATATTTTTAACAATTGTCAAATTTTTTATTAATTATTTTATCATTTTTTTATTAATGAAACGTTTTTTGGCTCTCCTAAAAAATTTACAAAAATGGAGTTAGACAATTTGCTAATTAGAGCGTCGATATAGATTGATGAATATCGTTTTTACGTTCAAAAAACGTATTTACAATAGCAATGAGTGGAAAGGAGCAAAAAGATACGAAAATTTCGTGAATGCGAGCGAGAGGGAACGATTAATGTTATTTCTTTGTTAAACTACGTGACTTCTGAGCATTTATTTATTTATTTATTTCAATAAGCAATAACTAAAGACTGGAAAATATGCAAAAACCATATTTTTATATTCGGGTATATTTGTCCCAAATTATATATATAACCGTTTCACATACTAACATGGTGTTTTTTAGAAGTTTTTTTAGTGCATATAATGCATATTTGGACTTTATACCATAAAAGCATATGCTGGTTCTTACATCTTTTTTTTGCATATGTTGGCATATTTAAATATTCTGAAAGCTTTTGCATTTCTCCTAATAGGTAAAAATTCCGACAACAAATTACCTGGGTGGGAATTTACGAAAAAGGGATTAAAGGACAATGCTAATCCTTAGGGTATAAACAATTTCTATCGACTCTACGGACAATCGATTCAAAGTTTTAGCATTTTTCACAGAAATCCTAATACTTAGGTAGGTAAATGTAAGAACGAAAAAGGAATATGTATCTTCATTCTGTTGTTCTTACACCGTTCATCGTGCTATACATCATTTATTTACTAACGAATCTTTTTTAAACTATTTTTACGTTCTGAAAATGCCAAAAGCACCAAAAGGAAAGTTGACAGCACTAAAAGTGGATAGGCAATCCTAGTGAATTAAAAATCATTGACGAAAAAAGTTGATTTTTTTCAAGTCAATATTTATATTTAAAGAAGTAATATTTGGCAAAAAAACGTTACAAAATACCTATTTTAATTCAAAAAGAATTACTAGTTATAAAAGCACATTTTGAAATAATTGGAGAGAGGATTATACAGTTAAAAGATCCAAATTATCATTAAACAATAGTATTACATTGTCAACCGGATTGAAAAAAAAATAGGAGCCAATGGGGAATTAGTTGGTAACAACATTAAAAATAAATTGACGGATATTTTAAATAAAAATAAAAGATTAATATTTTAAAATTGGCTAACAACGTTTTAATTGACAATGTTAATAAAAGTATACCTATAAGACCTGCTATAGTCACCAGTTTTAAATATACAGCGATAACATCTTGCGATGTGGAAAAGATCATTTTCATCGTACAAATATATTTTAAGTAATTGTAGGTATAATTTAACAATGGCAAATATTGAAAAATATATGATTATATATTGTTTTAATAAATAATTTGTTAATATTTGCGAATGTATTTTATTTTCAAAAAAACTAAATTGCATATTATTAATGCTTTTTGTATATTTTACTTCATATTTAGGCAATTTTTAGTGTATATTGCATACATATATTGGACATTTTTAAGTGCATATTTTCCAATCTTTAGTAATAACGAATTGCAATCAATAAGATATTTAAGTAAAAAGAATATAAAAAGACTTACTTTTTTTCGATTAAAAATTTCAATTGATCTCATACATTAACAATGTACATTGGCCAGCTACTGCTAACTTTACGTTAATGTGTATCAATGTGGCATTTACAATATCGAAAATTATGGGCCACGAAAGCTCGCAAATATTAAAAAAAAATACAGTTGCTCTAGGTACAAAGGGACCAAAGTATAACCGGTTCCCCTACTTTAATTGTTTAAAATTATTTAATAAAAATATCCTTTTCATAATTTCTTTTCGCACTAGTTACTACTTCCACAGGGAGGCGCAACCCCCTAGTTTGCAAATCACCGGTTTATTACATCCCTAAGCCGTTCTTACGACCAAAAAATTAAGGCATAAAATTCTAAAAAAATGGCAGAAACAACCCCGAACGATGGAAATAAATCCGGACCGGTTTCAAAACTCATTTTTTTGACTTCGTAATAAAATAATGCGGCCTTACTTTTCTTATTTTTTCGTAACATGCCAGTTCGAAGAATAAGTCGCAAAAAAATTCGTGTAACTGACAAAGCCGAACAATAAGTTTACACTACGCTGCCAAAAGTTCCTGGAAGCTGCGTAGTCACTTTTCTGCAACTCATTTTCTTTCCGCTACATTAACTTCAATCTGTTTTCGTTTTAACCCTATTCTTCCACCGTTCATAATTCCTATCGAAATGGGAAAGCCGTCATTGTAAAGCAGCCGAAATTACTTGTTGAGTTTAAATTTAAACGTCGCCCGAAGAAAAAAACCCGTAACACGGTTCATAATAAACAAATTTTGTCAAATGTCGTACTTCACGGCCGAACAAGAATTTAATTAAATTCTTTCGCCCCTTTGTATATATTCTTCTATTTGATTCGTGTCGGCATTTTTAATTTATAAAACGTTCTTCGGAGCTGCGCGCAAAATAAATTACAAAATTAAACGGGGGGCGTCGGACGGGGGGAGCTTTCGGTGCCGTTTTTCGCGCGGGGGGGCTTGTTTTTCTTGCGCGAAAGGTGTGTTTGCTTCGCGCTTTCTGCATTTTTGACGAGACAAAGCGGATTGGCTTTGGAAAATCGGCCGAGCATGAAAATGCATAGTCGACGATCTCCTTCGAGCGAGATAAATCAAAAGAGATGCGCCCGTCTCGGATGAATATTGAAATACAAATAAAGAAGGAATTTTACAACTCGCTCTTCATGTAAATTCTACTAAAAGTGGAGAGGTAATTTAATCCCGAGCAAAGCCGCAGTGTGAAACTCTAACATTGCGGTATTGACCCTCTGACCATACCACAGTTTCGGTCCGTTTGCAATGCCCTTAGGACTTCATCTCGTTAAAGTGGATTCGAATAGAATCATACCGAACAAAATGCTCAAATTTATTGTTACGCTTCGGAGCGTTGCAGGGCGAGCAAAAAAATTAGCCGACATCCTCGATCGGGTTCAGCAACTAGCAACTAGCAGAGCTAACAATTACGCCAATTCTGTTTAGCAAATAAAATAAATAAGCCGTTTCGAGTTCTAAACACTCATATATCACCGTCTACAATAACTACAAGTGCATTGCTAACATTGAAATGCCAATTCGCCCGACAATGGGATTAAAAATACAACGACAAAGAAGCAGACTCAGCCCTTTGTTAAAACTTATAAATATTTTACTTCAAATATCTCTTGTTCAACGTCTTACAGATTTATGGCTCTAAGAAGTTGCTCGAAATTATATTGAGGACAACAAATTTCGTGTTGTTTTCGTTGTGCCTCTCAAGTTGTATCAAATTTCAAAATTGGACCGAAAATAACTTATTTAAAATAGAGTATACTTCAGTTTTCACGTAATTTTAGATTTAATATGTTTTAAATTAAATCGTTTGCCAAAATATTGAAGTACTACTTTAAAAAATTCAATTACAGTAGAACCTCAATTATCCGGACCTCAGTTATACGGATTCGCGATTTTCCGGATTGTCGAACGCGTTCGGTCTCGTTGCGAAAATTAAACCTCGGTATTTCTTATTACATATTTTATTTTTTATTTCGCACTAAACTATATAACTTGTGCTTTAGTAAATGTAGGCAATTTAAAGATGGACATCTGTTTTTTTTTTAATAAAGCGCAACATTGTTCCAAGATGATATTTTATCAATTTATTGAAGTTATACTTCTTTGGCTAGTTGAGGGTAATATTTCTGGCAGGCAACGGAAGTTGCGCGCGCACAATTAACAAATTGACCGAATGAAGTTAGCCACCATAGAAACTAAATTAATTATTGTGAATCGTGCTTAAAACCGAGTGTGCACATTCGAGCTCAAAGTGGCACATTCCGATCTCGGGAAAATGAAGCGCGCCGCTCCGCGTCGCGCTTCATTTGCTTCCCTCGCTCGGAAATGTGCCACTTTTCGCTCGAATGCGCACATCCTCGTGTTTAGTGAATTTATTTATATTAATTTTTACACGTGCGCATATTTAATTTAGTTACGCTAAAGAAGTATAACTTCTGGGGTCGATTTGCATTTTTTCTAAAATTCTTAATCATCTTGCGCTTGCAATTAATAGAAATTATTTTCATGTTTTTATTTAAAAAAAACACGTTGTAATGTTATTAACGTAACACATTCATGATGTTAGAATAAAATGAAAATTCAATCGGTTTACCAAGAATGTTAAGGGGCACATAATACCCTATTTGTATTTTAATTTTGAATCATTTTGAGCGAAAAATAATTTTCAAAAATTTTAATTGACCTTTAATTTTAGCGCACTTATAGTAAAAATTCAAAAAATTTTTTAGAAAAAATTCCCCAGACATCTATTTGCTTAAATTTGTCCTTTTTTGATTAGTCAAAACCCCGTTTTGATCCAAGCATTGGTTTTCTTACAATGCCCAATTTGTCGCTTCGAACTGTATTTGCTATATAATTTTATTGACATCTAAAATTTCAAACGTTCAAAAAATTAATTTTTCGAAAACAAATAAAGATAATTCAATGTGGTTTTGACTAAGTTAAGGGGCACATAATACCCTATTTGTATTTTAATTTTGAATCATTTTGAGCAAAAAATAATTTTCAAAAATTTTAATTGACCTTTAATTTTAGCGCACTTATAGTAAAATCAAAAAATTTTTTAGAAAAAATTCTCCAGACATCTATATGCTTAAATTTGTCCTTTTTTGATTAGTCAAAACCCCGTTTTGATCCAAGCTTTGGTTTTCTTACAATGCCCAATTTGTCGCTTCGAACTGTATTTGCTATATAATTTTATTGACATCTAAAGTTTCAAACGTTCAAAAAATTAATTTTTCGAAAACAAATAAAAATTATTTAATGTGGTTTTGACTAAGTTAAGGGGCACATAACCCTATTTGTATTTTAATTTTGAATCATTTTGAGCGAAAAATAATTTTCAAACATTTTAATTGAACTTTAATTTTAGCGCACTTATGGTAAAATCAAAAAATTTTTTAGAAAAAATTCCCCAGACACCTATTTGCTTAAATTTAGACCTTTTTTGATTAGTCATAACTTCAATTTGATCTAAGCTTTGGTTTTCTTACAATGCCCAATTTGTCGCTTCGAACTGTATTTGTAATTTAATTTGATTGACACCTAACATTTCAAATCTTCAAAAAATTAATTTTTCGAAAACGTATAACGATAATTAAATGTGGTTTGAACCAGGTTAAGAGGCACATAATGCCCTATTTGTATTTTAATTTTGAGTCATTTTGAGCAAGAAATAAGCTATGACAGAATTTTCAAATTTTTTTTTCATGAGTCAAAAAAAAATTTAATAAGTGTACGCAAGGTTGGGAAAATATTTATTAGCTTTCCCCGTATTTTATAAATATTCATTAAAAACACAAATTGCAAAATATCAGCAGTAAGAAAAGTTTAAAGAAATTTTTAAATGACTCACAGTTGATGTTTTCAAAATCGAAGTTTTGGAGCCCTTTCGGCCAGTCAATTGGACGACCATTTGTAATTCTGAAAATACAAATAATTATTAATTTTAAAACGAAAACCCCGAAATAGATTGAATCGTTTAAATTAATTGAAAATTGATTCTGAACTAAACTTTTAAAACAATATCTGGCAGTTATTTTTAATAAAAAAATCTTACCAAAACTCTAACCCAGCTTCGATTTGGTTGTAAAACGCACTGATTATTAATAATGAGTTTAATTTTAATTAGTTTAATATTAGTATTTGAAGAGCACAAGTAATGTTGTTACACTACAAAAGCAAAGGAAATACTAAAAGTTTTATTTGTTAAAACGAATCGATAACTTATGCTATTGCAAGTGTTGGAATAATAACCTTTAAAAATAAATAAATAAGATCCAGTTTTGTGTAAAATTAAAATATATGGAAATTTGTTATCATTTTTGCAGGTATAATTTTTATCCTTTCTTCGACTTTATCGCAAGGCGTTGAACTTGGCCTGACTTTCACTTCTAGCATTTTGTTAATCATTCAATACAGTGAACTCTCGGTTTTCACAAAATCTCCCATAAATTGTCTACAATTTGCTTAACCCCTTGACATACAAAAAAACCGAATTTGATGAGTCCGATAAAAATTATTAATTTAACTCAACTTAACTGTAATGAGCATATACAAGTAACATAAAATAAATAATTAATAGTTTTAAAACATTTTGAAATATGTAGAGCAGTGTTTCCCAATCTTTTAATTAACATTCCCCACCTAAGTCATTCCAAAATTTTGATGCCCCCTATGTAACATATAAATATTTTTATATATTTAAAATTTGAATTATTTCATAAATGAAGCCTAATTACAACTTGTTCAGGACACAAGATTTAGGTTTTGGCAAGAAATCACTAGGAAATTATTCAGAAAAAAAACAATAAATAAATTTTCAAAACATAAAAATCAAGTGCGTTTTCTAATTGTTCTCTTGAATAATGATATTGCCCCCAAACATTTAAAAAACCCCATGTGGCGGTTTGGGAAACACTGATATATAGTAACTAGACATTTTTTCAACATTTTAAAACATTTTCTTCCTGGCCTCTTTTGTTTCCTCTTTATTGAAGACAGACGTCTTAAAGACGTCAAAATCTACAATGACACCCTAAATGATTGACGTCTCCCAGACGTCATTGTATGTCAAAGGGTTAAAGCGAAATTAATACAATACACAGTAAATACGTTTTTTGTGTAAAAAAATTATATGCACCTACCTTAAGTTCACTGAAGAAAACTATCCCTCGATTAAAAATCTCCAAAATTGCATTTCGGCTCCCCAATCAGCAAAGACTCGTCTGAAACAAAAGAAAAAAATTAATAAAATTTTAAATCCTATTGGGTTAGTAAGAAAGTAATTTCAGTTTTTATCGATAGAGTTAAATTTATTTTTTTTAAATCATGTTAGTCAACGTTATATTTTTTTCCCTTTGAAGTTGCCAGTAGTGACTTTTAACTTAATTTGAAAGCAAAATACAGTGAAACCTCCATAAGTCGACCCTCGATAAGCCGAATTTTTGATAACTCAAATTATTTTTAGTTTCCCTTCGATTTCGACTTATCGAGGTTCGACTGTATTTGATATTTGGTATTTCAGTGTCAAATTTTACTTCTGTATTTCGGTAAAGGCAAAAAATCTTCAGAGGCTCACAAAAACCTATGTAACGTTTATGATGAACGCACGAGTCAAAATTGATTTAAAAAATTTCGTTTTAGAAATTATTCACTTACAGATTCTAGTTCTAGTCGGCCAAATGAAGTTAATAATGATCAAATCAAAGCATAATTGAAGCAAATCTTCATATAACTGTGAGTAAATGTCTTGGACTTGTTACGAAACTAAATATTTGAGTTTCACATGAATGGAAAGCGATTCGTTTAACACAATTGGCACTATGTTCCACCATGACAGCGACCGACCTGACACATCTTCGGCAACTTCTCAAAAATTATTGGACAGTGGTTGGGAACTAACATTACATTCGCCATATCACCCCGACCTTACACCATCAAATTACCATTTATTACTATCTTTACAAAACTCTTTAAATGGTAAAAATTTCACGAGTGATGATAACCTAAAATTGATCTTGGATCAGTTTTTTTGCTGATCAGGACCAGAAGTTATACGAACTTGTAATCATAAAGTCATTTGTGTATTGTTGGACCAGTGGTTTCCAAACTATATATTACTGCGCCTCCCTTAAAGAAATCTAATCTTGCCCGGCCACCCCATTGTTCGCCTATTCCCCGATTTACACGGTGTATAGGCAGAGCCAAATTTAACTTTATTGCCGCCCTGGAGCCCCGTAGAAAATGCTGCCCCACTACATAAATCCTACATAAATTGGCTAAAATTTATCTACACATTTTTTTGCCATCCTGGGCACCTAATGCAGTGTAAATTAAAAAATGTATATTTTAGATAGTTTTCATTCTTAAAAACGTACTTTCAATTTTTAATGTACTGGAGTAAATTCAATAAAACGAAAAAAATCAGACGAGTACAAGGATGTGCGCATTCGAGCGAAAAGTGGCACATTTCCGAGCGAGGGAAGCAAATGAAGCGCGACGCGGAACGGCGCGCTTCATTTTCCCGAGATCGGAATGTGCCACTTTGAGCTCGAATGTGCACACTCGGTTTTAAACGTGATTGACAATTATTTAGGCAAATAAATTAGACGAAAAATCATTTGAACAACTTTAATCGTTCCTTTTCGCTCACATTGACGAGATTTTCGTATCTTTTCGCTCCCTTCCACTCATTGGTATGGTAAAAACGTTTTTTGAACGTAAAATCAATATTTGCTAAGCTAAATTTAAATTGTTGGTTCGAAAGATCAAAGGATAAATTAGATAAATGTAATAAATACTAAGATGTGCGCATTCGAGCGAAAAGTGGCACATTTCCGAGCGAGGGAAGCAAATGAAGCGCGACGCGGAGCGGCGCGCTTCATTTTCCCGAGATCGGAATGTGCCACTTTGAGCTCGAATGTGCACACTCGGTTTTAAGCATGATTCACAATAATTAATTTAGTTTTTAAGGTGGCTAACTTCATTCGGTCAATTTTTTGTTAATTGTGCGCGCGCAACTTCCGTTGCCTGCCAGAAATATTACCCTCAACTCGCCAAAGAAGTATAACTTCAATAAATTGATAAAATATCATCTTGGAACAATGTTTCGCTTTATTAAAAAAAAAAAACAGATGTCCATCTTTAAATTGCCTACATTTACTAAAGCACAAGTTATATAGTTTTTTTTTCCTTTTACGAAACTAAAATGTAAATTATTTTAGATATAATTTATGAGCTTAAAAACCCTCTCACGCAACCCATCCTACATCCACAATAAATAAACATACAAACCGAACACTTTAAAAAATTTGTATTAGAAAAATATTTTTTTTGTATTAACATAATTTACAAAATTCATGACTCTAATTTTTGAATAAAAAAATATTTATCTTTTAAGTTATTCTACGCCTTGCAAATTGACTTTGTTACTTTAAGCTGGTTAGAAAAAAAAAATCAAAAAAAATCTTCCAAATTAATTCCGAATAGAACGTATAAATTTGTACGATTTATGGAATTAATAAAAGGGGGGTTTTAATTTTAATTTCGAATAAATCGCGTTCGTTGCGGCGCAGACAAATTATGTGTTGAAAAGTGTCCATTTCAGTAAAAGGTTGGGGCTGAAGCAAAAGAGAAAAAGTAGTTTATGATGTACTCCTTTTTAGAAGAGCGTAATATTTTTTACTTTATAATAAACGGCGCATTATGCTTTTGTGAATGCACTCACACGCTGCCTCAGCAGATGTGCTACTCTCATAACTTTCCTTTTGAAGAAGTTCATTTGACAGAAAGCAATATTTTTATGAAAAACTAACACTTCAGCACTTTCGCCCCCTTTTACCGTTTGTTGTTTCATTTTCGGTATAAAAAAGACGTATTAAATTATTACGGCCCTTCTCCTCCTAGAAAATAATAGCCAATAAGACCGATATTTATGAATTCCTCCGGCTCGAAATTAAAGTTAATGGAAGCTTTATGAAATCCTTAAACGTGCTCCTTTTGTTAAACGAAATGTGAAGGCAATTCTATTTTCATTTTACAAGCTCCTTGTTATTGATATGAATATAATAAAAAGTTTGGATATTCCTTCTCGGGTTTTCATCCGGAGTTTTATTGTCCTCCCAATAAACGCGAATATTATGGAAACTAATTAATTAATTCAAACTTGTAAATAGTGAGCACTTTCGATCATTTTCCGCTCGGGTAACATTAGAGGCAGTCTCCTATTTCCAACTAGCTCATTATGCTCGGAAAAGCTCTTTAAGCTCGAATTAAAGCATTATTGTCAACTTCGTCTATTCACTGGTCAAACCCGGCAACTCGACAAACTTATTGAAATTTGTTATTGTTTTCCGTCAATGCCTTTCTTGACAATTCTCATAAATAATGCTGCTCTCGATTTAATTAAATTTAGATTAAAATTATAACTTATAACTTGTCAAAGTCGTTATTTATAATTTAAAAAAAATGACTCCCGGCTTGTCCCACCCTTCGCACGGCTATCGAGTTTTCGAACTAAAAAGACTATGGGGGATAAGCATGGTAAAAATGCCTTTTGTAAATATCTTAATGATATAATATACTATAAATATGTAGACACTATAAAAATATAAAGATCCTGAAAATTTTAGACCTGAATCTATATCGGTTTCTTCAAAAAGTCTAAATAAGTAAAAATTGGAAAATATTTTTTCTTTGGAGTGAGTGAATCAATTATTTTGAAAATTTAGTATATTATGCGGGCGATTGAAAGCTTTTACGGACACCATGGACTAATTTTTATCTTAATAAATTGATGATCAAAAAATTATTTTCTCTTACTTTTCAATTTTTATTATGATACTTTTAGAGCAAAATTATACGATAATTCCAGCATTTTTACATTTGTTATAAGACCTATAATCACTCAGAATTTTTTCAAAACTTTTAATGGTACGCCATAGTTAAAAAAATTAAAACTATTTTTATTACCAAAAAATCAAATTTTTCAACAAATTCTACCTAAATAACTACAAATTATACCTACTATTATTATTACATAAATAATACGCTGAAATAGAATTTTAATAAAATTGAGTTACAAATTATTTCAAATTATATTTTTATTAATTAAATTCTAAAAGGCGTATATTTCATTGTAAGAACAATTTTTTTTTAATTTCTAATGTAAGTGATTTATTTCAGCTTATGATTTATGTAGGTAATAATAATGGTATAATTTTGAATTATTTAGGTAACATTTGTTGAAAAATTCTATTTGTTTAGTAATAAAAATAGTTTTTAATTTTTTTAACTATGGCGTACCATTAAAAAAATTGTGAAAAAATTCTGTGTGATTATAAGTCTTTTAAGAAATGTAAAAATGATAGAATCATAATTTTGCTCAAAAAGTATCATAATAAAAATTGAAAAAGTAAGAAAAAATAATTTTTTTGATCATCAATTTATTAAGATAAAAATGATTCCATGGTGTCCGTAAAAGCTTTCTATCGCCTGCATAATATACTATATTTTCAGAATAATAGATTCACTCAATCTAAAGAAAAAAATTATTATCCAATTTTTACTTATTTAGACTTTTGAAGGACTGATATAGATTAGGTCTAAAATTTTCAGGATCTTTATATTTCTATAGTGTCTACCTATCCATAGAATATCATTAAGTAACTTACAAAAGGCATTTTTATCATGCTTATCCCCCTATGGCCTTTAGTTTATCAAAATAAAATAGAGTGGAATCCCGACTAGAAAATACCTCGGAAAACATTGAAAAACAATACATAAGGGTCTGATCAGAAACAAGGAAGGTATATCACATAAGAAAATGATCGGGTCCTGACTAAAATAGCTTTAGTCCAAAAAGTTAAAGTATAGTAAAGCTTGTCTCATCAGGACAAGTCCAGGAGCGGATTAAAATAAGATTACCAAAAAAATTTTAAGTGTTGTAACGATCGCGATAGATTAATATAAGCAAACGCGAGAGATTAATATAAACGAACTCAATATTTTAATGTAAACACGCGCTCAAGAAAGATCTATCGTCTAAGACCTTGAGTGTGGATGTCGTTAAATATGAGAATAATTTTATAATTTTCTAGAAGCACTGATACCGATACCAAGACACCCATATAAGGGCAGCCGACTTCCGTAATAAGAAGTTTAAGATTAAGTTTCGATTCGTTAGGGTTCGTGAAACTCAAACTAATTTTTAACGCGCGGTGAAGATAAATTTGTAAATAAATAAACATTGTAAATAAATACGAGTGTAAATCAATTAGTTTAACGCATTAGAATGGTAAGTAAATTAAATAATTATTAAGTAAATGTACTAGTAGGTATTTACGTTATTAGTGTAGGCAAATATGTTAATTCGTTTCTTAAATAAATTGTAATTGTTATTAAAATAAGTGACCGACTGTCAATATTCGCAACCCTAAGAGAAAACGTTATAGTGTCATCAGGATTAGATGATCGAGAAAATATCAGGAACCTATTTAAAAAAATTAAAGTAAATATTATATTAATTTGGAAGAGATTAGGACCAGATCAGAATATCCCGATTGAACATACTTAAAGTATTTTACCGATTACCTAATTAGTGAACAATTATGACAAAATTTAATCAAAAAACTAGACAAAGGTACATCTAAGCCAAGTGTTTAAAATAAATTTTTCAAATTTTTAATGGCTGAATCAATTAATCAGAAATTGACTAAGTTATACCCGGCCATTGTTTAGACAAAAGTGGTAATTCACTGAACTCCTCATGTTACACTCTATATAATTAATTATTAAGTTTATGACCAAATTGCGATAATGTTTAAACAAAAATACTATCTCCTTTCAAATGTAACCGTTATTTTGAGTTTATTAATTTGTTTACTATTTTTCTTACATCAAAATTTCGCTCATTGCACCAAATCGGTCATTCACTCTACTATTCTCAAATGAAAATAACTTTGCGATTTAAATCGCAATAAAAAAGAAATGACGCCATAGAGCGAAATTACCTCGCATGTAGCAGAAGAAGCATTATGGCATATTTGAAAAAAAATATATATAAAAATCTGTCAGAGCTTTTATATAAAAGAAATTAATTCAAAAAATTCGTATACCATTCGGGACATAATAAAGTGATATTAAGCTATTCCAGTTCCATCTTGAATATTATATATCACATTCAACGACGTCGTGTCTAGAAAATTGATATACACAGACATTCAAAGAACTGACGGTGCTGTCAGGATCGAATTTCGTTTAGCAAATATATATTTTCGAGAGCTGAAATGCCTTTGATCAACTCAATTTTTGAAGGATGATACACACATATAAACTGCAAAAAATATTATGAGCGCATATGCCGCGCTTTCCGATGAGTTTTTCGTTTGCGGATCTTCGCGAAGAAAGATAATCGCTAATAGAAGGAGGAGGGAAAAAGCGAATCGCTATCATCAGTTCATTAGATTTTCAGTGTAGTGTGGTTTAAACAATTCCATTAGTTCCGCTACATAAAACAAGGGCTCTAACGGGGCTATCAGCAAAGCGGAACGTAAATGGGGATGGTCCGGTCTCCAGCGAAAATATCGAAGTAAATGCTTGGTCCAGACCGCATAAATGCTAGTACTTTTTACTAATAACGAAACAAACATGGAAAGCGAGCCAAGAAAATGTAGATTATGTGAAAATCCTTTAGCGATCCCTGAAATTACGAAGGACTAGTACGATCCACTTGTTAGTTTCTTGGTTATGCTTCGACTAAAGCGTTTAGAGAGGCCATAAAACCAAGAACGAAGATAGCGAAACAGACTGTTTTCAAATGAGATACCCTTGTTTATTGCTTTTCTTCCGAATTTTAACATCAATTGAAATTCTTGCTTAATAGAATTTCTACAACGCTATCGAAAACTAAACTAACTTTGTTTATGGCCCATTCTACAACACTACGCCAATATAAAAATTTTATTTTATACGCAACACCGTTTTCTCGAAGAGGAAAGTTGGAGCAACTTTTCTTCTAGCTCGTTCGGATTTTACGAAAAAAAAAATGTTTTAGGACTTTGGCGAACGAGCACTATAATAAAAAAGTACGAAACTAGTTCTGCTTATACGCGACGAATAAATAAAGTTATGGTAAATATCGTTTTGGAAGACGGGCCTTTTAAAAACTGGCATAAAATAAATTGCAGGGGTTCTTTTGTAATTGCGTCTCTTTAATTTAAGGAAAATCGCTTTATGTTGAATATAAGTACGAGGTTGCTTTTGAATCAGCTTTTCCAAATTAATATTTTTTCATGGTAAAATTATTTTGAGATAATAATTTATTTAGAGTGCAATTATTTATATGTATAGTTAAAAATTTCTTATTTTTGGAAATAGGTTAAATATGATTAAAATTAAATGAGAAGTTCCTCTTTAATTTTTTCAAAATACACTAAGACTCACAAAACCGATCGTAGCGCCCTCACTTTTAATCCGAACATTAGAAACAACCCCAAGAGCTTTTTCCATAAGATATATGCAAAATTCGGCATAGGGCGCGATGTTAATTATTCGGGTAATTAAGGGTTGAAGTATTAAATTCATTTTTGTTGCTCAAAAAAATTGTAGCGCAATTATTTGTGGACCGAGCTTTAAAAACTATACAGATTCAGATTGCCCAGACTTTTTGGCTTTGGATAAGCCCATACCACTTGAAAATTTCGAGAAAAACGGGTTCAAAGAGTTTTACGTGTAATTAATTGTTTCAAAATTTTTACTTTGAAAAATCGTAGCTCAGGTATTACTGAACGTATCTTTAAAAACTTTTGATATTATTAAAGCCCCTTTATGGCTGCCTAAGATCAGCTAAAAAAATCAACAGGGCTCAATGCTAAATCTGGGAGAAACGCGCGCTCGAAGAATTCAATATGTAAATTTTGCTAAAATTTTTAATTTTCAAAATGCTCTAACTCCGTTGTGTTTGCGAATTTTATCAAAGCCTTTCGAACTTAAAAAATGCAATTTTTAAATTGCTCGAAAAATTAACATTACGCACTATACTTATTTTACATGTATCTTATGTAGAAAAGTCTCAGAATTCCGAATCCGTCTCCCTTGTAATGATTGCATCGAAAATGAGAGCGCTACTATTGTTTTTGTGGGTCAGTGTATTTTTTTAATTTATTTAGTTTTATCGAAAATTTTTATTTTAGAGCGAGAGCGCCAGGAAATGACACCGGCTATGGTTACTAGGGGTACGTAGGAACATCCCCTTGCAATATAACGCAATTCTATTTTTTCATTTTTTGCCAAAAAAACATGGGTTAAAATCCATGTTTTTGGCCGAATTGAGGAACAAAAAATTTTAGGTAATGGATTTGCTTTAAATATTTACGGAACGTTCCTATGAACCCCAAAGCAACATATCCAGAGCCTATTCTTCTCTGTTCTGCCTTTAACCACCAAAATTTCGAGAAAACTGATTAAATCAAAAAAATACACTTCGACTCATAGAAACAGTCGTAGCGCCCTCATTTTTGATTCATCATTAAAAACGATGCAGATTCAGAATTTTGAGACTCCTTTCCATAAGATACATGCAAAATCTGTATAGGTCGCAATGTTAATTTTTCGAGTAATTAAGGCTTGAAATTTTAGGTACATTTTTATAGCACAAAATTTTACGTAAAAAAATTGTGGCGCCGTTATTTGTAGAGGGATTTTTAAAAACTATACAAATTCGGATTTGGCAGACTTTTTGCCTTTGGATAAAGTCCAAAAACCATAGACGTGCTATTTGAAATTTTCGAGAAAAGCGGGTTAGAAAAATCCGACTTGTAATTAATTTTTTCTCAATTTCCACTTTGAAAAATCGTTACTCGGTTATAAAACATTTTTATAACAACTTTACGACTACCCCACCCCATATCTTATTTTGATAAATACTCTGAATTATTTTTTCTTAAAGAGAAGTTAATAATTCATGCATTCATGGTACATTTTCTTGAAAAATTGTACCCCGTTAATGCACAAGCCGGAAACTCTTATTTAAAGGTTTCCTTTATTTTTATATCAGAGCAATATTTAAGACGGATAAAAATTATGCAAACTCGAGGGCTATATAACGTTTAACTACCTTTTGGTCGTAAGAGGAAACGGTTAGTTATAAACATTATCGACCCCAAAGGATTTGTAAAAGTGGTGTAAGATTCATGGCGTCGGGCTCGAGGGAAGATTCGTATTGCGGGAGTCCTGCTTTACAAAAAAAAAAAAACTTAAATACCACGTTATATAAACTAAATTATCCTTTCTAGTTTTCCCTCCGCCTCTCCCCGGGCGCGTATAAGACCGCGGGGATTCTAAAGAAACAACTTGGAAAATAAGCGAACTTTTTGTTTGGGGAAATAAGAAAACGTCAAGTCGTTGCTGTTCCACGGTCTGGTTTTGCCTAGAAAAGAAGTGATACGTGTCATGAGAAATCTCTTTTTTTTGAAAATTCGTCGCAGACAAATTCCGGCTGGAAGATGCTAGATAAATAAAAGACGTGTTCGTAATACTGTTTGGACGTTTAATTTTATTGGAAGTGGAGGAGAACCCGCTCCTAATACCGAACGTATCAAATTTAAGTTAAGAAAGAAAGGCAACGACTCAACAGCCGTTAAACTAACCATTTTTCTTGTCACGTATTGCTATGCGATCGCTGGGTGCACTGAGAAATAGCCCAAAGAAACCAAAGCAAACCGGGGAAGAGGGACGCCTTCCAGGTTTAAACTGTTTCGTATTTCTCGGCAGCTATCACGTTCGCCCGTGAATTGCCCCGCTTTGTTTTATTACACCGAGGGGTTGTTACTCGCTGCACCACCACATTCAAGAGAAAACTCTTATTGAACATCGCGTAAAGCAGCATCCAAAGTATTGGCTCTTCGTGATCTGAGTTATTATTAAAACTAAATATAGTGCTTCCCGCCGACAAATATCTTCGACTGCAATTTTAAAATTGTTTTTGAAGTTATACTTCTTTGGCGTCGAGAGGAAATTTTGGCAGGCAACGGAAGTTGCGCGCGCACCGTTAACGAGAATTCGGCAATATGAAGTTAGCCGTCTAAGAAAGTAAATTAATTATTGTGAATCATGCTTAAAACCGAGTGTGCGCATTCGAGCTCAAAGTGGCACATTCCGATCTCGGGAAAATGAAGCGCGCCGCTCCGCGTCGCGCTTCATTTGCCTCCCTCGCTCGGAAATGTGCCACTTTTCGCTCGAATGCGCACATCCTCGTATTTATTTATATTAATTTTTACACGTGGTTATATTTAATTTAGTTACGCCAAAGAAGTATAACTGCAAACCCACGTACAAAAATACGTCACATTTTGTTCAAAAATGTACCACATTTCGCTTGAATGTGCACAGTAGACTGTTTAAAAAAAAACGATTAATTGTTTTCCTTATTATACCGATAATGTTGTTGAAAATGACGGGAAAAAAATGAATATTAAGAGTTGCCGCATCGCAAATATCTATTTTCCATTTTAAATAACAGGGAACAAAATTCTTTTGCACTTTGGAATTTTATAGATCACGTTGGAAACAATACTTCGGAATGACCAAGATATATTCTTGTAGATAATTAAACGCTCTACAAAAAAGGTCTCCCACAATTTTCTGATATATTTGTTCCTTCAAAAGTTATTCATGGTTAAAGTTAGATTAATGAGAATTTTTATACTTTTCTGATGTTTCGATGCAACTTTATGGAAAAATTTTATAGGACATTTTTTGTAGGGCATTTTACTTTCGATAACTTAAATTTCAGCAATAATCAACTAACAAGCAAACTGAAATATGAGTTTAATAATTTTTGCTATAGGGGAACCTGTTGTCGGTATGTTGTAGCTCGGTCACTGTCAATAAATTATACCTTGACTCTACTTTTGTTATAAATTCTTATTTTTTTAAAATTTTTCTTCAGATAATATGCCTCGCAAGTCTAACGAAAAACTTAAATTTTTGCAAAGTTAACCATTAAGTATGTGAAACTTTAGTACACGAGAAAAGTTTTGTTAATTTTTGAAACAATTTTAGTGTCATCTCAAAGAAGAACATTAGTAGTTCTTATAATCCAAAAATAAATATACCTATAGTTTTCATAGAACAATAGGTTTTATTTTGCTTAATGTGAATAGAGCCAAGGTACATCACCTCTGTTGTACCCGGGCCATAGATCCACTAACTTTTAAATCTTATAGGAATTTGAGTAAACGGTTGGCAATGCTTTCAAATATTTTATGATGAATACCTTATTAGTGCCCCACTACGATGCCATTCGTTTTATCAACAAATTGTTACATATACAATTTAAAAAAAAATACAAGTGAAAGAAGGGCCAAGTTACAACAGGTTCTCCTACACTTCTTTACTACACACTTTTATTACTTGCATTTAAATGAAAAAGAAGATATACAAGATTGCATATTTAATTAGATATATTATGAATACAAATTAAATTTTTTAATTTTTACAAACATTATTTCTCGTAACGGTCATTCACTGGTAAGTGGTCACAGACTGGACATTTCACCCTACTTGTTGACAATGTTTAAAACTTTCACAGTATTTTTTTTTTCGTCATTTCCAACAATTTTTTCGGCATAATTATAAATAAATAAGTTAGAAAATTGAGCATTTATTACTATTTTTTAAATAATGGTCGTACAATTTATGCCCCTGTACGATTGTACCTAACGCATTTTCCAAAGCCTATCATTAAATAAATAAAACCACCTTCAATTTATTATTCAAAATAATAACCCAATTTTGACCCCCCATGAATTTTGATTTTGTCTAAAACTAAAAACGAAAGAAACTTTTACATTTGATCATCTTTCTCAATGTACAGAATTAATTTATTTCAAAAAAAATGTATGTATGAAATGATTAATAAACATATAGAATGTTATAAAATCAACTTGAAACAATAATAACCTTATCAAGTTTTAGCTAATTTGTAATTCGCAACACATTAATACATATTTAGTTAAAATAATATTTACTAAATCATAAATGCTTGGAAAACGTATATTAATCAAACTAAATTGTCCGCATCACTAATTGCAAATCAAATCTAATTAAAATATCTTCTCAATAACTAATAATAAAATCCATAATGAAATAGCTACAGTACTGTGAATCAATTTTTATAATTTTTTCCTAGTACAATACAGTCAGCAAAATAATACATAAAGTGTGTTTATAGTATTAAAAAATTTATATAAAAAAAAGAATGGATTAAAATAATTAATTTTATTACTAAAAAATTGTTAAAAATCCATTTTAAAGTGAATAAGCATCTCTATCACACTAAGCATTAGGTACAATTTTGTCAAATTTTTAAAAATTATGTAGGTACTAATTGAGAACAATGTGGATTTCGAAAAACTTTTTCACACCTTTTCAAGCAGCACTTATATTTAATTTTTGGAATAATAGAGTTACCCGACTAGAAATTACATTGGGATCACCCAGGGTATACATCTGGACCTCATTGGGTCCGAATAAGGCATGCCCAATGGGAAATCCCTATTAGGGCCCAACAAAAACCCAACTGGAAAATCCTAAACAAAAATAAAAAAATATTGACACTTTTTCCCAATTGGATTTTATGTGGGATCTAAGTGGGATAACCCGACGTAAAAAAATATATTTATGTTGATCATATTCGCAATTCATATGAAAATTGATTACAAAAAATATCTAAGTAAGATAGTATAAAATAATTCATAATTTCAGTTAATCAACAACTTATATGATAAATTTAATATTTATAGTAAATATAGGTACAGTTAAACTTTATTTTATTCAACACCCTCTAAACCACTTATAGTAATCGAGCTATTCCAAGAGACCTTACCAAGATCAACCTTGAATTTTCTTTCAACCATGCAGCACCAGATTTTGTCTCTTGGAATAGCTCGATCACTATAAATGGTTTAGAGGGTGTTGAATAGAATAAAGTTTAACTGTACATATACTTTATTAGAAATGTACCTGCTTTAAACTTAAAAAATTTTTAATATTTGAATTAAATCAAAGATTAAAATAAAAAAGCAAGAACACATTAAATCAAAGGTAGGATAATTCTTAGTTTTTTAATTGAGAGCTAGAATTATTGACTGAACGAAAAAACTACTGTGTCTAGTAATTTTTTTTTAGTTTAACTTTTGAGTAAAAAGACCATAAGACCCTACAGATAATATGTTTATTTGTTTTAAATGTATGTAGTTTTTTTTGTAAATTCTCCAGTAATAGTGCTTTTAGTTTAACTAGAACATGAAGAAAATGATGGTTGGGGCGCCTTAATGGGATCCCCTTGGGATTTCCCCATTAGGGCATAACTGGGATTGCCTAATTATAGCCGGACGGGGTTTTGCGTGACATCCCTATTTGCGATCCCTATAGGGCAGCCCTATAGAACCCAATAAGTCTTACTTAAAAATTTCTAGTCGGGTAAATAATGTATTTAAATTATTAGTCATATTTTTAATATTGTTATCAATATATAAGATGAATATTTTTAAATAATTTTATTATTTGCGTTTTTTTCACTGGATTTGTAATTTCCATTTACTTATTCACAGCACTATAGGTATATCGATCTTCTTTTTTTTTCCAAATCAAAAAATTCAATAAAGCCAAACTAAAATTGATTTTCTAGTTTGAAAGAGGAAAGATTAATATACACGAATCCAATTAATGCGAGGATGCGCGCATTCGAGCGAAAAGTGGCACATTTCCGAGCGAGGGAGGCAAATGAAGCGCGACGCGGAGCGGCGCGCTTCATTTTCCCGAGATCGGAATGTGCCACTTTGAGCTCGAATGTGCGCACTCGGCTTTAAGCACGATTCACAATAATTAATTTACTTTCTAAATAATTTCAATTAAAAATTAAAAAACTCCAGAAACATCAAATCTCCAAATCTGTAATTTGCAATTGCCATTTATTATTCACACCACTGTATAACGCTTTATCAGAACCCGTTAAATTTCGAACCTTAACGCATTAGAAGTAATGGGTGCGCTAGCCTTGAAACTAATAAAACGTAGTCGTACGAAAGTTGATTTGTTCAGTCGACCCGAGTTTCAAAAGCGAGATGAACGCCTCTCTCAAAACGGCATTAGCAGCACTGCTATGTTCGGTGTGCATTATAAAAATTAATGCCATTAAGGCGAGTGGAGAAAAAGAAAAGTTTAGTGTAGCATTTCAATGGAACTTTATAAATTACACGTGGGAATCGTCGGCGGCCCTAGAAAAAGCTAAATCTTCCGGACACTACGTTCCCGGCGAAGACGTCATAGCAGGAATTAAAATCTATAAGGATGTAATCTATCTGGCGCTCCCGAGGGTGAAAAAATCGGCGAGAATAACGCTCGCCTCGATTCCGCTGAAGGGCAAAGGCGAAAATCCACCGTTGGCCCCCTACCCCAGCTGGGAGATGAATGCCGGCGAGAATTGCGAAACAATACAAAACGTTCTGAGCATGGAAATCGACAGAGACGGAATTATGTGGGTCTTAGACGCCAGAAGAGTCGATAATAACACGCGATGCCCCCCGAGAATCATTCTATTAGACTTAAATAAAAATGGGAGCGTCGTGCGGCGGTTCGACGTGCCCGACGAACTCTGCCCCCACGCCAAGGGATGTTTTCTCAACGACATCGTCGTCGATGGAGATTTCGCGTACATGTCAGATACAACCAAAGTTGATCCCGGAATCTTTGTTTATAGTGCCAAATTGGATAAGGCTTGGAAAGTTAGGGACGAGACGATGAAGGGCGATCCGGCCGCCGAACGTTTCGTCGCGCAGGGCGTCGAGAAGAAAGGGCTCGAACACATTAACGGGATCGCCTTGTCGCCTAATTGCGGGGGGAAGAGGGTGTTTTATTACATGCCGCAGAGTAGCTTAATATTTACTCGATTGGCACCGAGATTTTGCAAGATCCGGACCTTTCGAAGGGCGACGTGGAGAAATACATAACGAATCATGGACGCAAGCTGGGCCAGTCTGGAGGCATGATGGGTGACGACAAGGGTCATATTTACTACGGTCTTTTGCCGCTAGATGCTGTGGGGAAGTGGGATACAAAGGGACCCCTCGGCGACGCCGCGATCGTGGAGGCGAACAGTGAAATCATTAGATGGCCTGATAGCTTTTCTTTCGATTCCGATGGAAATTTGTATTTAATCACAAATAGTATTTTATCTTTCGGTACAAAGGGAATCGACGTCAGAGATATTAATTTCAGGATTATTAAGCTCCGCACTGGTGGCAGAAGTTATTTTTATTGTGATCAAAATTAAAATAAAGAGTGCATAAAATAGTTTTAACACTAGATTTACGGACTGGGCCAATTTGACTCATTTAAAATTTTATTGCTATATATACAGTCAAACCTGGGCGAGTGAGAACTGGATAAGTAAGAAACAGAAACTCTATAAGAGAAAGTCTTTTTTCCCTTGTGCACTCTAAAACTGGGACTGCTGCTTGCCTGTACCTCTATAAGCGATAGTCGAGCGTATATTTAACATCTATAAGAGAGAAAAGCCACTTCTGTAACCGTATAAGCGAAAACCTGGTTTAGTGAAAAACCTCTATAAGTGAAAACGAGATTGCGGTCCCTTGAACTCTCGCTTATCCAGGTTCGACTGTATATAAAACTGAAATATTATTTTTTAAATACATATGTTGGTTTTTAGTTACATAATGAAATATAGGTAAATAAAGGTTACTCCCCTGTGCCGACCCCCTCATTTCGCATATTCGAATATGGTATACCTATTTTTACGGCTATGCACCAAATTGACTTATAAAATGATTTAGCAGTTAATTGTTTTAAGCACATGAAACTCCCAAGAAATTTTAGAGACTGTTTAAATAATCAAAACTTGTTCTTATATTTAAAAGAGATACAAGTGTACAATTGCATCTAATTGTAAAACTCATTAAAACCGTTCATGGTAATGACCAGCGCAGTCGAAGCATGTAAAATATAATAAAAAAAAAAAAAGCTGATGCTTGAACATTCATGATCAATAGGGTGACGTAAAAACCGATTATTTTTTTTTGAGTCTCGAGTGAAAAAAAGTTAGTTTTTGATGTTTTAAGAGCTACCTCCAAAGGACAGCTCAAAAAAAAATTGTTGAGGTCGCTCAAAATTTTTTAAAATTTCAAAACCGTCAAAAATCAATTTTTTTTATTAAATTTTTTTTCTCGTTACAGTATAATTTTATAAACAAACAAAAAATATGTTTCTGAAAGTTTCAATTTAAAATTTGAGTTTTAAAAGGTCGCTGAGAATTTTTTTTTATTTATTGGTACATCACTTTGGACTTTTTCGAGTGACATTTTAATATTCAAATTAAAATTTAATACGCACTTTAACAAAACAATAAATGATATTAGTCTAAATGAAGTTAAAACCTTCAAAATTTAAGATTTATTATTAGAATTAACAACAAAGTTTATTTCAATATTGTTAAAATGTTTAATAAAATTATGTTTTTTTGTCATTTGTTTCTTTTTTAGTTCATCTCGTGGTGAATTTTTGTTGATTACTTTACTAAATAATAGAAAAAAAAATGTATGAAATTTTAATTGGAATATTAAAATGGAGGTAGCTCTTAAAACATCAAAAACTAACATTTTTGGACTCGAGACTCAAAAAAAAAGTCGGTTTTTTTGCGCCACCCTAATGATCAACTTATCAATTTATTAGTTAGCTGGTGCCAAAAGGTGTCCTATTTACCCAACTCTTTCATCATTCCGTTTTATACATCGTGTGAACAGAACGCTTTTGGTGAAATTATATAAATTAAGAAATCAATTTTTTGCAACAACAATTTGGTCCACCAAGGTAATTTCAATATTTATTTGAAAAAGGTATTTCAATTGATATATATTTTATATCAAATTACGTAGGGTTGCTATTATGGGAAAAAATCTGAAAATTTTTTTGGCTAAAAAAACTAAACAAAATAAAGGAAGACCAATCAGATAATGAATCGAATGCAACTGATATGGAACTATGTGATAACAAAAGTGAAATAGAGGAGGAAGTCAATAGCACTGAATTTTCGAGTAGTAAAGAACAGGATCTTCGTTATATAGCTCCTAGCAAAAAAAGAGCGAGGATTATTTCTGATTTTGAAACCGAAAGTGAAGATCAAGTTTTTCGCTGTAAAATTCCTAGCAAAAAAAGCAGGATTGTTTCTGTTTGCGGAAAATGTATTTCACAAACAGAGTTTATATGTAAAAAACGTTTTCAATAAAGTTTTTAATAATAAATCTTTTATTTCAATTTAGTTGGAACTGTTTTTTTTTTGCAAAAAGTTTCAATTTTATTGTATGAACCAAATTGGCTCACTTCAGTAAAAATAGGTATATAATCAACACCCGTAAATCTAGTGTTACAACTAATTAAATTAGTCTAAGCCAAATGAAAAATTAAACCCTGCAATCGAGTATTTTTGAAGTTATACTTCTTTTGGCAAGCTAAAAAGCCACCACAATAAATTAAAAATATTACAATTTAAGAATCGAACTGGCTTAATATTTTATACCGCTAGTTGTTATTGCACGGCCTTTTTTTTTAAAGATAGATAGACAATATTTTGGCCTACCTTTGAACTGATGGAGGACTGCAGTCTGCTGACGAAAAGTCATTGCACCAAACACACGCGCACTAATTGTTTAAAAAGTACTTTAAGTCTTTTGATATGCACTTTTTATTAAACGAACGAATAGGTGATTTTTAATAAGGACCCTTTCCTTTTCACTGTGTCTTAGTCTGCAATTATCAAAAACGCGCACTACCCGAACTACGAAACGAAAAACCGAAAAAAAGTACTTCGAAAAGATTTAGAGTGTAACGGTTCATAATGGATCTTCACCAACTGATCTGAAACAAGAAAAAAATAAGATAAGTATAATTTAAACAAATGCAAAAACTATTGAAGACTAACTTACAACAATCATTAAAATATTTTAATTTTGTAACAGCTTAAATAGCACTACTTATTATACAAAATTAACCAGCTAAAACTAATTCGATTATTTCTTCCACAAAAATAATTTTTGAGTCGAAAAGACAACTAAAAATTTCCAGGCCACATACTGCAAACCTCAGAACTAAATTTTAAAGCCCACAAACTTAAAAATTATTTAGGATAACGCGCCTAGTATCTGACCCCCTACCAGTGAATGACTGTTACGAGAAATAATGTTTATAACAATAAAACAAATTAATTTATATTTATTTTTGCAATCTGTGATTTATAGAATACCACATGGGCCATTAATAAAAAAACTACACAAAGGTATATCGAAGCATAGTATTTAAAATAAACTCTAAAAATTTTTATCAATTACTCGTTTTTAATAGGCGAATTAATTAATCAGTCAATATTTGCACGAAAGGGTCATTTACCGAACTCCTCATTTTATACTCTTTATAGTTAATTTTACAAAATTTATGACCAAATTCATAACGAAAAATAAGTATCTCATTTCAACTGTGACGGTGGTTCTGAATTTATTAATTCCTTTAGTATTTTTTTTTATATCAAAATAGCTCTTCATGCAATAAATCGGTCATTCACTGCGCATTTTGCGCTTTATTTTTCTATTCGCCACTAAATTTCAGAAATAATCATTATTTCTGAAATATAACGAAACAAAAACCTCTTAAAAAAATTAAAATCCAGGTTCTTGGTCCTCGTTTAAGATTTGTTTAAAAAAAAAGCACTGTTCAAGAAGAATTCTCCAATATTTAATTTAAATTATATGTTTAACAAAGAAAACGATTGTCTTTTAAAATAAATAAAAGATGAGAAGAAGCCAGAAGTCCCAGTTGCTGATTAATCAAAATAATTCATATTAAATTTAAACAAAAGGATAAACAGCTTTATTAAAACATCTTAATGCATAATTTAAATTGCGAATTAATATAAGGAATTTCCCCCAAGACGAGCATTCTCAATACGAAAACAGTTTTCGCGACATTAATAAATTATTGCGGGCGCGTTTTTTGTGTTTCAATTTTTCAATAGAAAAGAAGCGTTTCAGATATGAAATCTGTATCGGAAGACATTTTTCAACCGGCAACTTACGATTTTCCTTTAGTGTAGAATCACGTTCCGTATTACATAATACGAATGCCATGATTCCCTGTCAAGTTATGTTTTAAAGTCATGCTACGTAATATTACTTGAAAATAGAGGCGAGCTCGCCTTTCATGCACTGAAAGAATCAGCTCTCACATTCTCACATTTCAGGATTTCAAGGGAAGCTCGTTGAAAAGAATGCAGCTGCCTGCCGCTATTACGAAGAAAATGCATTTCGCCCTGAAAAACGCTTCCAGTTTACTGGCGAAAGGTAGAAGGAAAAAGTCTTAATGAATTTTGTGCAACACAAAAAGCTTTTTGCCTCGATTTATGCGGAGGTTTAGCGTTTTGTGTTTATTTTACTGACAGATTTTCTACTCGAATTGATTTTACGTGCTTCAGCCATGGCCGGCTTTATATTTTTATCGTTCCTTATCCAGAGAGCAGACCGACTTTTAAAGGAATGGAAGTCCATTGTGTTTCGCCGCAGAAAGTATTCTTCCTAAGTTTGAATTTTTTGCCGCACGCAAATCCTCGAAATTTATTTAATCTTCCGCGTGCCAGGTGGAGTGTAACTAACGTGAACAAATTCTTTTTGTTAAAACGGGACGTTTGTTCGAAAAACGTATTTACCATACCAATGAGTGGAAGGGAGCGAAAAGATACGTCAATCTCATCAGTGCGAGCGAGAGGAAACGATTAAAATTATTCAACTGCTTTTTCGTTTAATTTATTAGCCTAAATTATTGTGAATCGCGCTTAAAATCGAGTGTGCGCATTCGAGCTCAAAGTGGCACATTCCGATCTCGGGAAAATGAAGCGCGCCGCTCCGCGTCGCGCTTCATTTGCCTCCCTCGCTCGGAAATGTGCCACTTTTCGCTCGAATGCGCACATCCTCGTGTTTATTATATTAGTATAATTTACCGTGCGCCCCTTCAAATTAAAAATTTTAATTTGGTTTAGTAAATATCAATTATATGTTTAAAAACGGATTTACCATAGCAATGAGTGGAAGGGAGCGAAAAGATACGTCAATCCCGTCAGTGCGAGCGAAAGGAAACGATTAAAATTATTCAACTGCTTTTTCGTTTAATTTATTGGCCTAAATTATTGTGAATCGTGCTTAAAATCGAGTGTGCGCATTCGAGCTCAAAGTGGCACATTCCGATCTCGGGAAAATGAAGCGCGCCGCTCCGCGTCGCGCTTCATTTGCCTCCCTCGCTCGGAAATGTGCCACTTTTCGCTCGAATGCGCACATCCTCGTGTTTATTATATTAGTATAATTTACCGTGCGCCCCTTCAAATTAAAAATTTTAATTTGGTTTAGTAAATATCAATTATATGTTTAAAAACGGATTTACCATAGCAATGAGTGGAAGGGAGCGAAAAGATACGTCAATCCCGTCAGTGCGAGCGAGAGGAAACGATTAAAATTATTCAACTGCTTTTTCGTTTAATTTATTGGTCTAAATTATTGTGAATCGTGCTTAAAATCGAGTGTGCGCATTCGAGCTCAAAGTGGCACATTCCGATCTCGGAAAATGAAGCGCGCCGCCCGCGTCGCGCTTCATTTGCCTCCTCGCTCGGAAATGTGCCACTTTTCGCTCGAATGCGCACATCCTCGTGTTTATTATATTAGTATAATTTACCGTGCGCCCCTTCAAATTAAAAATTTTAATTTGGTTTAGTAAATATCAATTATATGTTTAAAAACGGATTTACCATAGCAATGAGTGGAAGGGAGCGAAAAGATACGTCAATATCGTCAGCGCGGCGAGACGAAACGATTAAAATTATTCAACTGCTTTTTCGTTTAACTTATTGGCCTAAATTATTGTAAATCGTGCTTAAAACCGAGTGCGCGCATTCGAGCTCAAAGTGGCACATTCCGATCTCGGGAAAATGAAGCGCGCCGCTCCGCGTCGCGCTTCATTTGCCTCCCTCGCTCGGAAATGTGCCACTTTTCGCTCGAATGCGCACATCCTCGTGTTTATTACATTAGTATAATTTACCGTACGCTCCTTCAAATCAAAAATTTTAATTTAATTTGGTAAATGGGTGATTCCATTCTAACTGTGACTTTTTGTGTCCCATACTGTTTACTCTCACTGGTCATACATTATAAATCTATTAATGAAGTTTTGTATCAATACGATCATCATGAACATATTTCATCACTTTTCTTGTATAATATAAGTTGCAGTTCAAAGAAAACTTGCCATATGTCACTTAAATGTCAGTACCGTGTCATGTCCTTTTCAAGAATTTAATTCAAACCAATTAACTGATAAATCTTAATGTAAGTATATAATCAAAATTAACGAATTTTTTTAATACATCAATTTAAGATTGAATTCCGCCTTAATAACCTTTGCCCTCAAATTAAAGAAAATTTTAAATTTGAATGTGTATGACTCGTGCGCCATTTACCCCGAAATTAATAAAACGACCAATAAGCCATATTGAAAGTACGTTAACTGAGTTATGTTTACAAACATCACGCAAGTGAAATTCTCAAGCGAGTTTGTGTCATTTTAAAACTCAATTTTACTTGTCAGTACCGTGGTATTTGGTAAACTTAATTAACAATTAATTTTTTTCATCATAAATAGTGATGAGCAAAATTGGTCTTGTTCTTGTAGTCTTGTTCTTGGTCTTGCATTTTTGCAAGAACAAGACAAGGACCAAGACTGTCTTTATGCTAGCAAGATCAAGACCAACATCAAACGAACAAGACCAAAACCAAAACCAAGACTGACTATGCAAGAACAAGACCAAAAACGCAAGACTAAATCAAAAATTATTACATCTGGTGGATTTATGAATTAAACTATTCGAAGTAACCGTAATATATTCTTTTCTTAGAACAATACATTTTTTGTAGTAGAAATAATTTTGGATTTTTGATAAATCTACGAGTTTTACTCAAAGAATTAATAAAACGTAAATCAGCCCAAACTTCGAAACTTTCGCGCGCTATCCAAAGTAATGATATTGTTATTAATCAAACGGCAAAGCTGTTGATAATTATTGTAAATTTTATTTTTTTGGTATTAATTTTTATTAAATAGTTATAAGCAATTGAAGTACGCTAATTTTGGTAAAAATTGATGTTTTTTTTCGTTTGATTGACATCGTTAAGCTGCTTAAAGATTTGGAAACACGAATTCTTTGCAGGGTGCGAAAGAATAAAAGATTCTAAAACCAGATCGAAAGAAACTATTGCTTTGATAGTCAACTTTCCTTTATTTAAAATAATGAAGTATATTTACACGAATTAATTCAACATTACATTTTGAAATTTCATCAGATTAATAGATGTTAAATGTTTATTGTGAAGTATTAAAATTAGAACAACTGGTTTTATTAATATGAAGATTTTAAATGATCTAGTAAACAATTGATCTATTAACAGTTTCAATAAATATTATTATAAACATAAAAAGTGTCCTTTCAGGTTATTTTCTCACCATTATACACAAACGCATATGGACTTTTCTTTGTTCACATATGATTTACCAGAAAAACCGTACAAAATATTCCACAAAATAATCCAAACTTCACCTGACCATTTCTAGATCTAAAGTGAAAATGGGACCGCGGCAACGGGTTTTTTGAAAATATGTTTTTGTTATTGTTAAAATCATAGCAATAGCATTCCTAGAAAAACGGATAAAATTAATCTGAATAATAATAATAACAACATAAGAATTCTTTTATATTTTCACCTTTCTGCATACTTAGCCTACAAGTTGAATTTGACAAGTTTATTTCAACCATTGTCTAGTCTTTTATGTTTTAAAGACCTTAAAGGGATTTGCGATAAGAAATCCTTAAGCAGCTTAACCTTGTCAATCAAACGAAAAAAAAACAACAATTTTTACCCAAATTGGCGTACTTCAATTGCTTATAATTATTTAATAAAAACATTTATACTAAAAATAAAATCGTTGCAACAATTAAACAAGCTTTCTAGTTCGATTCGTAAAAAATAAAATATCTTTATTTTTGACACGGTTAGAAGTTTAGTCTGTTTTATGCTCTATTAATTAATTGCGTAAAACACGTTGATTAATCAAAAATTATTACGTTTTAAAGATATATAGTCTCTATCAATACAAAAAATTTCAATTTTTAATCTTTAAAAATACGGCAATAGGACCGGAACGCAGTTTCCATTTAAAATACATTGGACGAAATTTGGTAGTCTACAGCCTTAATTACTCGAAAATTCTTAAAAATTTAGGGTGTTTAAGGAGAAACAGAGAAGAATGGCTCCGGCTATGTCGGTTTGGGGTCCATAGGAACGTCCCGTAAATATTTAAAGCAAACCCATTATCTAAAATTTTTTCCTCAAATTTAGCAAAGAGGTTAATCCATGTTTTTCTGCTAATTTTTAGTTATTGAATTTTGACACATTATTTAATTCTGAGGCGGTACGAAGTTCGCCGGGTCAGCTAGTAATATATAAATATTAAACTCTATAGATAGGATCACTTTTCGATATTATTCGATTGTAGTAAAATACAGTTTTTTGAAGTAGATATACCTAAATTGTATATAATTTTTAATTTATATTTATAAAAGATTTGAAAAATTCGTCAAAAAGTTGCATGTATCAGGCTAAATTGTTGAGACCAAGACCGAATAAGCAAGAACAAGACCAAGACCAAGACTATTACAGTCTTGGTCTTGTTCTTGTTTTGCGCATCACTAGAATTTAGTAGGTAATCAAGAAAAGATTATAATTTATAAGTTGAAGAAAAACTTAAGTTTTTATATTTTTATTAATAAAAGTCTATTCTAATGCATAAATAAATTTGTGTTTTACTTAAACCCATTCATTATTGGTTATTAAAATATATTTCTTATGATTGAACTATCATAAAGTACAATTTTGTGGATTTTATGTAATTTTATTTTCGGGGTATAGCAAACCCCACCCAGTATGGCATGGAACATTTAGTCACCTAGTATGCGGAAGGTTGAGCGAACAAAGTTAAGAATTTCGAACGAGTCGCGCGAGGACGAAAATTTTAAGAAAACAACCTCCCCAACAGTTTTAAACTTGTAGAGAGCAAGTTTGTGTAATTTACGCGAAACTTTTTGCGAGTAGTTGCGAATTATCTAATTGCTTTTCTGTCAGAGAGCAACAAACGCAAAGGGCGCTTGCGAAACGGTCGTATTTTAAGGCGAAACAATAAAACGGTAGAATAGGATGGCTTTTATCAATTATAAAATCGCAATAGACGTGAAATGAGCGTTGTCCTTTAAAGGATGTCGTGTTTTCTTGTGACGTCTAAAGATTACGAAGGGAACTCGAGCTAAACTTGTTTAAGTTTAGTTAAATTATAAATCAGGTCCGTGATCATTTGTGGGTATTCCGGATGTAGATTTTATCTCTTTTAACGCTGCTAATTAATTTACTTAGCTAAGGAAGAGCAAACTTTAACACAAAGAAATGGATGCATAGAATAATTAATCCTTATCGTTGACGAGGGGCAGTGGTGCGCCCGGAATTTCGTTGGGGGCGAGGAGGATGATGTCGGGGTTGTTTTTCGTACGTTTCCATTTTATCGATTTTTTACTGATCTTGTAATTGATTTATATGGAATTATGAGGCGATGTGCGATAATAGAAATACGGTTCAGTAATTTTTATTAAAAGGGCATAGGGGGGGTTAAGAATGGTGAAAAATCAAAAATATATTGAAAAATGAAAAAGAAAAAATTTACTCAGGAACGATCTTGATAAAATTTTACTGTTTTAGGGGCATATAAAGACCATCTCAGGACAAAATGGAAGATGTATAAGATAATTATCCTGTAAAACAATTTTTTTTTAATAATATTTTTTAATACGATATGAATTGAGCAAAATTGTGAAAATATACTTTTTAGAAGCTTTCTACCTCTTTAAATATATTTTTTTTCAATTAATTCGAAGTGCTGCAGCATACATGAAAAAAACTAGTGTTTCCGCAATTATAGTACGGTTTATTATTATTTTTTAACTGTATTAAGCGGTAATTAAGTGTTCTTAGTATTTGTAAAAACAGATGTAAATTTTTGAACAATTTTCTAATGTAGGTATACGTTGGATTATTGAATAATTAATTATATAAAAACTCTCATTGTTTGTTTTCGAATTAATCAAAATAAATAATTCACGATTGAAATTTTTTTACGTGTTTTAATCAAATAATTTAAATTTTTATTAAATCAAATTTTAAAAACATTGATTGATTATTGCCAAAAATTTATAGCAATAGTTTTAGTATGGCCCGCCCATTCAAATAAATTGAAAAAATATATATTATTTAAAGCTTCTAAACGAAATTATTTAATTTTTTTTTTCAAATTAAAAAGATTTTCCAAATTTTTTTTTGGCTGGTTATATATACAGGATAATTCATTTGTAAGTCTACTCCCTTTACCTGCATATGTAGGTTTACTTGGGCAGTTTTAAACATCTTGGCTTAGGGGGCCAATAATCCTTAATTATTGTATTGATTTTGTTAAAATGTTTTATAAAGTAAGTAGTTTAATTAATAATTTACTTCCAAAAATTTTGAATTAAAAATTCTAAAAGCGCAATGGGGCACCCAGAAATCGATTCTTGGAGCTTCGGTCGTTTTTCTTAATTCAAAAAAAATAATTTTTATTAAAGAATTGACCTTGCCCATGACTTGTTCCCAAAGAAAAATGTGCATTTCCAAAGGGTTGCTTCTTAGAAACTAAACCATTGAACACATCTGGTTTCTGCGGAGAATGCTCGTCATCCGATGTGAGTTACATGTGCAGAATAAATAAAATAATAAAATAGATTTGTCTCTGTCAGGCCTTTTATTCCAAAAATGGATTTTCCGTTTCGGTAAATATTTAAGAAAGGATTGCAATTTTTATAAACGTAGTAAAATGATTCCTAATAGGCCCGAAGCCTTTTTTTTGTAGGTCATTTGTATTGAATTTCATTTATTGTCTGTAATTGTTCCCTAAAACGTTGTAATCGCAGGATAAAATAAAAAGAAGCATTCACTTGACAAATAAGAGATGTTTCAAAATGCTCATTGTTTAAATAATTTGGATGTTATTATGTACGGCGGCGATTTGATGCTATTTTTTGTCAAACTATATTTTTGGATTTAAAGAAACTAATTTTAATGTCAGCTTTTGAAATTGCCATCAGTGTTTTAAATTAGCAATGGTTAAATAGGTGAACTAATAAAGAGAACCTAGCATTTTTGGTTTGTTTACATTTCAAACAAAAGTGATTTATTTTAATTGGAAAAGTTTTATGTCAATTGATGTTTGCTCTTACATATAGTAAGTCATATATTTTTTCAATCATTCGTATCAAAATGTTCGCTTTACAATTCCCAGAGAGGTGATTTGCAATTGACCAATAAAACCTTGGATTATTTGTCCTTTTATTATATGGTCATATTCATGAAAGCACTTTTAACCTTCCGTGTGCTAGGTGGGGTACAACAAACGTGAACAAGTCTTTTTTTGTTAAAACGGGACATTTGGTAATCGAGCTTAAAACCGAGTGTGCACATTCGAGCTCAAAGTGGCACATTCCGAACTCGGGAAAATGAAGCGCGCCGCTCCGCGTCGCGCTTCATTTGCCTCCCTCGCTCGGAAATGTGCCACTTTTCGCTCGAATGCGCACATCCTCGTGTTTTTCATATTAATATAATTTACCGTGCACTACTTCAAATCAAAAAATTTAATTTAATTTAATAAATATCGATTTTATATTCGAAAAACTTATTTACCATAGCAATGAGTGGAAGAGAGCGAAAAGATACGATAATCCCGTCAATGCAAGTGAGAGGGAACGATTAAAATTATCGAATTAATTTTTTGTGTAATTTATTGGTCTAAATTATTGCGAATCACTAAGAAATTTTCGTGCAATTAACTTGAATTTCAATAAGGAAACGAAAATTAAAATCTTGTTAGGTTTTCTTAATATTCGGTATCGTAATTGACACGTGTCATTGGAATTCAGTACTCAAGAAAATACTTAATAGTTTATAAGTTGAAGAAAAAGTTTTTTTTTGTATTTTTAGTAATAAATGTCTATTCTAATGCATAAATTAATATGTTTTTTACTTAAACCTATTCATTATTGGTTATTAAAGCAATGAGTGGAAGAGAGCAAAAGATACGATAATCCCGTCAATGCAAGTGAGAGGGAACGATTAAAATTATCGAATTAATTTTTTGTGTAATTTATTGGTCTAAATTATTGCGAATCACTAAGAAATTTTCGTGCAATTAACTTGAATTTCAATAAGGAAACGAAAATTAAAATCTTGTTAGGTTTTCTTAATATTCGGTATCGTAATTGACACGTGTCATTGGAATTCAGTACTCAAGAAAATACTTAATAGTTTATAAGTTGAAGAAAAAGTTTTTTTTTGTATTTTTAGTAATAAATGTCTATTCTAATGCATAAATTAATATGTTTTTTACTTAAACCTATTCATTATTGGTTATTAAAATATATTTCTTATCATTTAAGTGTCATAAAGTACAATTTTAGTTCATTTTATTTTCGGGGCATGGTAAACCCCACCTAGTATGGCATGTGACATTTAGTCACCTAGTATGCGGAGGGTTAATAAAACTGTTACCTATTTTTAAAATTTTGTACATTACTTTATTAAGAGGTTATACACAGTTAGAAGACCGAAAAAAGACGTTTTTTTTATAAATTTTTTTTGAAGACGTATTTTATTTTACAAAAACCAAAAGTATTGATAAATTTAGTGGTAACATCTAAGTTTATAATGGCACTAATGATTTGTAAAAATATTGATCTGGTGTGCTCCTGCAGACGATCTCCTAAAGGTCTTCCAAAAAAAAAGGTGACCACGATTTCTCCGGTATAGTTCATCCGAAATCAAAAAACCAAAAAGATTCTTTTAGTGGATAGATAAAACTAGGTATTAATCAAAGGAATTAGATTTCGGATAATTATTTCTATTTTTAACAAAAATTTAAGTGGCAATTTTGATCGAAAATTCGATTTTCCTTCTTACGAAGTCGCCATTTTGTCAAAAATTTAAATTTCGATTATTCCTTCGATCAATATCTAGTTTTATCCATCCACTAAACAAATATTTTTGGTTTTTTGATTTCAGATGAACTATACTGGAAAAATCCGGGTCACCGACGAACAACTTTTTTTTGGAAGACCTTCGGGAGATCGTCTGCAGGAGCACACCAGATCAATATTTTTACAAATTATTAGTGCCATTATAAACTTAGATGTTGCCACTAAATTTATCAAAATTTTTGGTTTTGTAAAATAAAATACCCCTTCATAAAAAATTAATCAAAAAACGTCTTTTTTGGGCCTTTTAACTGCGTATAACCCCTTAATGTATTTTTAATTATTTTTGTAAAACAGGGTAAATGAGCATATGTTACAATGAAAAAGAATCCATTTAATGGTAAGGAACAAAAGACAATGTTTAGGTCAAAAAATATGCGAGACAGAACGATGAAGCTGAAGGCTATAGCAAGCCTACAGCAGGCCCGTATAGCAAATATTTAGGCGTATGCGTCTGCTATGGGTGCGCTATGGGCCTGCAGCATTTTTACTCCGGTCAAAAACAAATCAATCTAAAACGATCAAATACCAAATTTGGTTTTTACAATTGCAATTCTTTCGTAGTTAAAAGCACGTAATATTTTATTTTGATTGTAAGTAAATACCTATGTGATATAGACAAGATTTAATACAACGCAATTGCACCGCATATTGCATTAAGAACAATTCAGTAAAATAAATAGAAACAGAAGCAAATAAAAACATACTACCTAAGGACTGCTGGTATTTGCCAAATTTTCGGACATCGGAACCACACTTCAGAAAAATTGCACAAAAATTTATAAGCATATGCACACACATAAAACACCCGGCCACGTCTGATATACTTAAGGCGCTATCGCCCGCGCATTTGCTATACTTAAATTCCATTTGTCAAATTCAAATCGTATGCAAAATTGTGCCAATTACTTTGCGAAGCCACGCCTCTTTTTCTTGGCACATGCATTTCACGTGCACGTGAACTGATGACGTCGTATAGAATGTTCGAGACCCCCCACGTTGTTGTTTACATGCCGAAGCTTATCTGTTTCCTGTTACACGAATGCCCTGCAATTTTATAGAATACGATTCTAAATAACTGCTTCAAAATTAATCTAAATTAAAGAGAAACACAGCCCTTTAAAATACCAATGCACCCCATAAACGAACACTCCATAAACGTACACCCTATAACTAACCTATAATTTGAATTTCTTAATTTTGAGGCTTTTCTATTAAAAATATTACAACCCCAATTTTTTCCCAACTAACTAATACATATAAAATCATCCCTTAAAATAAAAAGGCCGTAAAAGTTTCTACGACCGTTTAACTGTTTTATAATAAATAATAAAGCAGTCCTCTCAAATTATTTTAAAAAATTCCAGGAACGTTTCTGTTGAAGTCAAAATCACCCGAATTTTTTTCCAAGTACAAGTACAAGTAGTTAATGCATTCATTAATCACCCCCCAGCATAACAGAACCGTAACGGCTTCTACGATTTTTGTAAGTTTGCCCAAATGCAATATGTAAGGAAAAATTATTTAAAAAAAAATTTCGGACATTTCTGCTCAAGGCCAATAAACTAAATACATTTTCCCCTAAAATTAGAGGGGCATATTTATATGTACCTTAATAATTTTTATGATTTTTTAACCTTCTTTGTATCATACCTATTTACCGAAATTATTTTAAAAAATATTAGATGCATTTGTGCTGAAGAGAAAACAGTCCCAATTTATTTTCAATTTGGTAATACATCTATAAATCACCCCTTAAAATATAAGTGCAGGATTTATACCGTAAAAGTTTCTAAAAATGTTTAACTGTTTTATAATAAAGCATCCAATGCAAATTAGTTTAGAAAATTGCAGGAACGTTTCTGTTGAAGTTAAAACCACCCCAATTTTTTCCTAAGTAATTAATACATTTATTAATCACCCCCAACATAACAGAACATTATTTATGTCGTAACGGCTTCTACAATTTTTGTAAGTTATCCCAAATGCAATCTTTAGAGAAAATATTATTTAAAAAAAAAATTCCGGACATTTATGCTCAAGTTATAATAATCTCCATTTTTTCAGAGGGCTAATAGACTAAATACATACTTCCTACAATTAAAAAGACATATTTATATATACCCCAATAGATTTTATGGTTGTTTAACATTCTCTGTACCATACCTATTTACTGAAATGAATTTAAAAAATATTAAGCGTATTTTTGCTGAAGGGAAAACAGTCCCAATTTATTTTCAAGTTGCTACTACATCTATAAATCATCCCTTAAAATATAAGTGCAATATTTATACCGTAAAAGTTTCTAAAAATGTTTAACTGTTTTATAATAAAGCATTCAATGCAAATTACTTTATAAAATTGCAGGAACGTTTCTGTTAAAGTAAAAAAAAACCTCAATTTTTTTTCACATAGTTAATACATTTATTAATCACCCCCCAACATAACAAAAAAAAAATTATTTATGTCGTAACAGCTGCAACAATTTTTGTCAGTTTTCCCAAATACAATCTGTAGAGAAAATATTATTAAAAAAAAAAATTCCGTACATTTATGCTCAATTTATAATAACCTCAATTTTTTTAGAGGGCTAATAGACTAAATACATACCCCCTAAAATTAGAGAAACATATTTATATATACCTCAATAGATTTTATGATTTTTAAACATTCTCTGTATCATACCTATTTACTCAAATTATTTTAAAAAATATTGAAAACACCCCAATTTTTTTTTTTCAAGTAGTTAATACATTTAATAATCACCCCCCAACGCAACAAAGCCGTATTTATATTGTAACGCTTTCTAGAATTTTTTTTTCTTGCCCAAATCCAAGCTGTAAGCAGTACATTATTTCTTAAAAAAATTCAGGACATTTCTGTTCACGAGATAAAATCCTTAACATTTTTCAGATAACTAATAAACTAAAATACACACCCCCTAAAACAAGAGGGGCATATTTATATGTACCTTAAAAGATTGTATGACTTTCTAACTTTTACTCAAATTATTTAAACAAATATTAGGTGCATTTTTGCTAAAGGCAAAACAACCCCAATTTATTTTCAAGCAGTTCATACATGTACGACTTTCATCACGAATAAATAATAGAGAATTAAAAGCCCAAATAAGGATAGTACCAAATCTTGTTGTTCCCAATTAAGACTCGAGATTATTACAAAGCCTATCAAGGTGAAGGTGAAAGGACAAAAAATGAAATACAATATCGTCTTAGAAAAGATACTCAAACACGTAGGTGCTCTATAAAACTAAGTGCTGACAAGATAACAGAAGTATCTATCGTTAAGAAAGTGAAAGCTTTTACGACATCTCCTGAGGGAAGTTCTCCTACAATACCAATAAGCGTCATTATGTAAGTGAGGGTTCGAACACATCGGAGGACCACTAAAGCTTTTATTTCTTAGAGCTACGTGCCGATAATGGGAGCTTAAAAAGTAATCAACTACAAGTCCAGATGCTCGCTGATAAAAACGAGTGCAATTCCTCAATTAGAAGCCACCCATTCCCTCCTATCTAGTCTTTTTTACTTCTATAATTAAATTTTTCGACTCGCATCCCCTTCTTCTGCGACTGTTTATAAAAATTAATCCGATCTCGAGCGAAAACGATATAGAAATGTCGTTTGCCAATTTTGAAACGAAGACCCTAATTTGCTTTAAACTGATTTCGTGAGTTGTCTACGATTCCACGAGAACTGAAAATGTTAAGTTATTCTTGAAGTGCTTGAAGCCACTCGAAGTAATGCCACGAACTTGTAGTAAAGTTAGTTATTTCTCTCGAAGTTAAGCTGCTTCTATAATACTTATAATTGCGAATGATCTGATATTTCGTGGAACGTAAATTAGTAATCTAAAACTGTTTCAAACTATTCTTTTCTTCTGTATCAAGTGGAAGAAAATTAAAAACGCTATATTCGAGAACAGCCCACACATAATCTCAATTTAAAATTTTAATCAGATATACATACATATTTGATTTTCATTTTATGAATTGAAACTTGTATAAATAACTACTTTATGCGTTTTTATATTAGGTAATATAATATTTGTGAATAAAATCTTTGAACGCGTAATTATACGCAAATGATTAGTTTAATTACTTATCCCTACTAAAAAAAAATCCTTTGATAGCTATCTAGTTTTTAAATGCCTTCAAAAGATAAAACCCCATGCAATTAACATGGGATTATGGGTTTATGCGAAATTTCATTTCACCAATTAAATTGTGTAACTTATGAGTTACTGATTAAAAGTTTAAATACAACCATGATCCGAAAATCAATAATTTAAGGGTAATTAAAATTTTTTATAATTTTTTTCGTTTATTATAATGTCTAATAAATGACTTCATGACATAGTTCTTGAGTTTGCGATTTTAAAAAATTGCCTAGTCTAATATGGAAAAACCAAAAACCTACACTTGTAATTGAAGTTTTGCCTGCCTTACTTTTTTAGAAATGGTCAGATTCTTAAAATTATTTCTTGTTTCTTAGAAACTTTATCAAATATGTCCCATTCAATAGTTTAACCAAAAAGTTTCTAAATAATTCTGTTTTCTATGATAGGTAAAGTAATGTCTTACATTTTCAATTGAATCAATGCCTTTCGTGCTTTTTTAAGGGCAGTAGGAATTTTTGTATATTTTTTAGTTTGTTCTAAACTCTAATAAATAACTTGCATGCAATAATATTCCTGCATTTGCGATTTTAAAAAATTGTGTCCTTCATCGTAACTAAAATAACATTTACAGACCGATCAATAACTTTTTAGGGGTAGCTAAAATTTTCTAATTATTTTTCTAGTTCGTTCAACTCTTCAGTAAACAACTAGTATTTTATACAAATATTTGATTTTAAAAAATTGTGTTTTTATCATAGAAATAAAACGTGTTACATTTACAATGGAATCAATGCCTCTCGTGTATTTTTAGGGCTAACTGGAATTTTGTAAATGTTTTTTTGGTTTTTTCAAAGCCCTAGTAAAGAACTTCTATGCAATGCTTTTCAAGAATTTGCGATTTTATAAAATTGTGTTTTCCATCATAGGTAAAATAACATCTTACATTCGCTTTCGAATCAATGTCTTTCCTGTATTTCTAGGGGTAGCTAGAATTTTTTTATTTTTCTAGTTTGTTGTAAATTTTAATAAATAATTTTCATGCAATAGTTTTCCAAAATTTGCGATTTTATAAAATTGTATTTTTCATCATAGGTAAAATAACGTATTACATTTCCAATCGAATAAAATGCGTTCCTGTCTTTTTAGGGGTAGCTAACAATTTTTTATTATTTTTCTGGTTTATTCTAAACTTTAATAAATAATTTTCATGCAATAGTTTCCCGGAATTTGCGATTTTTTAAAATTATGTTTTTCATGATAGATAAAATAACGTATTACTTTTCCAGTCAAAAAAATGGCGTTCCTCTTTTTTTAGGGGTAGTTAAAATTTTTTGATTATTTTTCTGGTTTGTTCTATACTTCAATAAATCATTTTCGTGCTATAGTTTTCGGAATTTTCGATTTTTTAAAGTTGTTTTTCATGATAGGTAAAATAACGTTTTACATTTCCAGACAAATAAATGGCGTTACTGTCTTTTTAGGGGTAGCTAAAATTTTTTGATTATTTTTCTGGTTTGTTCTAAACCTTAATAAATAATTTTCATGCAATAGTTTCCCCGAATTTGCGATTTTATAAAACTGTATTTTTCAATATGAGTAAAATAATTTCCAATCGAATTAATAGATTTACTGCCGTTTTAGGAGTAGCTAGAATTTTTTAATTATTTTTCTAGTTAGTTCAACTTTTCAGTAAATAACTCCCATGCAATAGTTTGTACGAATTTTCGATTTCAAAAAATTGTGTATTTTACCATAGGAAAAAAAAACTTCTTACATTTTCAATCAAATCAATGGCTACCTTACATTTTTAAAGGTAGTAGTTAGATACGTTTAATTATTTTTATAGTTCACGATAAACTTTAATAAATAATCTATGTACATTAATACCCAATTGAGAAATGATATTAAAAAAACTTATTTGGGGCCACACTCTTGCTCATCTTTTAAGATTTTTTATAAATAACTTGCGTTTATGACTTTAAAGAATTATCTATGTAAGTATCCTTGTATGTGATTCAATAAATAAGAAATTTTTTATTAAAAAACATTTTTTCGCTCAATTCATATTCATTTATTTTGTACCTAACGCACTAATTAATAAATAACGAGCTGCACTGTAAATTAATATGACACACAATAGGTGTACTAGTGTTTGCAAACGTACATTCAATTATATCCTCTAATTACTTGACCACTGCCAGCTTCTCTTTGAAACGCTGCTGTTTACATCGAATGCATTTTGTGCGCGCGGTTTAATTACCAGCAAGGCAGAAAGATTCGTACTAAAGACTGAAAACGAGCGGTCCGAGCCAAACTTTTTGCAAACTACGAAAGAAAAACCGGACAGACTAAATAGTAATTTTATATAAAAGTTGTCCAGATGCTCCCGACGCAAAGCTTGTGCATTCGGTCGAGCGGGAAGAGGAATAAAAATCTTTTGAAGGATAACTCGTACGCTAACAAATTTACTTCGTAAAAAGGATGTGGAAGTAAATCTTGCGTTAGTTTTATTGGAAAAGGACATCCCGTGCGATTGAAAACCGGAAACGATTACGTAGTCTGTTTATTAATGCATTTCAATAAAACAGACTTCAAAAGGACGTGTACCTTTCAGAAAGAACTTAACGTACCGATACCAAGATTATCTTTGTCGATCTTAATTGAAATTATTATCGAACCGGCTACCGTTTTCTAAGAAAGCGGTTCGCCTACTATTCCGTTTTTATTTTATTTTTTTTTTAATAAAATAGGAAAACGAAACAGGGGCACTCTTTTCTATAAAGTTCAATTCAAAGTTTGGGAAATAGAAGGCGCATCGTTTCGGAAGCGTTCCGTTTTTATTCGATAGGAAAAGACATTAATGCAACCCTTAAAGTCGGGGTCTTTCATTAACTTCCAGAGTGACGTTTTTAGGGTCACGTATCTCTATAAAGGTTTTTGTGTACATCGTGTGAAATGGTCGAGAAAACATGCGAACTTCCAACTATCCGACTGTTCGTGCCTGTTAAGTACAGTAATGCTTTGTTAATCCGCATTTTTGATCGTCTAAAAAAAATGGTTCGCCGTGTTTTTCACGTCCGTCGAGAATTTTTGGAGGTATGCTTCTTTTGGCGCGTCGAGAGCAGAATTTTAGCAGGTAACGAAAAAAATTCGATGACCCCTTGACATACAAAAAAACCGAATTTGATGAGTCCGAAAAAAGCTATTAATTTGGGCGAACTTAACTGTTATAAGCATACACAAGTAACATAAAATAAATAATTAATAATGTTAAAACATTTCGAAATATGTAGAGCAGTGTTTCCCAACCTTTTTTTAACATTCCCCACCTAAGTCACTCTAAAGATTTGATGCATATAATATATAACATACATAGAGTAATTAAATTCGATAAGCAACAATACCGCAGAAAACTTATTAGTCCTCATTCTGATTCTAATTTTTTTATATGAGTCAAAAAATTTAATACGTGTGCGCAAGGTTGGAAAATATTTATTAGCTTTCCCGGTATTTTATAAATATTCAATAAAAACACAAATTGCAAAATATCAGCAGTAAGAAAAGTTTAAAAAATTTTTAAATGACTCACAGTTGATGTTTTCAAAATCGATGTTTTGGAGCCCTTTCGCCCAGCCAATTGAAAGACCATTTGTAATTCTGAAAATACAAATAATTATTAATTTTAAAACGAAAAACCCGAAATAGATTGAATCGTTTAATTTAATTGAAAATTGATTCTGAACTAAACTTTTAAAACAATTTCTGACAGTTATTTTAATAAAAAATCTTACCAAAACTCTAATCGAGCTTCGATTTGGTTGTAAAACGCACTGATTATTAATAATGAGTTTAATTTTAATTAATTTAATATTAAATTTGAAGAACACAAGTAATGTTGTTACACTACAAAAGCAAAGGAAATACTAAAAGTTTTGTTTGTTAAAACGAATCGATAACTTATGCTATTACAAGTGTTGGAATAATAATCTTTAAAAATAAACACATAAGATTGAGTTTTGTATAAAATTAGACATATGGAAATTTGTTATCATTTTCGAAGGTATAATCTTTAACTTTTCTTCGGCTCTATCGCAAGGCGTTGAACTTGGCCCGACTTTCACTTCTAGAATTTTGTTAATCATTCAATACAGTCAACTCCCGGTTTTCATATACGGTTTTCTCCCATAAATTGTCTACAATTTGCTCAACCCCTTGACATACAAAAAAACGAATTTATGAGTCCGATAAAAACTATTAATTTGACTCAACTTAACTGTTATGAGCATACACAAGTAACATAAAATAAATAATTAATAGTTTTAAAACATTTTCAAAAATGTAGCGCAGTGTTTCACAACCTTTTTTTAACATTCCTCACCTAAGTCATTTTAAAATTTGGATGCCCCCTTATGTAACATTTTTTTCCTATTTATTGAAGACAGTTCTTGGTGTCTTAGAGACGTCAAAATCTACAATGACACCCTAAATGATTGACGTCTCCCAGACGACATTGTATGTCAAAGGGTTAATAATTGCCAATAATGCTTAAAACTGTTTTTTATAAGTACAGGTAACCCTCTTATAACACGGTAGATAGGTTTCTAGAAAATGCAGTGTTGTATAAAACCTTGTTATATGAGACCCAGAACTAGCACAAAAAGGAGAGTAACGTTTTGAAAACCTATTATAAACAGCCCTTGTGTTAGATTTAAAATATTTCAAAAAAAAAAATTCGGATTTTTCTACATATTGAAAAACATATAGCAGCGGTAATTATTTTGGACATTTAGACATCTAGAAACGGGCTTATAAAGGGAACTACAACAAAACCCCACCTAAATAAAATTGTTACCAATATAGGATAACATAAAAAGCCCAATCAAAATGCCATCTTTCGATTTCTCGACACATTTTTCCCGCCTCAAGTAAGGCCAGATTTCCCGGGAATTCTCGCTTGGGGAAGTCTCGACCAGCAACTCTAGTGCGTATTTTAAATAGCAAGGTATTAATTTTTTTTTAAATTAGGTAGAGCTCGTCAAGAGCTCTCTAAAAATTAATAATCAATTACCATGTGGTTGAACTTAAAAAAAAATTGTTTATATGTAGGCACTATCTAACAAAAAGATGTTTGTCCTCAGCGTATAATTAAAAATTACAGGACTGCATTTGTACCGCCAAAACCCCAATTTCAAAATTACTTTTTTAAATTTTTTTTATTCAAAACTACAACACTGTAGTTATACCTAATTTCGATTGCGATTTGTTTCTTGTCCCTTTTAATTTTAATTTTTTTTTAAATGACGATGGATTGAACGCGTTAATGTGTTTACGGGCGACCTCTTTGTTCGAAGAGCAGTGGTTTTCAAACTTTATGTAAAAAAAATCTAATCTTGGCGCCTTCCCACTGCACATCTATGCCCCGATTTACACGGTTGATAGGTTGCGGAGAAAACCGTGCAAATCGAAAACATATATGTATATGCGTATAATATGCATAAATTAGGCAGTTACTTTTAGAAATCAATTAATTATTTCTAACGTAAAATAATTATAAAATCTTTTAGTGTATTCTTTCGTGGAAAAATACTGTCTAGTGTAGAAACGCCGATTTTGGACACTTTAGGGTTTTTTAGTGACTTCAATTAATTTTTAAGTACGTATAGTAAAATAGCATAAGCTCAACAAATTAATTGTTATTTACGCTTAAAAAGTTATAAGGAGTCAGATAATGACAAAAATAAGATGTTTTGTAATTCAATTACTTCAAAAATAATGTTATTACTTAAAATTTTAAGGCAATTGCCTACTTTCACTGTTTTTAGACACTTTAAGCAATTTAATGACAGTTTTGGACAAAAGAAATTAAATTACCTATAAGTCATTAAAAAAATTATTAATCAAAAAATAATTTGACTGCATTATCTTCAATAATATTAAGAAAATACATTTAATATAACTGGAAAGACATTAAAAACGACTCCGTAGCCAAGACTATTACTTATTTAACTGATTTTTTGTGTTTTTAATTTTTTTTTTATAAAGATAGTTATTAAATTCGTTGGCGCTTCAAACGTGACATACAATAGCTTCTATGATACTCAACGATGCTTTTCGCACAGTTCCTATAGTAACAATATTTAGCCAAATCAGTGACGTCCAAAGAATTGTCTTTTTCAATAACTAAAAATGCACATTTTGTACGTATAGCAAAAATTTATATTTTAAATTGTTTTTACTGTTAAAGATTTTTAGAATTTTAATTTTTATAAACCTCGTAAAAGAAAAATCGTGTAAATCCAGGTATAAGTGTAGTTTTCATTGTAGATTTTGGATATAAGTTAATGTGCAATTTACCCTCGGGAAAATGTGCACAAAAGTACGTCGCTTTATTTGGGTATAATACTCATTTTTTAAAATTTTAAAAATTTATGTAAACAAACGCGATAAATACAAGGATGTGCGCATTCGAGCGAAAAGTGGCACATTTCCGAGCGAGGGAAGCAAATGAAGCGCGACGCGGAGCGGCGCGCTTCATTTTCCCGAGATCGGAATGTGCCACTTTGAGCTCGAATGTGCGCACTCGGTTTTAAGCGTAATTCACAATAATTAATTTTCTTCCTAAATAATACCGAAAGAAACCGTGTACATCGAAATCATAATTTTTTGTATGGAATATGTAGTAAATCGAAAAAAAAAAGGAAAATATGCATAAGTTGGTTATCTATTTTTAGAAATTAATATTTTTTTGAAAATTTTGTAATATTTTAATTAGGTACGGTATTCTTTTCTTTTTAAATTCAAAAATTATTATAAACAAATGCAACAAATACGAAGATGTGCGCATTCGAGCGAAAAGTGGCACATTTCCGAGCGAGGGAGGCAAATGAAGCGCGACGCGGAGCGGCGCGCTTCATTTTCCCGAGATCGGAATGTGCCACTTTGAGCTCGAATGTGCACACTCGGTTTTAAGCATGATTCACATTAATTAATTATTTTAAAATTTACTTTATTTACTTCATTTTCACCACTTCAATACTTCATTACACCAAATCAAAGATTTAATGCGAATTGCATGAATTTTTATCGAGATTTAAATAAATATCAAATTTTGGTCTGTTCGAACACCAAAGTGTGGATTATCGAGACATTACTGTACGCACTACGCGTAAGAAAACATTTAAAAAAATTAAAACGCGGTTTTTAGCTTACGCAAAAAGAAAACCCTACACCTGATTTTTTAATTAAAAGAAGCAGGTCGCAATAAAAAAATAAGTTGTAAAATGTCGAAGCTCTAATTAGAGAAGTAAACGCGTAATTTAAAATTCAAAGAAGCGTTTCTTTTTGCTTCAAAGCCTAAAACGCGGCGCAAGTATGTCGTTAAATTCAGCAAATAAGACGAGCTACAAACAAATGTTTCTCCGATGATAAATAGAAAATCAAAAGACATCCCTCGAACGTCTAACATAATTTATTTTCGATGTTATGAAGTTATCGTCGGTCCCTTTACAAATGTACGCTATAAATTTACAATATCTCATTAATTTTCCTCGCTCTACGAAAAGTTATCCAATTCCCATTTTAATATTAATACTTTATATTAAATGCAAAAGTGGCAACGCGAAGCAACAAGGACGATCTTCCTCTCGAAAAAAGAAATGCATTAATACGCTTCATAAAAAATTAAGTTGGTAAGAAACACAATATCCTAATTTAAAAATCTGACACAGATTTATAATTTAGATCTTCCCCCGAAAAAAAAACGTATAAATATGAAAATATGAAGGCAAGTTAAATAAAGCTAAATATACGAAAGTGAAAAGGAGACGATAAGAAAAATCCAGTAAAAATATTCCCGGTGGATTATTTTCGCGCACATTACATCTGTTAAGAAGCGAATTGAATAAAATGGGAATTAGGGGTTCCACTTTAAAACCAACTACTGCTAAAATCTGGCTCGAAATTACGAAACGTGGATGGAATATGCGCTCGGCCGGATTAAAATAATTCTGGAATACAATAAAGTTGACTTGACTGGCGTTCTTCGGATTAAAACTAAGAACTGATCGTAATTCTCTCGTATTTTATTTATCAGAGACGTACGATCGCGAAAGGCAATTATGCCCGTTTTTATACTTGACGGATTACAGTCGAACCTCGTTAGGTCGAATTTCGAAAACTCGAATTTTTCATTAGGTCGAAGCGTTTTACAATTCCCTAAATTCAAGTTTCCATTAGTAAATATTTCGATAACTCGAAGTTAAATTTTACAACTTTTCATAAAAGTACAATACCTGGTACGATTAAAGAACGGGTTTATTTGGTGTTATTTCTGGTCAAAATGGCTATTGTTAAATAGGATGAAAAGGTTGAAACCTACTACAAGACTTTGATGTTTTGACGTCGGCACTTCAATTGGATTTAAATACTAATTTATGTTAAAATGCTTTCTCAACAGTTATAAAATTTAAAATGGTTTTACCGTTTCTTTTACTAGAAAAGGGACTATTTGGCCTTTTTGTTTTCGTTCTGGTGGTTATTCGTTGAGCAGGAGTACGATCAAATGTATTTTTGTTATTTATAGTTTATAACAGTGTGTAACATCAAGTCTAAAAGAATTAAATACTTTTTATAAAATTATTTACCGATCAACAAGGAGTGTAACAAAAATTAAAAAAAAGGTCAAAGGAGTGTAATTTTTCAACTTGGAAAAAGCTATGATTGAATGGTTTTGGTATACACGTAGTAAAAATATTCTGGTTTCGGGAGATCATTGGTAAAATTTGTAGAAACCCAACATTTTGGATCCATGAAGCAAAAGACAATTTTAGATTACTTTCAAACCAATAATAAATAAGATGTAAATAATCATATTACCTAAATACTTAACACTAGATTTACCATACCAGTCAAAATGACTGGTTTAACCATTTTGCGTTAAAATTCCTACTTCACCTTAATTTTTTTTTTAAACTTTTTCATGAGTTTTGCTACGATAAAAAAATGAATGATAGACATTCATTTTTAGTTTTTAGTTCATAATCAAAAAGCTTGCGATTATCATCGGTACTTAGGTATACCAAACCAGTCAAAATGATTGGTGCATTTGTTCTATCTCAGTATACACAGCTATAAAAAAATATAAATACCGCCTAATTTGGCATGTCATGCAAAACATTTGATACTAGTGAAAACTCGTAATAATGGTAATAATGATTACAATATAAAAAATTTCAGTCGCTGATTGAATTTTGAAGCGTGTTATTTGTGCAATTTTTTTGACCTTTTTTTTGATACTGTGATACTCAAAGCTATATTCTATGGTAAGGAAACTGAATACAGAAAAAAATATAATCGTATGCTCATCCCATCAGCCTTCTTTAATTTTTTTATAATATGTGAGGCCCATAAAAAAGTAAAACGGAAGAAATATTCTGTATTTTTGAAAAATGTACTCAAAGTAAAATCTGCATATGTAAAAATTGTGGCAAATTCAATACTACTATATAAATTTCTGATTCAGAATTGAAATAAAATTTCGAATTGCTTTTTCTGTAATAAAAAATATGTTCATATACCTATATTATGTTTTCGATCTTGAATCATACAGCAGTGAATTTATGTTTAGAAATCTGAATATAATTATGTTTTAATTAACTCAATAAAAAATTAATAATTAATAAAATGTTTTAAAATTAACCTAACCGAAGTAAATTATCATTTTTTGAAAATATATAAAGACTAAAACCCGCAATAACTATTTTTACCGACACCAGTCATTTTGACTGGTGTCGGTAAAAATAGTTATAGTCAAATTGCCGGTAAATATAGTGTTAATAACAATAAATAATATTAATAATTGTTGACAAATTTTAGTTATTTTGTATAAAGGATGGCAAATATAGAAAAATATTTAACTCGACTTTATTTGATAACTCGAATTATTTTTAGTTTCCCTTCAACTTCGACTTATCGAGGTTCGACTGTAACCTAACAATATTTAATTTATTCATAATACCTGCTTTATATATATAAAAAACAACAAACTTAACTATTTAACCGATTAACCAGTTAGTTAACTGATTTAACCCATTAATTTCGCTTGGCTGGTTCGTTGACAAACTAGTTAACCCGATTCAACTTTCAGGCCGGTTTAGTCGACCAAATTATACAGAACTAATCAAAAAATAAAAGTTATACGCCCCTAAAGTGTTTTAATTTAATAATTTGCACCTTTGAATAAAAAAAAAACGATTTTTGTACATATGTACGCGCATTAGAAGTTATACTTCTTTGCGTAACTACATTAAATATGGTCAAGTGTAAGAATCAATATAAATTAATTTAATAAATACAAGGATGTGCGCATTCGAGCGAAAAGTGGCACATTTCCGAGATCGGAATGTGCCACTTTGAGCTCGAATGCGCACACTCGGTTTTAAGCATGATTCACAATTATTTAGGCAGATAAATTAGACGAAAAATCATTTGAAGAACTTTAATCGTTCCCTCTCGCTCACATTCACGAGATTTTCGTATCTTTTCGCTCCCTTCCACTCATTGGTATGGTAAAAAGGCTTTTTGAACGTAAAATCAATATTTGTTAAGCTAAATTTAAATTTATGGTTCGAAAGATCAAAGGATAAAGTAGACAAATGTAATAAGTAGGGGGAAAGTGGCATGAAACAGCCAAGTTTTGAAAAAGCCATTATCAATTACGCGGTAGTTTTCATACGAATCGTTTATGTATTATTATTTTAAGATAGCAACACTAGCCAGATATCCCCCACAAAAATTTGACCGTTCACCGTCAATAAACGGCGCCGATACGACGTATTGAAGATTTTGTCGTCAAAAAGTAAGGTTTTGAGTTCAGTTTATTTGTTTTCTAACGCCTATACGTATAAAACTAATAATAATATGATTACACTATAATTTTATAGATATATTAGGCCTTATAATAACGTATATATTTTGTAGACTAATCTTTGATTTCATAGTAATTTTCGAGATTTTGTTTCTTGAGAGAATATGTTTTGAAATAGCCGGACTGCAGTGTAATGAAAAAGCCACCTTTTAATTGCATAAAATGCAATAATAATTGTAGTAACAGCAATCAAGAGTGGTACCGATGCAAAATTGTAATTGTTGGGCATATAAATCCTGTGGCGTAAAAGGGAAATTGCATTATTTTTGCTAAAAACGTTTTTAAGTTTTTGCAATGATTGATCTCAAACGTCAAATTTTTTGACATTTTCCTAGATTTATGTAAGTAAATATTTTATCGAGAGTTTGCGTTATTTAAAACGTTTTATAATTATATAAGATCTAAAATTATAGCTTAAGATTATTATTAAATAATATCTTCGTTAATGTGCAGTTTTAATCTTGTAATAAGAACATGGCTTTTTCAATACTTGGGTTGGCTGTTTCAATACCTATAGGTTATGAAAAAGCCAAAATTTATTTTTTTTATAAATGATTAGAAGTCGAAAAATATCGTTAATGTTGAAAAATGTTTTATGACATTACGTACATAAATGCATGAACAATAACAGATTAAAAAAAAAATTTGATTTATTTATGTCCTTCTATATTATTTATCCCTTTTTTTAAAACTGGCTGTTTCATGCCACTTTCCCCCTACTAAGATGTGCGCATTCGAGCGAAAAGTGGCACATTTCCGAGCGAGGGAAGCAAATGAAGCGCGACGCGGAGCGGCGCGCTTCATTTTCCCGAGATCGGAATGTGCCACTTTGAGCTCGAATGCGCACACTCGGTTTTAAGCGTAATTCACAATAATCGATTTACTTAGACGGCTAACTTGTCAAATTAGCTGTGCGGGCGCAACTAAAATTTTACGCTCAACGCCCTAAAAGAAGTATAGCTTAAAAAAAAAAAATAAAGTGTCCGTTTTCCAACTTGGAGAAAACCATGATTGAATGGTTTTGGTATACACGTAGTAAAAATATTCTGGTTTCGGGAGATCATTGGAAAAATTTGTAGAAACCCAACATTTTGGATCAATAAAGCAAAAGACAATTTTAGATTACTTTCACATCAACAATAAATAAGATGTAAATAACCATATAACCTAAATACTTAATAACAATAAATAATGATAATTGTTGACAAATTTTGGTTATTTTGTATAAAGAATGGTAAATATAGATATGATATATACACAGAAAAGTATTACACTCGACTTTTTTTTTTTGATAACTAAAATTATTTTTAGTTTCCCTTCGACTTTGACTTATCGAGGTTTGACTGTATAAAATTTTGCAATCCGCCCATTAGATTTTTTTTTCTTCTCCCAAGTGCGAATTTACAGGCACAATTTAAGTGCAATTAAAAATTAATAAAGGGGCTAAATGCGCAAACAAAACTACTCCGAAGCGAAATTAAAACCGGAGTTTAATATCGAGTTAATTTGGCGCAATTTTCTAATAAATAAAATACGATTGTAATTAAACTATTCGGGGCCTTAATTACAAGGCCGAGACCTCAGGTTTAATGCGAATTTAAATAGGACGAAATTAGATCCAGGAGCTCCGACAATAAAACCCTTCCTAATTTCTTGTTAATAAAATCATACGAAAGTAGGGAAAAAAATCGCATCAAAGATTTGGCGGGCGAGAATTGCCGCAAGTTAGCCGACAACTTTCGTACGAAATATTTTTTCGAAAAAAAAGAGAGGCGGAAAGTAATAAATAGGCTTTATTTCGATTGGTTTAATACAGCTATATGAAAAGCTCTCGCAGCAAATTGAATTGGAAAAAGTTTTTCAAAGTTTAGCAATAAAAAAATAATTAAAGATCAAAGGATATTCGGTTTAGAATTCCAATAGCTAAAAATTGTTTGGCAATTACATAAAACTACTGATTTGCCATTCGGCAATATCGGCCGATAATCCGGATTCAATTCAAAGAAGAGCCGTTTTGATTAATTCGCATCGAATTAAAACGCTACAGCCAAAAGCTAATCGCAAAAAATTAAAATACAACGTTAACAACAAACTTCGAAAGAGTTGAAATTAGAAGAAATATGCAGTCAAACGTTTACGAAAGGCAAATAAATTGTAATAAAAAGCTCGACGTGGTACATTTTGATTTCGGCAAGAATAAAATTAATTTGATTTTTTTTGAATCGCCAGGATGCATATTTACTCAAATTTAATTGTCCTTTAATGAATAAAAATCGCATTCAAATGGTAGCATTAATTTTTGAGACACAAGCAATTTGTGCCCAAGACATGTGTATTTTAGCCCCAAACAAATAAGAATATTTAAATGCGGTCTATAACAGATTAAAACAAACACAAGTCTTCATATTGCGTGCGTTTTTTAATAATTTTTTTTATTACATTTTATATTGCAAGGGGATATTCCTACGTACCCCTAGCAACTATAACCGGTGTCATTTCTTGGCGCGCTCGCTCTAAAATAAAAATAAAACTAAATATATAAAAAAAAATACCCATTGTCTCACAAAAAAAAAATCGTAGCGCCGTTATTTTCGATGCAATCATTAGAAACGAGACGGATTCGGAATTCTGAGACTTTTCTACATAAGATACATGTAAAATAAGTATAGGGCGCAACGTAAATTTTCGAAAATTAAAAATTGCCATTTTAGGTCCACTTTTTTGCACAATTTTGAACTTTAAAAAAATTGTAGCGCCGTTATTTGTGGATGGATCTTTAAAAACTACACAGATTCAGATTTGGCAGTCATTTTGGCTTCGGATAGGCCTAAGAAACCATAAGCGTGCTATTTCAAAGCGTTGAGAATAACGTTTTTCTTTTTGAAAAAACATGGATTTTAACCCATGTTTTTTTGGCAAAAAATGAAAAAAATAGAATTGCTTTATATTGCAAGGGGATGTTCCTACGTTCCCCTAGCAACTATAGCCGGTGTCATTTCTTGGCGCTCTCGCTCTAAAATATAAATATTCGATAAACTAAATAAATTAAAGAAAGTACCCCTTTTCTCACAAAAAAAATCGTAGCGCCCTTATTTTGAAAAAATTCTGAGTAATTATAAGTCTTATAAGAAATGTAAAAATAATGGAATCATAATTTTGCTCAAAAAGTATCATAATAAAAATTGAAAAAGTAAGAAAAAATAATTTTTTTAATCATCAATTTATTAAGCTAAAAATTAGTCCATGGTGTCCGTAAAAGCTTTCTATCACCTGCATAATATACTAAATTTTCAAAGTAATCGATTATTTTCCAATTTTTACTTATTTAGACTTTTTGAAGGGACTGATATAGATTAAGGTCTAAAATTTTCAGGATCTTTATACTTCTGTATTGTCTACATATCCATAAAATATCATTAAGATATTTACAAAAGGCTTAAGGGAGGGTGGCATAAAGGGGGTAGGTAGCCCAAAGCGGGTAACGGCCCTTATATGGATATATTATATATTAGCTGAAATTTATATATTTATTTACACTGCCAGTACCCAGCCTAATTGATGTCATACTACTTTTGACACCTAAGATGCTTAATAACGTCAAAAAAATTAAAAAACAAAAATTTTCATAATTTTGTAAAATGTTTGAAATTAATTTAACTTCAATTACTACTAAAACCCTTCACACTAACCCATTTTTTATAATGGAAGTTTTCTTTTACAATAAACTAGTTTTATTATTTGACTAAATATTTTAATATCCATCCATTATTTTTTACGTTAATGCATCAAAACTAAGAAATGTGTGTTTGGGCAAAGCGGGTAGGTACCAGAAGTAGTAATTTGATTATAATTGATAGGAATAAATTGGTATTAAAAATGAGTGATTTAAAGCGTTGAAGCAATTAAGATTTAAAAACAATGGTAAACCGAAGTAATATTAAGATTGGAACAAATTAGCAGTTATAATATGAAAATGCTTAATATAACTTCATACTAATGTTACTGTCAAGAAAATGTCACGTGTAGATAATTTTTTTTCAAAGGTTTTGATTAATCCGATTGGTTTATGAGAGCCTACCCGCTTTAGGCCCCACTGTCGGGCAAAATGGTTAATTTCTAACATTTTATATTTTTGAATTTATTTCTACAATTAAAGCAAAAATGTAATTATTTTTTTTTATAAAATTAAAGTTTAATAATTGTATTACGTGAATCTAAAAAAGAAACACTTTTTTTCAGCCGAAGTGGTTCATATTAATGCATGAACCTTAACCTAACCGCTTTAGGCCACCTTCCCCTATCCCCCTATGGCCTTTAAATTCATGGTTCGAAAGTACAAAGAAAAAAGTAGACAAATGTTATTAGTACTAAGATGTGCGCATTCGAGCGAAAAGTGGCACATTTCCGAGCGAGGGAGGCAAATGAAGCGCGACGCGGAGCGGCGCGCTTCATTTTCCCGAGATCGGAATGTGCCACTTTGAGCTCGAATGTGCACACTCGGTTTTAAGCATGATTCACGATTATTAATTTATTTTCTTAGACCGCTAACTTCATATTATTTAATTTTCGTTAGCTGTGCGCGCGCAACTTTCATTGCCTGCTAATGTTTTACTCTTAACGCGCCAAAAAAAGTATAACTTCAAAAATAAACCCAATGGCTGTATTAAGGTCTAATGTTTTCAGGATCTTTATATTTCTATATTGTCTACATAGCCATAGAATATCATTAAATATTTACAAAAAGCATTTTTACCATGCTTATCCCTCTATGGCCTTTGTTGCACATAGTAATTATCCCTATTTTGAATGGAAAGACTGGCCAGGCTGTATAGAAATAATTTCCATTATACACAGAAATTATTCCCATGCTAAATAGTGAGAATTACCATGCTCTTCTTTTCGTGTAGTTTGAATGTAGTTTTTGACTAGAATTTGTACTGGGTACACTTGACTTATTCAGTTATTTTTTTTTATATAAAATTTACGATAATTCTAATTATTTTTGTAGTCCCCCTCGTCCTTGTTTTATCGAGGGTGGACTGTCTACGCACAAAGGCTCGCCGACGACCATAATTAAACTAATTAAATTTTTATAAAATCGCCCGTCGAAAAACGGGCACGTTTGCTGCGAAAAGCGGCCCCCTCGCGTTCATTAATAAGCCGTCGAGTGTATCGCGCCGAAGAAAAACGCAGGTTGTTTATTTTGCTTTATTAAAATCTAAACCAGACGAGGCAAAGAAAAATCTGCGAAGCTGCGAACTGATGGGCAAACAAACTTTAGAGATCTGTTCGGCGTAAGCAATCAAAAATGTTGACAGGAACGCAAAAAGCACATAGCTGATAGATGACAAGGCCTAGGGCGGCGGCGCGCTCCAACACCCCCACACTGTCACCCAAAGTTTGAGCTTTACGCGGGAGCTTTTCAGTCAGAGTAACGCGCTTTCTGTCCGCGATCGTTCCCCAAAATTTGCCGGGACCTCGGGAACGCGACTGACGCGACCTCGCCAAATCTTCAACTTCCAAATTACGCGAAAACTCAAAAAGCAGAGTGACACTGAATTATCTCGAGACGAGCCACTCGGTATAAATTATGAGGAAATCTTATTGCGCACGTGTGTTGAAAAGTGATTTTTGTGAGTCGCAGGATTAAAACTTTTCGCAAGCATCTAAAGTGAGAAAACCCTTCTTTTTTTTTATTTACGATCGAAAATTTGAATATTGGGAGTTCTAATTAAAACTCGAAAATTCCCGATTGTTCTTAGTTGGAGTTTTAATTAGAAGCTTCCATTTTTATCTCGCCGATTGAAGAGTGCCCCAAAATAAATCAAGTCGGATGCCATTTTTTTGACTGCCTCCGCACTCTTTTTTTTAATTAAACGGTAATGCCAAACCTTGCGTCCGATGCACGGGCTTAATTTCGGGGCGAAAAAAAATTAATTGTGACACGTTTATGCTTTTAGGATAAATCCTTGGGAAAGTGATTTCGGGAAATATGTCCCCCCGTAAAGTGACGCAAATCCGATTTATTTCTGTTAGGTTTTCTTTGAATAGTAAGAAACTTGGTACTAAAACTAATTAGCTTTAACGTAGCGAAATTTTAGTTGAAACGAATTAATTAACTCGACCTTATAATAACATTTAAATAAATCCAATTGTATTACAAAATGTTTCCATTTCTAAAGCACCTTTTCGTTTAATCTTATTAAGGAACAAATTCCATTATTTAAAGTCTAAGCGTTTTGAATCGAATTTTCTTAACCGGCATATTTCCCTCCGATCACCGCTCTTCGTCAGAGTTAATAAAATTTCGAATTTTTTTAAGGATAACTTCGTGACGTCTGAAGTTTGCAACTATGTAAGCATAATTTCCTAGCGGTTCCGGAGTTTACTTTGATTGACAAGTAAAGTTATGAAATTCGAATCGATAACACCTGATGGGCCTTCGAGAAACTTAAAGCTAAGCAAATTATGTCAAAGCTATAAAAATCTAATTAGTAATTATCGATTTAAATGCAATCCGTTTTTGCGTAATGAGCTTTAAAGCTTTAAATGGCGATTTTCGATTTATTTTTAAAGGCTTCATGAAGATTTGTAATTTTTTGCTTTATTTACTTTTCGCTAAATTGGTTGTAAGAGAACGCGTTTTGGATTGATTTTAAATAAAAAGTTTTAAGAGGATGTGCCCTAAAAAGTCTCGTTTTTTTTAAATTCTGGGAAAAGTATTAAATTTTTGCATATTTCAAAGAACTATTTTTCGATATCGACGAAACATTTTTAAATCTCCCGAGGGTTAAAATATGTAGCTCTTTAAGTTGGAAAATGATACATCAATTTTATTTCGAACTTATTTCTTTAAAATATTTTTCTAAATATCTGCACGTTCGGTTTTCGAATATAGGAATAGTTTCCTTTAAGTTATTCGGTTAGTTATAAAACGAATTAATTTAGGGTAGTTTTAGTTCACTTTTAATTATTTTTTTGAAATCACAAAAACGATTTTTTTAATTTGGTGCTCCTAACATTTTTATTTTATCCAAGTAAAGTTTTATTAAATTTTGAGACAAACACTCGAACAATAAGTTCCACTTTAAAATTAAAAATTAGGCTTCGGAAAATGCTCGTTCAAAATTCCGAGCCACTCGAATTTTAATAAAAAAATGAATTCACTTTAAAATAAAAAAATCTACTTTCATTCAATTCAAATATAGGATCATCAACCATAAAAATTTACAAAGAATGTACACTTCAACTAATATAAAATTTGGAAATCTGAGAACGTGAAAAATGAGAGGCTTTTTTCCCCTGTTAATTACACCCCATATTTTATGTTCCAAGTATTCGACGTAAAAACTAACATTAATGCCATTTCATCCAAAAAGCGCACTAGAACTTGTAGATTAATTAATTATTGGTAAGAGTAAGCGCAAAGCCCTTCAAAAAACTCGACAAAAAAGCAGCCAAAAGGAAAATCGCTAAGATAACACGTAACTGCAATTGACACATGCTTTGTATTTAACAGCAGCTGTAGCACATCGAATTTTTTTCCATCCAACGATCCGAAGTTTCAATTTTTCACAAACAATACGAATTCCGGCGCGATCCTTTCATCGACACAATAAAAATTTATTATTCGATCAGAAACCCAAAAATTAATAATTGTAATAGACATCGGTCCTTTGACCCTCCGCATACTAGGTGACTAAATGTCACATGCCATACTAGGTGGGGTTTGCCATACCCCGAAAATAAAACGAAATAATATCCACAAAATTGTACTTTATGACAGTTAAATGATAAGAAATATATTTTAATAACCAATAATGAATAGGTTTCTGTAAATATATAATAATCAAAAAACCTTAATTACCTTTTGGTGTAAAGGTGTTACACGTAATAATTATTATTACATTTCATACTTAACTATCTTATCTCTACTATAATGTACAACTCAAATTAAAATAAACTTCTTTATTGTTTTTAACTTAAACTATTTATTCTCTTGGCCCCTTCTTTTTTATTCCTTGAATCTCTTTTCCCTTCCATCCACGTCAGACCCATTTGTCCTAGATTCTCGACTACTACTTTATCCCATGTCCATATCTATCTTTTCTAGTTTTTTGTGCGGGCTGCTTTGGTTATTTTCCTTAGTTGTTCAACGTCAAAATCAAAACCACATAGTGCACCAAGTTTTGGCAATAGATGAACCTAAAAGAAAACCAGGTAGGCCGAAAAGTACCTGGAATAGGTCTTCCGTGAAGCTTCAATGTGATTATGACATACCTCCGGAAATGGTTTATAATAGAAGAGAATACTCCTTAAGAACACGCCTACCCCGATAAGGGAGCAGTTGGAACAATTGCATTAAAGGCGAAGATAAAGAAGAAGAAGTTCTTCAAGTCTGTTTTCTTCTGGTGATCTTTCTTGCACTGTTTTTTGTAGGTTTTATTTTCGATTTCTCCTTCTTGTGACACTTCTTCTGTTTTATATTTTGCATGATAGACGTTATTATTTATTATTAGTTTGTTGTATTTTAATACTGCGGTTTTTCCTTTTTCTATTGCTTCTTTTAAATGTGGCAGTAATATTTTAAATTCGTTTATGGTTTTTTTCGTGTAGTCTGGTTCTATCCATATAGTTGATTCTTGTAATCCTTTCGCCTTGCTTAAGTATTTCGTTTTTCTTTTTTTCTTTTGTTAATTTTAGTAGTATATTTCTCTTATTATCTTTCTTATATTTCCCCATTTTTGTAGTTTATTCTATGTCGGTCTCTTCTTGTAGATGTACTCCTATGTTGTCTAGTATTGCCTTAGTTTTGTTCACTGTCTCTTCTTTATTCTCGTTTTCTTCATGTGTCGCCCCCTTTATTATTATATTCTTTCTTTTAATTTCCATTTCTAAGTTTTCTAGTCTGTTTGCTTGTTCATTTGTTTGTCTCTTCAGTTCTGTGTTTTCCTTCTTTAGTGTTTCCTATTCTTGAAATATTTTTTCTAATTTGTTATGCATCTGATGCAGTTTATTTTTGATTTGAGTGAACATTTCTTTTATTTCTTCCATTTCTACACTTTATTTATAACATAATTACTTTATTCATTATTATTTATTTTATTTTCAATAGATATATTTTTAAGCGTTCACCACCTTATAGTGTTTAACGTTTATATTGGTCTCTATTTGGTTTATTAGCACTGCAGTCTATTTATTTACCGGATATTAAGAAAACCTAACAAGAAGTTTATTTTTGCCTCCTTATTAAAATATAAATTAATTTCAAGGCAATTTCTTAATGATTCGCAATAATTTAGACCAATAAATTACACGAAAAATTAATTGAATAATTTTAATCGTTCCTTCTCACTTGCACTGAAAAAATTATCGTATCTTCTCGCTCCCTTTCACTCATTGTTATGGTATATACATTTTTTGAATATAAAATCGATATTTACTAAATTAAATTAAAATTTTTGATTTGAACGAGCCCATGGTAAATTGTACTAATATAATAAACACAAGGATGTGCGCATTCGAGCGAAAAGTGGCACATTTCCGAGCGAGGGAGGCAAATGAAGCGCGACGCGGAGCGGCGCGCTTCATTTTCCCGAGATCGGAATGTGCCACTTTGAGCTCGAATGTGCACACTCGGTTTTAAGCATGATTCGCAAAAATTTTAGCCACGAAAATTAGTAAAAACTTTTTATCATTCCCTCTAAGTCGTACTTATGAGTTTGTTGTATCTTTTCGCTCCCTCCCACTCAATGCTATGGTAAAAATACGTTTTTCGAACATATAATCGACATTTACTAAACCAAATTAAAATTTTTGATTTAAACGAGCTCACGGTAAATTATACTAATATAATAAGCACGAGGATGTGCGCATTCGAGCGAAAAGTGGCACATTTCCGAGCGAGGGAGGCAAATGAAGCGCGACGCGGAGCGGCGCGCTTCATTTTCCCGAGATCGAAATGTGCCACTTTGAGCTCGAATGTGCACACTCGGCTTTAAGCTCGATTACCAAACGTACCGTTTTAACAAAAAAAAAATGTTCACGTTAGTTATACCCCACTTAGTATTTTTTAATTTAATTAAACCGTGTCTCATAAAAAAACTAACACCTTTTAATTTAATTAAATTCAAAAAATTAAGCATTATTTTAAAGAAAACCTCTCATTAAAAAACGGGGCGAAATTAAATCTTGTTTTTCGAACTTATTTTCCCAAAGGGAAATATGTAAACGGCACAATTATCGGCGACATAAATATTCATGGCTATTCATGAATTATCAATTCTTGAATAGAAATGGCCGAACAGTTATTTGCATTTAAAACTTTTGGAAAAAAAATGGGAAAAAAACTGTTCGAACATTAATTTCGCGACGCTTTGCTGCGTTTTTGATTAATTAAACTGCAGCACCCCGGCCATTATTGCGAAAGAAAATAAAAGAGCCGCCCTCGGAATAATTAATACAAATCTGCGCGCCACGTTTTAAAATTATTTATATAAATTCCGCGACATAACTTACGGAGAGTAAAAATAATGGAGAGGCTCGCGTTTAATTAATTTAAACAATGCACCGGGGCGAGTGGATTAAAAGAGAATTTTTAATTTAGTATAAAGGAGCATATTTCAGGATCAAATTATCATTTTAGTTTATTTCTTCTTTTAAATTAAACCGTTGTACTATTAAAGGCGCGCATTAAAAATTTAATTGCGAACACCCATGTTGTATTTCGCCACAAACACTTTAATTAAAAATTAACGCCGACACGAGAGATTTCTTCTTCGCGCGCTTTTTTTTGCTTACTTTCATTGCTTGATTTAAGAAAAACGATCTGAAGCCGCCCTCGCTCGGAGTTAGTTCTAAGGAATTCTGATATTCAGCCTCATAAGTTAATTAGCAAAGTTTTACCCTCGGAAAAAATCTACTTATATATAAATCAATACCGCCAACCCCCCTTCATATATCGTTGCGCTGAATTTTGATAAAGTTCATTAGACGTATTAAAAGCTCTTTTCAATTTCCTGCAACAAATAACATTTTTTCCCTAGCTCCCTCTCTCTTTCCTTTGGAATTTATTTTCGAAAGCTATTTGAATAATATTGTACGCATTTGATTGGGTTTTAACGAAGAATTTTTGCGATTTGAAAGGTTTTCTTCGAACGATTTTTTTTATGAAATGTCAAATGCCCGAATAAATATTACTTCAGGCATGCCCCAAGTATCTGTGTGGACCCCGTTGGGTTTCAATGAGGCATGCCTAATGTGACCAATTCTTTTCCTGTTAAAATGAGACGCTTGGTAATCGTACTTAAAACCGAGTGTGCGCATTCGAGCTCAAAATGGCACATTTTAACCTCGGGAAAACGAAACAATAAAAACTCAATTGGGACAAAAACATTGTCCGTTTTTCCCAATTGTGGATCTGATTGGGATAGCGCAACGTGAATCTAAATTTTGATTCAATTTAATCTATCTAGATTTAATTTCATCTCCACAAATTTTTTAACATAAAATTTTGTGCAAAAAAGTAAACCTAAAATTGCTAGGGGTACGTAGGAACATCCCCTTGCAATATAAAGCAATTCAATTTTTTTCATTTTTTGCCAAAAAAACATGGGTTAAAATACACGTTGTTTCAAAAAAAAAAACTTTTTTCTCAAAGCTTTGAAATAGCACGCCTATGGTTTCTTAAGCCTATCTGAAGCCAAAAAGGCTGCCCAATCCGAATCTGAATAGTTTTTAAAGTTCTGTCCACAAATAACGGCGCTACAATTTTTTCAAAGTTCAAAATTGTGCAAAAAAGTGGAACTAAAATTGCAATTTTTAATTACTCGAAAAATTTACGTTGCGCCCTATACTTATTTTACACGTATCTTATGTAGAAAAGTCCCAGAATTCCGAATCCGTCTTGCTTGTAATGATTGAATCGAAAATGTGAGCGCTATTATTGTTTTTGTGAGTCAAAGTGTATTTTTTTTAATTTATTTAGTTTTATCGAAAATATTTATTTTAGAGCGAGAGCGCCAGGAAATGACACCAGCTATAGTTGCTAGGGGTACGTAGGAACATCCCCTTGCAATACAAAGCAATTCTATTTTTTGCCAAAAAAACATGGATTATAAATTAGATCTAAACAATTTTACCCGTGTGGGTAAATTAATTTAATGTTAACCGGGACGTGTTAAGGAATGCCCTAACAGAACCCCACCGGAATTTCCTGAGCGAAACCCAATTGAGATTCTCCCCACCCAACGGGTTGTAACCCAAGTATGTTTTACGTTACATTCCAAAGTGCGGTTCCAATAAGGCAGCCCGGTTAGGACCCTACAAGGCGGGCGATTACAAAAACTAAAGCACACAAGTCGCAAAAATTTATGAATATAAATGTCGACAAAGCTTTTCGTGGAAACTCCACACGAAAATATAAATAAGGTCGGTCATTAATTTTTGTAAAAACTTATGTAATAAATATTCGTTATAGAATTGAATAGGGGGAGCTAAATAAATTATTAATATTACTAAACTAGACGTAATCCTAAATATTGATTTACAAAGCTTTTAGTCCGTGTTTAAACTAACCGCGATACCTAATACAGGCTTTGCTTATCAATTATCTTGTGTTTCGACAATATTTGACAGAGGTCTTTGAATTTAGAGGCTTTGACTGGTAATCTCTTGATCTTTTATGTCAATTATGATTTTGAAATCATTTTGGAGGACGCTAAGTTGCGAAATATGGAAGGAAATGAAATAATTGACATTACAAACGAGCGGAACATAGGTGAGCGTACGCATAATCAGAGGGGACACATTCCGAAAGATCAAATACCGAAGATTATTTGCCGAAAACGCACGTTTCGATACGCTTTGATGTTTAATTAAATACTTTTGTGCGCGTAAAACATGTATTAAATTTTCATCTCGTATTTTATGTAAAAGGTAATTAAACAAAATATTTGTGAAACATCGATTCATAATTTTTTGCATGTAACATTTTGAAAGTTATTAAAGTTTAATTTACAATTTTAATTAGGGGGATGAAATTTCAGAAAGCTTTAATAAATATGTTTCGAATTTAATTTTGCGGAAGCGGAATCAAATATATTTAATTAAGAGAAGATAACTAATTGTTTTTTTTTAATTTAATTGTTATAAAATTCCCCCTTTCGGCGTGCAAGAAAGTGTATTTCATTTTCATCGAAAGCGAAATACATATTAATCGGGCAGATTTTTTTCTGCGATACTCAAATCCCCAAGTCCCTAAACTAATTCAAATCCATTTCGGAAAAACATATTTACGAAAACAAGTGGAATAATGAGAGGAATTACGATTACGAGCTTTGAAAATTGCAAAGTTTGTCGGTTTTTCGTTTGAAAAAATTGTATATAATATTTATGGGAATTTGTTAGAATAAAACCGTTACAGTGATTTTGAACGGGGGGACACGGACTAGTGCAAAGGGGCGCAGAGTTAAACAAAACTGTAATTTTTTGTATTAACACGTATTTTTTTCCTCATTTAAAAATCTGCTGTATTATTTTACGAAATACATCTATCCCTCTATTTGCGCGGTTTAAAAAAACGAAAATTGTAAAAAATTTCGAGAAAGAAAAATATTAAAATGTACATTTTTGCCAGAGAGTTGGTTTTAGTAGAAATACTTGTAATTTTAAAACTTTTGTAAAATTTAAATTAATTAATTAATGTGAATCATGCTTAAAACCGAGTGTGCACATTCAGCTCAAAGTGGCACATTTCGATCTCGGGAAAATGAAGTGCGCCGCTCCGCGTCGCGCTTCATTTGCCTCCCTCGCTCGGAAATGTGCCACTTTTCACTCGAATGCGCACATCCTCGTATTTATTAAATTTGTTTATAATAATTTTTGAATTTAAAAAGAAAAGAGTGCCGTATCTAAATATAAAATTACAAAATTTTTAAAAAAATATTAATTTCTAAAAATAGATAACCAACTTATGCACATTTTCCATTTTTTTCGATTTACTACATTTCCCATGCAAAAAATTATGATTTCGTTGTACACGGTTTTCTTCGGTATTATTTAGAAAAAAAATTAATCATTGTGAATTACGCTTAAAACCGAGTGTGCACATTCGAGCTCAAAGTGGCACATTCCGATCTCGGGAAAATGAAGCGCGCCGCTCCGCGTCGCGCTTCATTTGCTTCCCTCGCTCGGAAATGTGCCACTTTTCGCTCGAATGTGCACATCCTTGTATTTATCCCGTTTGTTTGCATAAATTTTTAAAATTTAATGAATGAGTATTATACCCAAATAAAGCGACGTACTTTTGTGCACATTTTCCCGAGGGTAAATTGCACATTAACTTATATCCAAAATCTACAATGAAAATTACACCTATCCCTCGATTTACACGGTTTATAAAAATAAAAATTCTAAAAATCTTTAACAATAAAACAATTTAAAATATAAATTTTTTCTATATCTACAAGATGTGCATTTTTAGTTATTTCAAAAGACAATTCTTTGGACGACACTGATATTATGGCTAAATATTGTTACTATAGTAACTGTGCGTACCAATTTAATAACTTTCTTTATAAAAAAATTAAAAAACACAATAGGGGTAAACAGTACAGTGATTGGCCCTTTTATTAAACAACATAGTTTTTGGCCATATAAATATAGTAATTGACTAGTAAATTTACAGTGATCGGCCAATATTTTATAATTAAAATAAGATATAGTAAATTAGCAAAAAAACGAACCATTTATTAGAAAATATATATTAGGAAATATAGATTTATTATTAAATAATTTTTTAAATATGGCCAATCATTGTCGACTGGCCAACAACTGTACTGTTTACCCCTAAATCAATTAAATAAGTAATAGTCTTGCTTGCAGTCATTTTTAATGTTTTTCACATTATATTCAATGTATTTTCTTAGTATTACTGAAGATAATACAGTCAAATTATGTTATGATTAATTATTTTTTTAATGACTTATAATTTAATTAATTTTTCCAAAACTGGTATTTACCTTGTCCATAAATTACTTAAAGCGTGCAAAAACGGTGAAAGCAGGTAATTTTAAGTAATAAATTATTTTTTAAGTATAATTGAATTAAAAAGCATTTCATTTTTGTCATTATCTGACTCGTTATAACTTTTTAAGGGTGTATAACAATTGATTTGTTGAGTTTATGCTATTTCACTATACAGTAATCCCTCAACATTCGCAGATTCGATGTTCGCGAGCTGTGTACTCGCTTATTCGGGGAACCATTAAAAAAAAAGTTTCTGGGGTTATACATAACGTATTTTTCAGTTGAGCAGTTGTGTAAACATTTCCACACAGAAAAAAAGATACACTTGGTTAAAATAACTTTTCTCCATCCAAGAAATATTTTAGAATCTCAAAGGAACCCCAAAAAATTCTTGAGTGAAGTAAAATAATATCTTGAGTTTGACAATATTGAATTGAGAAAAAATTTCTTAATACAAAAATGTTGTCATATTTGGTTCAACAATAAAATTTCTTATGAGGAGAATGCACATTTATTAATACAACAATTTCTTGTTTCAAGAAAGTTTTTTCTTTAGTTCAATAATATTTTTTTTTTCATTCAAGTGCAATTTTTATTTTAGTTTCAGAAAATAGTAACAAAGAAATTTTCTCACTTGGGCCAAGATATTCTTTTTTCTGTGCAGTAATAATTACATAGTTCTTGTTGGTTTCGTTCTCGGAGTCGAAGAATTCCTAGAACAACCCCCAATGCTTCACCAATTGATTTCCTTAGTTTTCAATTTGGTTGACTAACACCCTAACACTTAAATTTTAGTAAATTGATGGTAGTTTAATTTAAAAACTGTTGTAAATACGTACCTATGTATAATTTTTAAAACTTGTTTATATGTACCTTGTTTTGTAAGTATATACAACGTATATCAATCATCGTGGAACGTAACCCCCTATTTCCACATTAAGATAGACTTAACATTCGCGAATTCGATATTCGCGAGGTTTTTCTGGAACATAACTCTCGCGAATGTTGAGGGATTACTGTACTTAAAAACCATAAAGTGTCCAAAACCTAAACTAGATAGTATTTTTCCACAAAATAATATACTCTAAAAAATTTTACAATTATTTTACGTTAATAATAATAATTAATTGATTTCTGAAAGTAACTGCCTAATTTATGCATATTTTATGTTGTTTTCGATTTGCACGATTTTCTCCGCAACCTATCAACCGTGTAAATCGGGGCATAGGTGGGAAGGCGCCAAGATTAGATTTTTTTTACATAAAGTTTGAAAACCACTGCCGTTCGGACGAAAAGGTCGCCCGTAAACACATTAACGCGTTCAATCCATCGTCATTTAAAAAAAAATAAACATAAAAAGGGACAAGAAGCGAATCGCAATCGAAATTAGCGAAAAGCTTTGCGTTGGAATAGTTCGCAAACAGATTCGATTATTCTTCCCGGAGCCCTTGTTTCTTTCCGAACAATCGGCTCGGGATAGAAAATTCAAAACAGCGCTTTAATTTTTAACCAAACACTCGCAGTTAAGGTTTAGGGAATTAGGGAACGGTCGGAGGGTGGCTTTTCGAGTTGTCGTAGCCTTAAATTGAGGCGGAAGATGGGTTTTTCGGCGCGAAAGCTTTAAAAGCTCGCATGCCCTTATCTGAAAGGTTTATCTGACTGTTCGCATGTATCTGATCACCGAAACTAATGGACTGTGTAATGCCGCCTCAATTACTTCGTGAGAGATTAATAGTTCACATTCGTACGTTCCACCCTTGTCCACCGACCGCTCGGAACCGCCGAAAAAACTTAATAGTATCCGCCCTTACAGCCATATATCTCGTTTTGCACCCTCAAAACTTACCGTGATCTATGCGCCCGTTACCTTCGGACGGGTTATTCGCCCAAGAAAAAATATCTCTTACCACCGACATGTATTTCTTTTCCGATAAATTTTTAATTCGAATTCCCCGATTCAAAGGGAGCCCGTCGATATATTTGCGAAGGGTATTCTTAACAAAGTGCCAGAAACCGACCTCATTTTTGCTCAATAATCGACCAGAAATGGATTTGAGCCCCTTTTTTTAACTTAAAATGAAAAAGCTCCCCGCTTCAATGCGGAAAGTTTGATATAAATTCGCCCTCCGAGGGGTGCTTAGGGGATACATTTTTTAAGCGAGATTTAAATACGGCTTCCATCGAGCTTTTAATCTGGCATTTCTTATTTTTTGTTGGTTGGTGTGCGCACCTTTAATTTTTTAAAATCTTTGTGTCCACAAAATCAGCTGATTAAAAGAAATAATTAATGAGTGATTTAATTATGGAACGATGTCCGTTTTGTGAAGGTGAAACGTGATTCGTTAGCGCCGCCGATGGAACACAAAAAAAAGAGGAGGCAGCAGCCCTTAAGTTTATAATTAACTTTGTGTTATGCGAAACGTGGTGTAATTAGAAACTGTGACGAGTTAACGGTTGCAGTTATGATTAGAAATTATTCCCAAACATGGTTTGTCTGACTTGCGTAATTCATTGACATCAAAGTGCCGTAACTAACTTTAAATTACATTCCAGTATTTATTGCATTTGCCATTGCAAACTTAATGTTGAATTTAAATTGAGTTTATCACATAATTGGATATTTCTTGATACGAAATTTAAAGGCCAGAATAGTTTCCCGTTGTCTTCTCGCTATTTATTAGCAAAGTTTCGCCCGTTTCAAAGCTAACCACTTCAAATCTTGAATTTATTTCCAAATGAATCGTTTTAAAATTAATAAGTTACATATACATATGTAGTACCTATATTAGGGTGGTGGAAATTTTTTTTGAGATAATATAATTTAATGGTGAAAATTTGGTGGATTTTATGCTAAAATCAATCCATGCAAAATATTATTATTTTTGGTTCACATTAATTGCCTCCGCAAAGTCGTTAAATTTTTAAAAAAAATTGTTTTTGGGTTCTTTTGATTATATTTTATTTAGATACTAAGTCCAAAAAAAATTAATAGCTTTTCTATTTGTTCTAAGTTATTCCCAAAAAAACAAATTTTTTTTTCAGAATTAAAAAAAAACTAATGCTAGGGCTGTTTAATTCGGATTTTCTGGAGTATTTTATTTATATAGCAATTTGTCGTAGCTCCCCTAATAATCCCAGAAAAAATTAATAAGGTTTCTGCTTGTTCTAAATTATTTCCAAAAAAGCATAATTTTTTTTATTCAGAAGAAAAAAAATCGAATGCAAGGGCTGTTTAATGAGGGCCTTCTGGAGCATTTTTTTATATAGCAATTTATTGTAGCTCCGATAATAAGCCCAGAAGAAATTAACAAGTTTTCTACTTGATCTAAATTATTTCCAAAAAGCTAATTATTTTTTATTTAGAGTTACAAAAAACTAATGTAAGAGCTGTTTAATGGAGACCTTGGGGAGCAATTTGTAGTAGCTCCCGTAATAAGCCTAGAAAAAATTAATAACTTTTCTAGTTGTTCTAAATTACAGTAAAACCTCAATTATCCGGACCTCAGTTATATGGATTCGCGATTATCCGGATTGCAAAACCGCGTTCGTACTCGTTGCGAAAATTAAACCTCAGTATTTCTTATTACATTTTTTATTATCTTATTTTGTATTTCGCACTAAACAGTGTTTTTTTTTTGCTTTGTTGATTTTAAGATAATGTGCGACTGTTTTATTTAGTGATTAATATTTGTTTCGTTTTTTGTAAACATATACCTAACAATTTGACCAAGTTTTTTCCTGTTAAAACGGGACACTTTGTAATCGCGCTTAAAACCGAGTGTGCGCGTTTGAGCTCAAAGTGGCACATTCCGATCTCGGAAAAGAAGCGCGCCCGCGTCGCGCTTCATTTGCTTCCCTCGCTCGGAAATGTGCCACTTTTCGCTCGAATGCGCACATCCACGTATTTATCGGATTTGCCTATATTATTATTTTATTATTCAATTCAAAAAATTAAAAGTCGAATAAATTAGATCTATTTTTTGTTTGAAATGGTTAGATATTTTATTCCTTTTGATAAGTTATCATGGTGCTCTTCCGCACACCTAATTGTGGGCCGGCTGGAAAAAAATTATTTCAGGTGTACTTTCGAATGTTTACTAATTCGCATTTTTGATTAAATAAAATTGTATATGAGGCAAATTTTCTGAAGTGGGCCATTAAAAATCAACTAGTTGATTTTTATATCATCTTTTGCAGATTGTTGAAGGTTTATATGTCAAAATTAATGTCTCCAAATATTTTTGGGTAATTTTCTTTTTCGTAATAATTATAAACAAATTAGTTTTAAGTCACATTTTGTATATACTGTTGTAATTAGACTTCATTTATGAATTAATTCAATTTTTAAATATAAAAAAATATTTATATGTTACATAGGAGGTGCATCAAAATTTTAGAATGACTTGGGTGGGATATGTTAAAAAAAACGTTGGGAAATAAGAGTCAAAATTCGGAAAAAGTATTTTTTTTTCATGTACAATGAAGTCTCTCATCTAGTTTAGTTTAAAAGTACTAAATTAGAAATGTGGTTTTTGGTAAAAATACCCTATTGTAATTTTTAATTAAAAAAAGAGCGAGAAGTGGTACATTTAGTTCAGTTTGATTTAATTAATATTATTTGTAAGAAAGAATAATAAGATAAGCAAATTCAATTATGGAGTATGTGCACTTTCAAGCGAAAACCTTTTCCGAATAGAAAATCGGGATTTGAAAAATTTGTTATTAATATAATCAAATCCAATTAACACAAAGATGTGCGCATTCGAGCGAAAAGTGGCACATTTCCGAGCGAGGGAGGCAAATGAAGCGCGACGCGGAGCGGCGCGCTTCATTTTCCCGAGATCGGAATGTGCCACTTTGAGCTCGAATGCGCGCACTCGTATTTAAGCGTAGTTCACAATAATTAATTTTCTTCCTAAATAATACCGAAAGAAACCGTGTACATCGAAATCATAATTTTTTGTATGGAAAATGTAGTAAATCGAAACAAAAAAGGAAAATATTCATAAGTTGATTATCTATTTTTAAAAATTAATATTTTTTTTTGAAAATTTTGTAATATTTTAATTAGGTACGGTATTCTTTTCTTTTTAAATTCAAAAATTATTATAAACAAATGCAATAAATACGAGGATGTGCGCATTCGAGCGAAAAGTGGCACATTTCCGAACGAGGGAGGCAAATGAAGCGCGACGCGGAGCGGCGCGCTTCATTTTCCCGAGATCGGAATGTGCCACTTTGAGCTCGAATGTGCACACTCGACTTTCCGACACGATTAACAATGATCAATTTACTTTAAAAAAATTCAAGTAATTCTAAAGCCGTAGTTGCGTTCTCAAAATGTCTCCTTTAGGCTTCGCTTATTTTGCATAATTTTTTACTTTTTCATTTTCTATTTACCGAATTTTCAATTATCCGAATGAGCTGCAACAATAGTTAGTCCGGATAAGCGAGTTTCGACTGTATTGCCAAATTAAAAATTAAAAAAAAAATTAATTTAATGGGGACTTTGGGGAGCATTTTATTTAGGTAGCAATTTGTTGTAACTCCCCTAATAAGCCCAGAAAAAAATTAATAAACTTTTCTACTTGTTCTAAATTATTTCCAAAAAGGCAAAACTATTTTTTTTAGAATTAATAAAAACTAATGCAAAAGCTGTTTAATGGGGACCTTTAGGAGCATTTTATTGCCTTGCAATTTGTTGTAACTTTATGGCATTCTTAAAGTTATATTGTTTTCATACTTATACCTAATAAATAGTTTAATTATAAATTGCATATTATTTTTTACCTACTTATTTTAAAATGCCAATTTAACATTTTAAATTGAACTAATGCCTTCCACGTTTTGTTGGAAGTAGAATTTTTCAGTATTTTTTTTTGGGTTATTATAAACAATAAGAGATAACTTCCTTGTATTAGTTTCGCCGAATTTGCGATTTTAAAAACTTTTGTTAGGTAAAATAATGTCTTTCATTTTCAATTAAATCAATGCTTTTCCTGCTTTTTTAAGGTTAGTAATAATTTGTTATTTATTTTTCTGGTCTGTTCTAAACTCCAATAAGTAACTTTCAGCAATAGTAAGATACCCAAATTTGCGATTTAAAGAAAACTATTAAAGTTTTTAAAATTAACGGATCTCTACCACAGATCCTAATATATAAGTGCGCTAATAACCTTGGCATTTGATGCGCCTCAACTCCTTTTATAATTAAAAAAAAAAAGAAACCGTGTTTTCCATGTTACAGAACGTTTTATTCTTTGTGCTTTCATAAAATATTATTTTTATGATTTTCGGTTCTTCTAATTTGCAAAATAAAAAACACATGGAGCGAGCGCGCATTTCAAACGAAAAATGTTCTATTTTTGATTTTGAAAAATTATTCATCTCTTTTACAATTCATTTAAAAAAAAAATGTTACGGTTTTTTAATTGAAATAACGAGTTGTGTTTTAACGGATTTCCTTTGTATTTGCTTTCCGTTTGCTTTCCTCTTAAATGTTGCGCCTGTTATGTTGACAATTACCGAATTTCAACAAATAGAGAATTAAATTCTATAACGCAAACATCAAGTGTAATAACCAGAAAAACACACCTTCGAAAGGTAATTGTCTATTAAATTTTGATTTATCAAATATGATGTTTTAATTTAATACAGGGTGTCCAGCCGCTTACGCCCAAAGTTATTCTCTTGTTAAATAAAAACGATTAGACATAGCAAAATTATTTCAACATAGATAGAGTTATAAATATATGGAAATTTATTAACATGTGTTTTTGCTTTCACATCACACACAATGGCCACCGCAAGGACAACATATCTTGAAATTTACATTTTGACCTAAAATTTAAGTCAAATAAAATTTCCAGATTTTTATGTTTATTTTGTTTTTTTAATTAGTTTGTTTTTATTGGATTAAATTATCTCTAATAGTTGTCTAGATATTAAAAAATCAAGTTGGGAGTAACCGCATGGACACCCTGTATGTCAAAATTAATTATTTATGTAGAAACTGTTCTTCAAAAAAAACTAAGCCACAACAGAATGAAATTAATTCAATTTAAAATGCAGAGCTAAAACCAAAAATAAAAACCAAATACAAATGTCGACATATTAAATAAAGGTCCTTACTGTTGTAAAAATATATTAGGGCATTTACGAAGGCAGGTACGCGTAGTTAAATTTGCGCTTAGGGAACAGGAATTCGTCCTAATTGTAAGCTATTTCGAGATTAACGTCTACGCTAGTTAATACCTAGTTAGATTTATAATACATTTGCCATATAAATCATTCTATTTAATAAACAGACAAGCGATGAGTATTAAATCGATTGATATTAATTTCCCATTTAATCAACGTCACGGATTATACACAATGCACTTAATTACGAAATATGCAACGCCTCGGGCTTTTCCATTTTATCGTTTGTTACAAAATTCAATAAATAAAACTCCGTTCATAGTTCCATTCCGTCGAATTTCATTTCGGCACAGTATTGTTTCGATCATTCGGACTGCGATTATTTGGATTCTTTGGTCGGAAGAGGTCAGAAAACTCACAATTTTTTACAATCGCAAATTCGGGAAAACTATTGCAGAGAATTTATTTATTGAAGTTTATAACAACCCAAAAAAATAATCAAAAAATTCTAACTGCCCCTAGAAAAGCAAAAGAGGCTTTGATGCGATTAGAAATGTAACACATTATTTTACACAATTTTTTGAAAACGCAAATTTGGAGAAACTTCCTACTCCCCGGCACTATAAATCTTTCCATTAACCTTCCGTGTACTAGGTGGGGTATATCTAACGTAAAGATTTTTTTTTGTTAAATCGGGACGTTTGGTAATCGAGCTTAAAACCGAGTGTGCCCATTCGAGCTCAAAGTGGCACATTTCCGATCTCGGGAAAATAAAGCGCGCCGCTCCGCGTCGCGCTTTATTTGCCTCCCTCGCTCGGAAATGTGCCACTTTTCGCTCGAATGGGCACATCCTCGTGCTTATTATATTAGTATAATTTACCGTGGGCTCGTTCAAATCAAAAATTTTAATTTGGTATAGTAAATGTAGATTATATGTTCGAAAAACGTATTTTTACCATAGCATTGAGTGGGAGGAGCGAAAAGATACAACAAACTCATAAGTACGACTGAGAGGAAATGATAAAAAGTATTTACTAATTTTCGTGGCCAAAATTATTGCAAATCATGCTTAAAACCGAGTGTGCACATTCGAGCTCAAAGTGGCACATTCCGATCTCGGGAAAATGAAGCGCGCCGCTCCGCGTCGCGCTTCATTTGCTTCCCTCGCTCGGAAATGTGCCACTTTTCGCTCGAATGCGCACATCCTTGTGTTTATTATTTTACTATAATTTACCGTGCGTTCCTTCAAATCAAAAATTATAATTTAATTTAGTTAAGGGGTTATGCCTACTTAGGTTAGGTCAAAATATCGATTTTTTTTTTATTGCATTATTTTTAATCTTAACACTAAACCTACTACGACGGGTCAAATTACCCATTTGAAACTTTTTGTCAGATTTTCTTGCAAATAACATTATAACATCGTCATTTGCCTTTACTACTTTTCTTAAAAAATACATGGTCTAACTACCGTAACGAGTCATTTGACCTTTTCAAAGATTCATGTGATATAAAGATTTGTTTGTGTTGAAAATGTACCTTGGAGAACCCAATAATTTTCAAAATATGGAGTGAATAAAGTTATCATATTACTTATTTATTTTCTAAATTTAAGATTCAATTGAAGAATATTTAATTTTTTTCTTGTATTATTTTTATATTTTTTAAATTAAAAAAAAACAATTTTGAATTGTTATTTCAAAAAATTTGTGTTATTCATGTACTAAATTGTGCTAAATAATTTTTTCTTTCGCTATACATAGTAATATATATAACATTTTAAACACGGGTAGTAATAAATATAAATGAAGTATCGGTAGGTTTAGTGTTAAGAATATTTCTCCAACATTATATAAAAATTGGACCACACGTACAAAAGTTATAAGTTAAAACAATAGTTTTAAATATAAAAAACAAGGATTTCAAGCTTTAAACGCGATTATCTCAAAACTGTTTTTTTTTTAAATACAGTTGCGGTGACCAAAATTTTTTTAAAACTATTTCACCGATCAAACTAAAATTTTACGTGCTTATTTGTTATTATAATAGGCAGGGCCTGAACGAAGGATTTTTTATTTCGATTAAAATTTTGTTGTTTATTGTAAAAAAACCAAAATCAGTTCACCTCGAAAATTTGACCTTTTCGTAAAATTGTCGTAAATTGTAATTTTTGTAAAAATCAAAATTTTACCAAACCCTTTGTTCAGGCCTTTTATAAAGCAATATACTATCGCAATATTCTTTTATTTTGCTTTCAAATAAGCCGTTCCGAAGATATCTTGGTCAATGCAAATGATGAAAAAAAACGGACGTTCTAAGAGAAGAGTCATATTTCCTCTATTTTTAAATATATTTTTATTTGTGGTTTATTTGTACATGTATCTCAAAATTTCTTTGGCCAGAAGAGATCAGAAAAATCACAATTTTTTACAATCGCAAATTCAGGAAAACTATTGCATGGAAAATAATCAAAAAATTCTAACTTCTCCTAGAAAAGCAAAAGAGGCTTTGGTGCGATTAGAAATGTAAAACATTATTTTACGTATACTAAAAACGCAATTTTTTAATAACCCAAAAACCATAGGGGGATAAGCATGGTAAAAATGCCTTTTGTAAATATCTTAATGATATTCTATGAATTTTGTTCTAAAAAGTATCATAATAAAACTTGAAAAAGTAAGAGAAAATAATTTTTTTGACCATCAATTTATTAAACTTAAAATTAGTCTATGGTGTCCGTAAAAACTTTCTATCGCCTGCATAATACACTAAATTTTCAAAATAATTGATTGACTCAATCCAAAGAAAAAAAATATTTTCCAATTTTTACTTATTTAGACTTTTTGAAGAGACCGATATAGATTAAGGTCTAAAATTTTCATGATCTTTATATTTCTATAGTCTCTACATATCCATAGAAAATCATTAAAATATTATCAAAAGGCATTTTTACCATGCTTATCCCCCTATGGCCTTTGAGAAAACTTCCTACTCCCCGGTTCTATAAATCTTTCAATTAAGAAGACAAAATAAAAAACAATAATAGAAGATAGTGATAAGCTACACAAAATCATAGCAACAAATCCAATAATAATTACGAAGCAAAATAGAGCTTTAATGTACTCTCGGAACAATTCCTGAAATTTCGTTACAGGATGAAAACTAACATAAAAAAGTGCACGAAAACTATTTATATTCCACGTCAGCGTAAAGTAGATCTTAGGATCTAAAATTCTTCGTCTCCGCACCTCTACCATTCTGCATATTTTTTATCACAAATGTCTTTAATTAGTACCTACTTTAAAATTCAAACCGAGAGAAAAGATAATTAATTCTAGTTTCAAAGTTTAAATTTAAATTACTGTCTATAAGCAAAAAACTATAAGTTTCCAGACAACGAATTAAAAGCCGACTAATGCAAAAGAAAAAAGGAGCAACATAATTCGCAATTTAGAGGCATTTTTATACTTCGATTTTGAATTTCTGTTTAATGGAACTGCAGATTAGTTATCATGGGAACAATTCTCATTGCCGCCGCCGTATCTACACCAATTAACCTATTGTCCAGCTGACCGAAACAACCAAAAATTGAAAAACCCGAATCTAAATAGCTCTCCCATGTATTTTTAATGTTTTCAATTGTGACGCGCCTACATTTTCATCGAATGCCTTTTCAATTACATTTTGCAGTGGGTAGTTTTTTTTGGTTGCTTTTTGAACCGAAATAATTTTAGCAGGTTACATTATAAAGATAATATTTGTTGCTCTGCCTGCTTAAATTATCATTCTTTGATAAAGTCAAAAGCAAAGGTCACAGACGGCAAAGATTTGGTTTTTGGTAGAAAAACGCCTTTGTAATTATTAAAAGATTTGAAAAACAAAATTTTTATTGTATATTTAAGTAAAACGCCTAGCGTGCAATTCGAACTCAAATTGGCTCACTTTTAAATTCGGAAAAATAAATTACATAATTTTTTTTTATTGCAACTAGTCCCATACGTATGGCGTTATTTACTATACTGTATTACAGTAATTCCCATTTTAATTCTAATTTTTTTTTATAAGTCAAAAATCTTTTCATATGTGTGCATAAGGCTAAGGAAATATTTATTAACTTTCTCGGTTATTATTTAAAATATTCATCAAAAACACATACATTGTAAAATATAAGTAGTAAAAAAAGATTCAAGAATTTTTCAAATGACTCACCGTTGGTGTCTTCAAAATCGAAGTTCTGATGAAGATCATTTCGGCCGAATTGACGACCACTTGTAATTCTGGAAATACAAAACATTATTAATTTTTAAAATGCTAACCAAGAAATAAATTGAATGGATTTATTTAATTTCTAAATGTTTGATAAGTGGAGATAAAAAATTATTTCCCTTTTCATATTAATCAGGAAAGAGTGAGTTCGTTATTATTAAATAATAAAATCTTACCAAAACTCTAATCGAGCTTCGATTTGCCCATAAAATGCACTGTTTATTAATAATAAGTTGTATTTTAATTAGTTTAATATTAAAAATCGGAGAGCACAAGTAATATTGTTACACTACAAAAGCAAAGGAAATACTAAAAGTTTCGTTTGTTAAAAACAAATCAATAACTTATACTGTTACAAGTGTTGGAATAATAACCTTCAAAGATAAATAAATAGGAGCGAGTTTTGCGTAAAATAAAACATATGGAAATTTGTTATCATTTTGGCAGGTACCTATAATTTTTATCTTTTCTTCGACTCTATCGCAATGCGTTGAACTCGTCCTGACTTTCACTTCTAGAATTTTGTTTGTCATTCAATACAGTGAACTCTCGGTTTTCACAAAAGTTCCCATAAATTGTATTACCGAAAAAAACGTATGGCGTTTACCCTCATAGTGTCGCATACTGTCGATATGAGTCCCATAAGTACAAAATAAATGTATAGCACATTCTAATAATAAATATAATGTAAACCATTTCTAATTTAGAAATAAAATCCATGTTTGTTCAAAAAGAAAAACGTTTCCCCAAAGCTCTGGAACAGCACGCTTATGGTTTCTTAGGCCTATCCGAAGCCAGAAAAGCTGCCAAATCCGAAACTGAATAATTTTTACAGATCCGTCCACAAATAACGGCGCTACAATTTTTTGAAAGTTCAAAATTGGCTCAAAATGAGCGCTAAAAATCGCAATTTTTTATTTTCGAAAAATTAACATCGCACTCTATACATATTTTACATGTATCTTATGCAAAAAAGCCTCAGGATTCCGAATCCGTATCGTTTGTAATGATTGGATGGAAAATAAGGGCGCTACGATTTTTTTGGTAAATCGAGGGGTACGTTTTTTTAATCATTTAGTTTGTATCGAAAATTTTTATTTTAGAGGGGAAGCGCGGGGAAATGACACCGGTTATAGTCACTAGGGGTACGTAGGTACGTCCCCTCGCAATATAAAGCAATTCTATTTTTTTCATTTTTTATCCAAAATACATGGGTTAAAACCCATCGATTTTGAATTTTCAAAACGTTTTCCCAAAGCTCTGGAATAGCACACCTACGGTTTCTTAGGCCTATCCGAAGCCAAAAAGGCTGTCAAATCCGATTCTGAATAGTTTTTAAAGAGCCGTCCACAAACAACGGCGCTACAATTTTTTGAAAGTTCAAAATTGGCTCAAAATGAGCGCTAAAAATCGCAATTTTTTATTCTCAAAAAATTAATGTCGCACCCTATACATATTATACATGTATCTTATGTAAAAAAGCCTCAGGATTCCGAATCCGTATCGTTTGTAATGATTGGATCGAAAATAAGAGCGCTACGATTTTTTTTGTGAATCAAGGGGTACGTACTTTTAATCATTTAGTTTGTATCGAAAATTTTTATTTTAGAGGGGCAGCGCGGGAAAATGACACCGGTTATAGTCACTAGGGGTACGTAGGTACGTCCCCTCGCAATATAAAGCAATTCTATTTTTTTCATTAATTGCCAAAAAAACATGGGTTAAAACCCATCGATTTTGAATTTTCAAAACGTTTTCCCAAAGCTCTGGAATAGCACACCTACGGTTTCTTAGGCCTATCCGAAGCCAAAAAGGCTGTCAAATCCGATTCTGAATAGTTTTTAAAGATCCGTCGACAAACAACGGCGCTACAATTTTTTGAAAGTTCAAAATTGGCTCAAAATGAGCGCTAAAAATCGCAATTTTTTATTTTCAAAAAATTAATGTCGCACCCTATACATATTATACATGTATCTTATGTAAAAAAGCCTCAGGATTCCGAATCCGTATCGTTTGTAATGATTGGATCGAAAATAAGGGCGCTACGATTTTTTTTGTGAATCAAGGGGTACGTATTTTTAATCATTTAGTTTGTATCGAAATTTTTTATTTTAGAGGGGAAGCGTGGGGAAATGACACCGGTTATAGTCACTAGGGGTACGTAGGTACGTCCCCTCGCAATATAAAGCAATTCTATTTTTTTCATTAATTGCCAAAAAAACATGGGTTAAAACCCATCGATTTTGATTTTTCAAAACGTTTTCCCAAAGCTCTGAAATAGCACGCCTACGGTTTCTTAGGCCTATCCGAAGCCAAAAAAGCTGTCAAATCCGATTCTGAATAGTTTTTAAAGATCCGTCCACAAACAACGGCGCTACAATTTTTTGAAAGTTCAAAATTGGCTCAAAATGAGCGCTAAAAATCGCAATTTTTTATTTTCAAAAAATTAATGTCGCACCCTATACATATTATACATGTATCTTATGTAAAAAAGCCTCAGGATTCCGAATCCGTATCGTTTGTAATGATTGGATCGAAAATAAGGGCGCTACGATTTTTTTTGTGAATCAAGGGGTACGTATTTTTAATCATTTAGTTTGTATCGAATATTTTTATTTCAGAGGGGAAGCGCGGGGAAATGACACCGGTTATAGTCACTAGGAATACGTAGGTACGTCCCCTTGCAATATAAAGCAATTCCATTTTTTTCATTAATTGCCAAAAAAACATGGGTTAAAACCCATCGATTTTGAATTTTCAAAACGTTTTCCCAAAGCTCTGGAATAGCACGCCTACGGTTTCTTAGGCCTATCCGAAGCCAAAAAGGCTGCCAAATCCGATTCTGAATAGTTTTTAAAGATCCGTCCACAAACAACGGCGCTACAATTTTTTGAAAGTTCAAAATTGGCTCAAAATGAGCGCTAAAAATCGCAATTTTTTATTTTCAAAAAATTAATGTCGCACCCTATACATATTAGACATGCATCTTATGTAAAAAAGCCTCAGGATTCCGAATCCGTATAGTTTGTAATGATTGGATCGAAAATAAGGGCGCTACGATTTTTTTTGTGAATCAAGGGGTACGTATCTTTAATCATTTAGTTTGTATCGAATATTTTTATTTCAGAGGGGAAGCACGGGGAAATGACACCGGTTATAGTCACTAGGAATACCTAGGTACGTCCCCTCGCAATATAAAGCAATTCTATTTTTTTCATTTTTTAATCTGTTCGTTTTAAAGTTACTTCGACCAATGTAAATAAGTATAACCCTCAAATTCGTCGAATTAACCGAAGAAAAATGCGATTGTTTAATTGTTGAAGTTAAGTAGCATTATGGAAAACCAGCAAAGGGTATATTGTGTTCGCATCTCATTTCAGAAATTTAATATCCACTAAGCATTTGATATAACAAAGAGTGATCAAATTTTGCCGAGATTACCCCTATTGTTTATACAGATTTTATTAAAACATCGGGGGCGATGTGAGAGTTCGAGTTTTGTATTTAGTGAAATGTAGACGAGGTAATAGAGATTTAGGGAGAAGGTAAAGTTTGAATTAGTAATTGATGTTAAGGTGTCTTTGTTTATTAAAATGAATGGAGTCCTTTGAACGTGCGGTAAATTCGGTTAAATAAATAACAGGTATCGATCACGCGGCTTCCCCAAACGTACATAACAGCTATTTAAAGTCGGTGTAGATTTATTTTACATAAAGGAAAGTGCATTAAAATAAACAACGCCTCTAATTAAAAATAATAAAGCTCTGTTTGTGTTTTAAGAGGAATATTATTTTTCAACGAAAAACTAATTACTGTTTGTTTTTTGTTGAATAATAATAAAATGCGCTTTGTGCTTTCGTAGGAATTAAAATTACGTTTATTTAAATTTATTTCGAATTCGCAGCTCGCGTTTTAATCAAAATTATTTCAAAAAAGAAAGTCGACTTGTCAAGAGTTTTTTTGCGTTCCAACATAATTAGAATATTTTCCTTCGAGTTTTAGAAATGTCCACTTTTAATTTAAATCGTCTTATTTTCGAGAAATTAAATTTAAAAAGTTGGGAAATCGCAGTTAAACATTTTCTTAGAACAAATTATCGCCCAGATTATAAAACATGTGCGTAAAACACAATTTTCCGATTCCACAAGACATTTTTCATAAGTAAATTACAACCTTCCGGATTTACATACGTAAAGCGTTAAATGGGAACTGATAAGCATTGTAAATTTTAAGATCGCCAGAAATGTGTGTTGGAGAAGGAAATAAACCTTTGAAAGTAGGGCTAAGAGTATTTTGCGTTAAGGTTTAACTTAACATAAATGCACGTGATTCTTGCAAAAATAGTCGAGGGTTTTGTTTTACAACCCCTTTACGAGATAATTATTTAAATTTTGCTGTGTCGTTTTCGAAAATGCCCCCGTTAAAATTTAAAAATCCGACTGTCGAGCTGGCTTTGGCGTTATCTAGCTTTTAATTTTTCTCTTGGACAAAGGGCATAACAAATATTTATTTGTGTCATATTATCTATCAGTTCTTAGATATTTAATGAATAATAATTATTTGAATTATTTTTCACATACATATGCATTAAAATAAGGAGGATAGGTTTTGGCAACAATGCGCCAAAATTGAGACGGGAAATAAAGATACTTATCTTAATCACTTCATGAGTAACATAAGATATTTATAATAACATTTTTCTTTATTTTTCTGCATTTTTCACAATGTTTTTTAAATTGGTACCTAGTGCATACTAATTTTTATTGTTTTGGTATAAGATCTCACCCGGTTAAGTCACGGTACCTATTCGTCCGACACCCCGTATATTTAATTCTGAATATTACACATAATTTTGCATTTTTTCCGTCAAAGATTAACAAAATATCGAACAACGCAAAAACAACTTTAATTTCCCGCATTTCCAAGTTGTAACATGTTAAAAAAAAATAATTTAAAAAAATCGCCGAGCCCACTAAGTACTCAAATTTAATTAATGTTTGATTGGTTAAAGCCCCATTCAAATCAGATTAACCCTTTTCAAGTAATGGTCTATTTGTGACTAAAATATGTAATCTTTAGGACAAATACGCCCACATCTAGCGTTTTGATTCAAAATAAAATAAAATTCGCAAAAATAATCGGATATAATTAAATACCAATTTCGCCAGATCGGAAAAGATTAAACTCCGTTTAGTTCCTGTTAATTTGATTTTTTTTCTCGAGCCTTTAATGTTTTTATTTTAGAAGGTACATTCCAGTTTTAATAATTTTTAAAATGATAATTGATATTACATCAAATTTCTGTTACATCAAATTATAAAAAAATCCAAAGATTTCGTGAGATGTTAAAGCAACAAATATAAAAGATACTAATTTTTTTCCTCAAAGTTTAAAATTTTAAACGGTTTCGCCTTGCATTTGCCGCTTCATAAACCACCCCTAAATTATTAATTGTGTTCAAAACGCCCATTTTAATATTTTTCATTCTAGTGGCATTTTACCAAAAAAAAAAAAACAACCCCAAGAAAATTAATTACATATCGTAAGGCGTCCTTTAAAAAAAGAAAGCGTCATAAAAGCCTTTTTCGACAAGGAATTAATTAAAATTTACTCGATTCCACGTTTTTCCATAAAACACAAACACAGTACAGTCGCAAGCGATTAATTATGAAACAATGTCGTGATTAATCTTTAAATCTACGAAATAAGTTAGGAAAACAGAATTCTGTGGCGCATTCTCCATGCAATAAACGTGATAAATAACCTGCTAGTTAAGCGTCCTAATAAATTTGCCCATTCTTCTCCATAAAATTATTCGCACAAAAATTGCCCTAACGACTTTTTGATTAAAAGACGTAAACGAGCCGTTTATTATTTGTCTACACGTCCGCGTCGCGATTCGCCGAAATCGTTCGAGATATGAGCGAGAATTGTGTTTGTCAAAGCACGGTCAACAATTTGCAATTTAATGTCGTTTTAGCACTTAAGGGAGTGTGAAATTCAATCCAAACATGTCTGAATATTCCATTCTGAGCTAAGCAACGCATTACGAGTTAACAAATACAGTAAAACCCCAATTATCCGGACCTCAGTTATGCGGAATCGCGATTATGCGGATTGTCGAATGCGAAAATTGAACCTAGGTATTTCTTACTAAATATTTTATTTTGTATTTCGCACTAAATAGTGTTTTTTTTGCTTTGTTGATTTTAAGAGAATGTGCGACTGTTTTACTTAGTGATTAATATTTGTTGGGTTTTTTGGAAACATATACCTAACAATTTGACCAAGTTTTTTTACTTTTAAAATGGGACGCTTTGTAATCGTGCTTAAAACCGAGTGTGCACATTCGAGCTCAAAGTGGCACATTCCGATCTCGGGAAAATGAAGCGCGCCGCTCCGCGTCGCGCTTCATTTGCCTCCCTCGCTCGGTAATGTGCCACTTTTCGCTCGAATGCGCACATCCTTGTATTTATTGGATTTGCCTATATTAATCTTCTAATCATCAACTCAAAAAAATTAATGTCGAATAAATTTTGATTTATTTTTTGTTTGAAAAAGGTTATAGATTTTATTCCTTTTGATAAATTATCATAAATTATCCGCACGCCTAATTGTAGCGAGCTTGATAACAATATTTTCAGGTGTACTTTCGAATGTTTACTATTTCGCATTTTTGATTAATTAAAATTGTATGGGCCAAATTTTCTGAAGTGGACCACTAAAACTCAACTAAGGCAACTGCAGGTAATAAGGCCTAGCTAAGAGAAATTGGAAATTAAATGAAAAAACATCGAATTTAATCAACAGATTTTAATAGTAATCATTTTTAAGATTCAGTTACTATAAAATATAAAGTAAAAATGGAAACTTTCACCATAAATAAAACCAAAAATTAACATTTTTAAAAACCTTGCCAGTAAGTCTTATTATACTACTGAAGGGTAATAAGGCCTACAGCTTTAAAAAATTTAAGTAATCAAACTGGACATAATATATTTGATAACTAAGTTTAATAAATACATGAATACAGCAATTGGAATATTTTTTTTTTAAAAAATACAAATTACCTATCCTAACAGTCATTAGCGCACTCAAAGTCATTAGTATAATCCACTGACATAATTTTTATTACCTAATAATGACTTATCGTAAGCAGGAAGATTATTTATTAACGTTTGCATAGTAGTAATCTGATTTCAACACAACATAATTTTTAATTTTGTTCGTGTGATGATTAAACATCAAGGGCCGGTGTGATGTACCTCGGTTATTGTCAATCAGTTGTATCTTGACTCTAGGATCAACGTGTAATAAATAAAAATGTAGGAGTATATTTGTTATATATTCTTCTTTATTTTATTTTATTTTCCTTCAGATAATATGCCTAGCAAGTCAAATCAAAAGTTAAAATTGTTTTAAGTTTTTGAATAGTTAAATTTCAGTATACGAGAAATGTTTTGTTAATTTTTGAAACAATTTTAGTGTTATATCAAAGAAAAACATTAATAGTTCGTGTAATCTAAAAATAAATAATAAATATATGTAAAGAAAATGTATTTCTTTAATTTTAAATTTAGATTAAGTTAGTTATTAAAAAAACAAAGAAATTGACAAGACATAAATAACTTTAAATGTCGTTTTATAAGGTTCAATATTTTAATTATCACAAATTGACAAAATAAATAATGTGTTGCTCTAAAATTAAAGTTTATTTATAACTCATTATAACACATTATTAAAAACTTACCTAAAATTAAAGAAAATGTAAAGAAAATGTATTTCTTTAATTTTAAATTTAGATTAAGTTAGTTATTAAAAAAACAAAGAAATTGACAAGACATAAATAACTTTAAATGTCGTTTCTTTAATTTTAGGTAAGTTTTTAATAATGTGTTATAATGAATTATAAATAAACTTTAATTTTAGAGCAACACATTATTTATTTTGTCAATTTGTGATAATTAAAATATTGAACCTTATATATATACTTTTCATGAGACGGGTCTAGGTACATCACCCCTGTTATACCTAAACCATAGTTCCACGAATTTTTAAATCTTAAAGCAATGTGAATAAGCAGTTGCTAATGCTTTTAAATTTTTTTTATGAAGTGCACCTTATTAGTACCCCAATACGGTGCAAATTATTTTATTAACAAATTGTTACATATACATTTTGAAAAAAATTACAAATAAAAAAAGAGTCAAGGTACAACAAGTTTCTTTACATATTTATATCCGTAAGACCTTAAAAGTAATGTATAATATATTAGAAAACAATTAAACTTTGATACAAAAAGTAGGAGTATAATAAGGCCTATGGTTAAATTTAGTAGGCCTTAATAACCGCCGACCACGTATGTAAGAAAACCAAAATAAAAAATATTTGGTCAATGATACATCATTCAAATATTTAAAATCATCGAAGCTTGAATGAATAAAGAAAATAAATGTGACTTTACATAGCTAAGTGTAATATTTCAAAAAATACTAACGATTGATTCGGACTGATTTTTATTATTCGTGTTGCCTAGCCGCGTTTTACGATATATGATGCTACATTTGGGGCAGGAAGCGGAATAAGCCGCCTCCACAAACTTGTAGAGACATCTTCGTTCAATAGGTGTTTGTGTGTGCAGCGTTAAGCCAAAGCGGTTATTTTAAATACGATTTTTATTAATTAGGCCTTATTACCCGCAAGTACCTTAGTTGATTTTTATATCAACTTTTGCAGATTTTTGAAGGTTTATATGTCAAAATTAATTTCTCCAAATATTTTTGGGTAATTTTCATTTTTGTAAAAATTATAAACATATTAGTTTTAAGGCTCATTTTGTATACAATGTTGTGATATTTATCAAATTAAATAATAATTTTTGATTTGAAGGAGCGCACGGTAAATTATACTAATGCACTATGGGCTATGGCCGACCAAAACAGCTTTTATTCTAAAACATAGTTATATATATTTATTTGACCTCGAGGAATCCGATTTTAAAAGAATTATTGAAATAAAATTGAGTTTTTAATTCGGAATTTTTAAAATACGAATTCTTAAATTATTTATCGTAAATATGAAAAATATGGGGGGAAAATAGAACCACAATTACCAAATAATGAACAAACCTTTGAGTTAGGGGATGACGAGCTTAAAGATGAAAATACTTTGAATTTAAATCTATAATTTAAACTATATTAATTTTTTTGATTAAATTTATAAGTTTACATAAAAAATATGAATTTATTTACAAAAGTTTATGCGTTAATTAAATTAATATTTTTTAAGACGCAAAACAATGTTCTAAATGAAATATCAAACTCCAATTTAAGTTTGGATTCACCCCCCATATTTTGCAAATTTTCGATAAATAATTCAAAAATTCGTATTTTAAAAATGCCGAGTCAAAATTTTATTTTTTTGTTTGAAAGTTGAAGTGCTTCTTTAAATTATAAAAAATACTCTTGAGGAAAATCAATACCGTTTCGGAGATATGATTTTTCAAAAATACCCGTTTTTGTCAATTTTTTTCGGTTGTTTTGCAATAACTAAAGAACCACTTATCCGATTGTGACAAATAAATACATTCTAAAATCAGTCTAACGATCCTAAACATCGTAGAGCCTCAAATTTTTTAAAATCTGACTAAATCCGAAATTTCGGGTTTTTCAGTTTTGCGGAATTACATTAAAAACTAATTCACCGATTTCAAAAATTCTTTCAAAATTAGATTCCTCGAGGTCAAATACATAGAAATAACTATGTTTTAGAATAAAAGTTGTTTTGGTCGACCCTGGCCCATAGTGTAATGTAATAAATACGAGGATGTGCGCATTCGAGCGAAAAGTGGCACATTCCCGAGCGAGGGAGGCAAATGAAGCGCGACGCGGAGCGGCGCGCTTCATTTTCCCGAGATCGGAATGTGCCACTTTGAGCTCGAATGTGCACACTCGGTTTTTCGCCACGATTAATAATTCAATTTACTTTAAAAAAATTGAAGTAATTCTAAAACCGTAGTTGCGCTCTCAAAATGTCTCCTTTGGGCTTCGCCTATTTTTCATATTTTTTTTCTTTTTTCATTAAGAAATTGCCATGAAATTAATTTGTATTTATATAAGGAGACAAGAATGAAATTCTTGTTAGGATTTCTTAATAGTCGGTATCGTAATTGACAATTTTTTGAAAACGGGACTTTTTGGCATCCCGAATGATTGCTTGGGGACAACGGGACAAATGATCTGAAAACGGAACAAGCCCATTCAAAACAGTATGGTCACATAATAAATAGCTAAAATTCGTTTTTTTGTACACATTCAATTATCCGAATGAGCTGCAAACAATAATTAGTCCGGATAACCGAGTTTCCACTGTATGTGCTAACCGAACCGAATCTATTTACAGGTGATCTCGACAAGGGCCACTCCAACGACGCCCCGCTACAAGGAAGGGCGACCACCCTCGAAAATAGACTCGATCGGCGACAATAAAAACGATGGCGAATTCGCAAAGAACTATTAAAGAGGGATGAAAGTGAAAAATAGTGCAACTAAGAGATCGTATCGAATCTGATAAATCAGAGTTTGTGGTGATGTGTTGTAACTCTCGCGGTGCTTTGTCGCGCCTTGCCGTTCTCTGGGGGTTGCTAGGTCTGGCCACCCTCCTCATTGCCTTCGTCAGCGGATCATGGCTATACACCAAGGAACCGATAACTTTACCCAACTCCGATGTCACGACTGTTATTAGCTTTCGAATTGGACTTTGGCGTGTTTGTCCCACGGTCAAAAGAGTTAACGCTACGATACGTAAGTATTTCTTTGATCTTCTGCTTCGTTGCGCACCCTTCGGGAGTCGGAGTCATTTTAGAAAATTTGGCCGCGTGTGTTATTAAAAGCCGGAACGGTAGAAGTGTGGGGGATGTTCTACCGGTTTTTCTAAGAGGGTTTAAGGGTCTTGCATCATCGCACGATTCGTCCCCCGACTTTTCGTCCAAGAATGAAAAAATGATTTTGTTGTTATAACTACACATCAAAATTTTTGCATGGAAGAACACTGTTACTGAAGCAATTTGATTTAAGTTTCAGTTAAAAAATAACGCAACCTTGAATTTTTGGGCGTTGGTCAATTGCGCGCCGCGGTTAATTTAGCCTCCGTTTACGGTCCGTTGTCTCAAATAATAAAATAGCAGGCATTATTGTATTATATATTCGGCACTGTTAAAGATGTCGTTTCTTCATCTTAAAAGGAGAGGTTCAAAAATTTTGTTTATATGTATTTTAGGGTGGCGCAAAAAAACCGACTATTTTTTTGAATCTCGAGTGAAAAAATGTTAGTTTTTGATGTTTTAAGAGCTACCTTCAAAAAAAATTTATAAAGAGTTCGCTCAAAATTTTTTAAAATTTCAAAAACCGCCAAAAATCGAATTTATTTATAATTTTTTTTTCTCGTTACAGTATAATTTTATAGACAAACAAAAAATAAGTTTCTGAAAGTTTCAATTTAAAATTTGAGTTTTAAAAGGTCGCTCAGATTTTTTTTATATTTATTAGTACATCACTTTGGATTATATCCCAATGCTAATAAAGCAAATTTAATACGCAATTTTTATTAAAATTATGTTTTTTTGTCAATTGTTTTATTTTTAGTTCATCTCGTGGTGAATTTTTGTTGATTATTTTACTAAATAATAGAAAAAAAATGTACGAAATTTTAATTTAAATATTAAAATGTCGCTCGAAAAAATCCAAAGTGATGCACTTTAATAAACTCGAACAGTTTATTGAAAAAAATTCTGAGCGACCTTTTAAAACTCAAATTTTAAACTGAAACTTTCAGAAACTTATTTTTTTTGTCTATAAAATTATACTGTAAAGAGAAAAAAAATAAAAAATAAAAATTCGATTTTTTTTTGAGCTGTCCTTTAGATGTAGCTCTTAAAACATCAAAAACTAACATTTTTTCACTTACGACTCAAAAAAAGTCGGTTTTTTTGCGCCACCCTAATGTATTTACAGTATTTGAATAATAGTACTTCAACATTAATTACGACCCACTATTCAAAAATACTTGAAAGAAAAAACGGTTTTAAAGTTTTACTGAGCAGTTGCACCTTTCGTAAATTTCCGTGCTGGTGAGAAACAACTCGGTAGCCGAAAGGTTAACACAACTAACAACGAACTAGCAGGTCTTCTTCGCATCATGTTCAATTAAGATAATTTTTTTTTTTTGGTTTTAATTACCTACTATTTGTCATTAAAATTGGATCTGTTCGAACTTAAAGGTAGGATTTTTATGTTTTTCTTACGCCTAATCGTTGCAAAATTTATTTGATTATTTCGCCAAACGTAAAAGGGCGCATGTTTTACAACTCTTTCGAAAAGTAGTTAAATTAAGGAGGTGTAGTTTTCTCAAAGGCCTTTCTAACAAGCGAATTTATACAGCAAATAAGAGAACTTTTTGCAAGTAATATGTAAATAAAATGTGTTTGTTAGTTACAAAGTTAGCAAAGGCCATTATGACAGTGCGCAAAGGGGAACGAAATGATATTCCATTCGCTAATGGTGGCAAGTTCTTTGCGTCTTGAAAGGTTCAAAAGAATCGTATCAAAGACTAAATCTCGACAAACCTCTTTGAAGACCTGAACAGAAATTACAAAAGCGAAGACTATTAGTTTCGTTTTCGTCGTAGCGTAAGTTGGTATTAATTGAAACTCTGCTAATGACTTTTAGAGAATTAAGCATCTCCGTGGAAAACCATTAAATCGCAATTTGTAACTTCACTATTAAATTTTCTTCTTCGGCAATATATCGGTTAGCGGAAAAATAAAGGAGAAAAATCAATATCGAACCTTTTACACTGCCGCCCCCGAACCGTGCATTTCTCGGCACTCTCTCAATGTTCTCGGTTAATGTGCGTCTCGGGATCCTTGTTGTTCCACAACACCTCCGAAAACAGTCAAACTACAATCGGGGGCGTGCGAAATCTCCTGACGTCTTGATTTATTACTCGAATTTTAATTTTAGATTAGGAATCACTTGGATTTATTTAAAAATTCGACAATTTCCATTACCTGGCACCTTTTTTCTTTATTACTTTTTCATTTTGCTTTTTTCGCATCTTTTCTTTTCGTATTATCTCTCCTAGCTCATTCGGTTTCCCGAAGGCGAACTTTGATTACGAAAAGCAAAAGTGTTTAAAATGTTATGTATACATATTACTATGTATAGCAAAAAAATATATTATTTAGCACAATTTAGTACACGAATAAAACGAATTTTTTGAAATAACAATTCAAAATTGTTTTTTTTTTAATTTAAAAAACAAAAATAATTCAAGAAAAAAATTAAATATTCTTCAATTGAATCTTAAATTTAGAAAATAAATAAGTAATATGCTAACTGTATTCACCGCATATTTTTAAAATTATTGAGTTATCCAAGGCACATTTTCCACAAACAACCAAATCTTTATATCACATGAATCTTTGCACGGGTCAAGTGACCCGTTGCGGTAGTTAGAGCAGATTAAATGTATTTCTCGGTAAAAAAATTAACAAGATATATGTAAATATTGAAAAATACATTTGATATATTTTTTTAAGAAAAGTAGTACCTAAAGGCAAAAGACGATGTTATAATATATTTTTTTTAAATTTTGTTTCAGATAATACGCCTCGCAAGTCTAACGAAAAAATTAAATTTTTGCAAAGTTAACCATTAAACATGTGAAATTTTAGTATACGAGAAAAGTTTTGTTAATTTTTGAAACAATTTTAGTGTCATCTCAAAGAAGAACAGTAGTAGTTCTTATAATCCAAAAATAAATATATCTATAGTTTTCATAGAACAATGAGTTTTATTTCGCTTAATGTGAATAGAGCCAAGGTACATCACCTCTGTTGTCCCTAGGCCATAGATCCACTAATTTTTAAATCTTATAGCAATTTGAGTAAACGGTTGGTAATGCTTCCAAATATTTTATGATAAATATCCTATTAGTGCCCCACTACGATGCAATTCAATTTATCAACAAATTGTTACATATAAGTACAATTTAAAAAAAAATACAAGTGAAAAAAGGGCCAAGGTACAACAGGTTCCCCTACATTTAACCTATCTACTATCTTTCTTATATTTACTTGACAATCTTGTTCAATTATGTATTGTAATTTTGAATCAATATTCTTAAGAATTAATAAAGAGTGTAAGCGAACGCAAGAATAAATTTTTATTTCACATTTACCAAATTGCAAATGGTTAATGATTTATTTAAAAAATCGCTGAGGGGCTTATCTGCTTAAAGTTAATTTTTTTCGATTGGTAATAACGTTATTCAATTCAGATGATTGATTTTCCAGTAATCGCCAGTTTATAACTAAAAAATGTGATTTTTAGAACAGATGCTCCCATTCTTACGTTTCGATTTAAAAGAAAATTGATTTCGCATAAATAGACCGAGATAATTTAATGCCCATTTCACCAACTTCTTGTGTAGGAATTATTTTCTTAATATTACTCACATTGTAAAATAACTAATTCCATACATCTGCCAAAAAAAATAAATTGAAAACTAATTTTAAATAAATCACTGTGGTCTTTAAATACTCAAACCGGTCAACTCGCATTGAAATCAATTAACAACCCTTTTGGATTAAATAAATAATTAAACACAGCTCAAAAATAACAACTAATTTTATAGAAGTTGTATCAAAATATTTGAAGAGCAGATTGAAGTGATTGCGTTTTAATTGTTACGCTTAATAGTCGGGCTAAAATAAAATCCAAAAAAAAGCATACAACTTTTTGCAAGGCAAAAATAGCGAATTAATTTACATATAAAATGGAATTCGATATTTGCGAAAATAAATTCGCCATTATCGTAAGTGTAAAACTTTACGAGATTTTTTTTTCGAAAAAAAAAAGAGGGAATAAAGTTCGGTATTTTTCATTATTGGACTAATGCTCGTCCTTCCGGCGAGAAAAAATTTAACACGACCATCAGGAGCAACCGATGTCTATCCATCAAGTGGGATTATAATTAAATTCCCGTCTCTTTCCAAGGATATTCGTATCCGCAAAACGTCAAAGTCTACTTTGATCTGTACAAAAGTTACATAATTCGTCGGCTACGATTTTGACTTATTCTTTCGTCTGCGGCTTTTAATTGCCTCTAAGCTTGATGGCCGTTTTTTAACCGACCAAAAGCGTGTATCTGGCAAACTGCCAACAATTTAATAAAATATTATGGACTCGTATCTGGAAATATAATCTGTAATATCAAAATCCGATTACTCGGGTCATAGGGTATTTCTCTAATGGCCGTATTAGCCATTTCTAACTTTCCAAACGATTATTTGATATTCTCTTCCAAAACAGAAATTAAATTTAATTCCGCGTCTGGAAATGATATATATTTTTCCGATCGAATGGGAAGAGGGCGGTTTTTCTTTTGCCTCCTCGGAAAACGTGCACGCTTATTCGAATCGTAATATTGTTTCATGGTGTCTTTTCATATTCGTATATTAAGCGCACATACGCAAAAAAAATATATATAGGGATACGTAAAGAGTTTCTTTCGCTTTTTATTATATCGGGAAACTTCCCCAAGGCCTTCGTTTCAGTATGTAAATAAAAGCGAAATTTCGAAAGATAAACATTTATATTTATCATTCATAAAATTTAGATGAGCGTACATTTTCGAAATCTAATTGGAACACATCGAAAAGGCTGCTTTTCTAAATTACTGCTAGTTAATACACTAATCTGAATAGCAACTACCTTTAACACGGAGAAGGCGTCACTAGCTAAAGTTTTGTTGGATACAATTTAGGGGAAGTTTAATTAATTTTCCCGCGCTTTATATATTATTCCTACCGACCCTATTTACTGCCTTTTGGCTTCTCCACGTTTATAATCTGTTTTACCTTTACATGTTCTCAATTACGATTGTTCCTTTAATTCACCTCTAAAACTATAAATTTGTACCTACACAGCGCCGTTATTAAAAATAATCGTTTTAATAATCTCGCAACTCGTTTAAATTTGTAAACTACCGGATTAAAGACATAAATCCTTTTAGTTTGCTTTTATGAATATTTTCCCGGCGTAAAATCAGAGGTAGAAGACGCCCTGTTATTTTTAATTTTTATTCATTAATAATTTGCTGGTAATTTTCTTCTTTTTTACCTTTTTGTACCCGTAGTTGGTGATGAGCAAAATTGGTCTTGGTCTTGGACCAAGACCGAATAAACAACACCAAGACCGATAGCAAGGCTATTACAGTATTGGTCTTGGTCTTGGTCTTGCTTTGCTCATCACTAACTCAAATAAAGAGTTGGAACAATATTTAAGTAAACCTCGAGCTGTGAGAAACAAAGACGTATTACATTGGTGGAAACGTCATCAACTACAATTTCCGATTTTGGCAAAAATGGCATGAGATTTTTTATCGATTCCGGCAACATCCGTTCCAGCCGAAAGGTTATTCTCGAAAGCATCCTTGTGATACGGAAACATCGTAATAGATTGAATAATGAGGCGGCTCGATGGCTATTATGCATAAATTCGTGGTCAGCAATTACAAAATAATAGATGTATTAATAATTAATCAAAATAAAAGTATCATTATAATATATAAATATTAAACTCTATAGATAAGATCACTTTTTGATATTATTCGATTGTAGTAAAATAAAGTTTTATGAATTATATATAAGTTGTACATAATTTCTAATTTATACCTATAGGTACAGGATCTGAAAAATTCGCCAAAAAGTTGCAAGTATTAGACTAAATGGTTTAGACCAAGACTGAATATGCAAGACCAAGACCGAATAAGCAAGACCAGACCAAGACCAAGACTAGAAACATTTTGCAAGAACATGACCAATACCGATACCAAGACTATTACAGTCTTGATCTTGGTCTTACTGTGCTCATCACTACCCGTAGTCAGGTTTAGGTAATTTTCCTGCTTAAATCTTTTATAAAAGATTTATAAAATTATCTTTGTTGTGAATTTGTTGATAATATTTAATGAATGTTTCACTAATAAAATAAACTCGTTACATCTTTAAAACGAACTACTCGTTTGTTGTGAACTCAAAAAAAATTATCTTTTGATATAAAAATGAAAAGTTTTATTCTTTTTGTAGAACAACCTAATTCTATTTTATCCAAAGCAATTTCGGAGATTTTCTTAATTAAATTTCGAACTGTCACAATGCGAATAATCAAGATCTCCGACGTTTTTGAATTATTAAACGATCCTCAAAATCTGCTAAAACCCCAAAAATAAGCTACTATCAAATAAAATCAAAATATAATTTGCGACTTTTAATAAAAGAATTCCATAGGTCAAGGCTTTCGATTTTTACATGACTTTCGTCTAACAAAATTTCAAAAATCCATAACTTAATATTTTTAATTAGAAAAAGAAAATTATTTTAGGTTACCAATCAAAGATAAACATAAGAAATATATGTAAATAGTGGTACGGACTAAAATAAGCTATATTTTATTAAAAAAGATCATAATTGAATGCAAATACAATCATCCTACAATTCTATAAAAGCCTAAAATGCAGCTAGAGATGAATTATTACCAATTAAACTTTCATTGGAGTAAATCGTCCAGTCTGTGAGCATCTACCAGCGAATGACCATTACGAGAAACAATGTTTATAACAATTATTATTATTTATGCATTCTTGTATGTCTCTTTTTCATTTAAATGCAAGAAATAAAAGTAATAAAAATGTATAGCTAAAATAATTAAATTTATATTGCGATTTGCGAAATTTAAATACAGTGTTGAAGCTTTGAAGGACGCACTTAAAAAGGCTAGACGTAACCTCCTAAGCGCCAAAAAAGTCTGTCATTTATAGAATACCAAAGAAAAATTTTATTAAAAACTACACAAAGGTACCTACATCTAAAGCTAGTGTTTAACCCTCCGCATACTAGGTGACTAAATGTCACATGACATACTAGGTGGGGTTTGCATAACCCGAAAATAAAATGATATAAAATTCCCAAAATTGTACTTTATGACAGTTAAATGATAAGAAATATATTTTAATAACCAATAATGAATAGGTTTAAGTAAAAACCATATTTATTTATGCATTAGAATAGAAAAACTTAACTTTTTCTTCAACTTATAAACTATTGAGTCATTTCTTGAGTACTAAATTCCAATGACACGTGGCAATCACGATACCAAATACTAACAAAATCTAACGAGAATTTCATTCTTGGCTTCTTATTGCAATACAAATTAATTTCACGGCAATATCTTAATAATTTGTAATAATTTAGATCAATAAATTACACGAAAAATTAATTGAATAATTTTAATCGTTTCCTCTCAGTTGCATTGACAAGATTGTCGTATCTTCTCGCTCCCTTCCACTCATTGTATGGTATATACATTTTTCGAACATGAAATCGATATTTACTAAATTAAATTAAAATTTTTGATTTGAAAGAGCGCCTGGTAAATTATACTAATATAATATACACGAGGATGTGCGCATTCGAGCGAAAAGTGGCACATTTCCGAGCGAGGGAAGCAAATGAAGCGCGACGCGGAGCGGCGCGCTTCATTTTCCCGAGATCGGAATGTGCCACTTTGAGCTCGAATGTGCACACTCGGTTTTAAGCATGATTCACAATATTGTAGGCCAATAAATTAGACGAAAAATTAATTGAATAATTTTAATCGTTCCCTCTCACTTGCACTAACAAGATTATCGTATCTTCTCGCTCCCTTCCACTCATTGCTATGGCAAATACATTTTTCCAATATAAAATCGATATAAACTAAATTAAATTAAAGTTTTTGATTCTAAGGAGCGCCCGGTAAATTATACGAATATAATAAACACGAGGATGTGCGCATTCGAGCGAAAAGTGGCACATTTCCGAGCGAGGGAGGCAAATGAAGCGCGACGCGGAGCGGCGCGCTTCATTTTCCGAGATCGAAATGTGCCACTTTGAGCTCGAATGTGCACACTCGGTTTTAAGCTCGATTACCAAATGTGCCGTTTTAACCAAAAAAAATTGTTCACGTTAAAATTAAGTTTACAAAATGTTAAGATTTATTCGTTTTTAATAGGTGAATCAATTAATCAATCATTCACTAAGCTATATCCTGTCATTCTTTAGACAAAAGTGGTCATTTACTGGAACTCCATTTTATACTCTTTATAGTTCATTTTACAAAGTTTATATAAATTTAATTAATGTGTCATTCCTACTGTAACGGTTGTTTTGAGTATATTATTTTGTTTAGTATTTTTTTACATTAAAATAACTCTTAATGGAACAAATCGGTCATTCACTGGACGTTTTACCTAACTTCTATTTGAGAACGTCTCGTTTATGTAAAAACAAGAAACAGACACCTTCAAAGTGCAATTCTCTCGTTCGAAATCAATTATTAAGGATGTGTAAGCTTGTCCTTAACGAAGTTAGCAGCTACCTAGGAATCTTCGCAGATAAATCGTCTTAGGGGAATTCATAGTCACTTAATGTAAGCAGGGAGTTTGAAATAAGGAGAAACAAGAGCCCTTTCAAAGCTTTCGCTTCTGTCGTCTGCGATGTGTGCTGTCTTAGTTAATTCAACATCCATACACGTCTTCTACATGGGGTATTGTTTGATCTCCGGAATAAATAATTGTTTAGATAACAATTAATTATATTTTTCGCCGAAGACGCAGAGGAGTTATAATAAACATTCACGCTTCCGTAATATCTCATTTGAATTTATCTCTTCGCTAAATATTTATTTAAATCGAATTGTTTGTAAATTTGTCACGCAGAAAATTAGCGGGAAGCAATTTCAAAAATGCCAAGGACTCGGTTTGTTTGATGAAGTATTGTGTTTCGTTTTTTTCCTCTCCTTTCTCATTGATATTTTAACTAATTTTATAATTAAAAGCTAAATTGGTTTACTTTGGGAGAGCTTCAGCTTTTAGTAAGATACACAAATCGAAAATTAAAGAGTTTTTTTAGTATCCTCTTTATTATTAGAGCGCCTCCAATTATTTTATGAGAGCTTTATTTAAATCAAGCTCGACCTTTAAAAATTAAACTTTTCGATGCAAAAAGAAGAGATTTGAAATTTGAGTTATTTAGAATTAGAGAAAACAAAATAAATTAATGCTTTTCAAAATACAAAAAAACGGTGCGTGTATTTTTTACCCGCGTAGAAAAACGGCATAGGGCGTAATGTTAGTTTTTCGAGTAATAAATGGTTCAAGTTTTAGGTTAATTTATCTAGCACAAAATTTTACGTTAAAAAAATTGTAGCGCCGTTATTTGTGGACGAATTTTTAAAAACTATACAGATTCGGATTCGTTAGAGTTTTTGGCTTCGGATAGGCTCAAAAATCTATAGGCATGCTATTTAAAATTTTTGAGAAAAAGAGGTTAGAAGAGTCCGACTGCTAATTAATTTTTTCAAAATTTCCAATTTGAAAAATCGTAGCTCCTTTATTTGTGAACGGATCTTTAAAAACTTTTCAGATTCTGAAAGCCCGCTCATGATAACCTAACATCAGCTAAAAAAATCAGGGAGTCCAATGTTAAGTATGGGAGTAAAACGCATTCGAAGCATTCAAAATGTAAATTATGCTAAAATTTTTAATTTTTAAAATCCTGTAACTCTACCGTCTATGCGAATTTCGCCAAATTCTTTCATTTCTGCACGTCTCCAACCCTAACACGTTGGAATCTGGTCCTAACTCAAAACCCCTAAAATCGGCCAAAATCGAGAAAAAACCCCTTTGCTTTTTTTGAAGAAAAAAAATTTTAGGTAATGGATTTGCTTCAAATTTTGCTATAAATTCTAAATCGACATATCCGGAGCCATTCTTCCCTGCTCCCTCTTGAATCCCCAAAATTTTCTAGAAAACTAAATAAATCGAACAAATTACACTTAGATTCACAAAAACAATCGTAGCGCCCTTACTTTCAATTCTATCATTAAAAACGACACGGATTCGGAATTCTGAGACTATTTTCCATAAGATACTTGCAAAATTGGTATAGGGCGCAATGTTAATTTTTCGAGTAATTAAGGGTTGAAGTTTTACATTCATTTTTAGCACAAAAACTTACGTTAAAAAAATATAGCGCCGTTATTTGTGGACTGATCTTCAAAGCCTATAGAGATTCGGATTGCTCAGACTTTTTGGCTTCGGATAGGGCAAAAAACCATAAACATGCTATTTGAAATTCTTGAGAAAAACGGGTTCAAAGAGTCCGACTTATAATTATTTTTTTCAAAATTTCCACTTTGAAAAATCGTAGTTCGGTTATTTGTGAAGGGATCTGTATAAACTACTCAGATTCTAAAAGGTCGTTTATTTGAGCGTAAGATCAGCCAAAAAAATCAATAGGGCCCAATGTTAAGTCTAAAAGAAAAACGCGTTCGAAGCTTTCAAAATGCAAATTTTACTAAAATTTTTAATTTTCAAAATGCTGTAACTCCGCCGTCTTTGCGAATTCCGTCAAATCCTTTCAATTTTGAACGTTCCCAAGCCCCACGCGTCGCAATCCGGTCCTAACTCAAAACCCCGCAAATCGGCCAAAATCGAGAAAAAACATGAATTAACCCCTTGCGTATTTTTGAGGAAAAAAAAATTTTAGGTAAGGGATTTGCTTAAAATTTTTGCGGGACATTTCTATGGACTCTAAACCGACATATCCGGAGCCATTCTTCCCTGCTCCCCCTTCAATCGCCAAAATTTTCCAGAAAACTAAATAAATCGAAAAAAATACACTTACATTCACAAAAACGATCGTAGCGCCCTCATTTTCAATCCTATCATTAGAAACGACTCGGATTCGGAATTCTGAGACTATGTTCCATAAGATACTTGCAAAATCAGCATAGGGCGCAATGTTAATTTTTCGAGTAATTAAGGATTGAAGTTTTACATTCATTTTTTAGCACAAAAGTTTACGTTTAATAAATTGTAGCGCCGTTATTTATGGACCGATGTTTAAAAACTATACAGATTTGGATTCATCAGACTTTTGAGCTTCGGATAGGTTCAAAAAACATAGGCGTGCTATTTAAAATTGTCGTTAAAAACGGGATCAAAGAGTCTGACTTGTAATTAATTTTTCTAAATTTCCAATTTAAAAATTCGTAGCTAAATTATTTGTTAACCGATCTTTAAAAACTTTTCAGATTCTGAAAGCCCGTTTATAATAGCGTAAGATCAGCCGAAAAATGACAGAGCCCAACGTTAAGTCTCGGAGAAAAACGCGTTCGAAGCTTTCAATGTAAATTCTGCAAAAATTTTTAATTTTCCAAATGCTTTAACTCAGCCGTCTTTAAGTGTTTCGTCAAATCGTTTAATTCCTGAACGTTTCCAGCCTCTAGTGGTAGTATTTAAAAGTACCGAGTAAATCGGTCTTATGATTTTTTCGAAATTTTGACATTGAATTCAATATTTTAAATAATTAATGCCACTGGAAAGATTATAAGCATACTTGATAATTTAATATTCAATTTTATCTGTATCGTTTATTTAATAAGTGGAGTTACTAAAATAATATTGTAAAAAACCCTCATAAAAGTTGCGAAAACGTTTTTTTTGTAATCAAAGAGACTACGTGAACCCGATTACAACTCGAAGCTATAACCCAACTCACAGTCAGTCAAAAAATCTCGGCCACATTTAAAACACTGTTAAGCCATATCTTTGATTACTTTTAAATTAATTTTTTTAAATAATAAACGAGAGAAACGTCAGACGTCCAATTACAAAAGTCCAAAATGACTCTCAAAACGAAATCTTCGGTCGCACAAAAGAAAAACCAAATTTCGCAAGGGCACAAAGCCAAAATAAATTAAATTAAATCGCATTCGCGGAGTGTATTGTATTCGAGACGATTCAACATCGGTTTTAATGGGATTCAGATGTTGTGTGTCGTTTTATACGAAGCAAATTCGTCCCCGTAGATGATTAATCAAAAGCGAGGGCGTAAATGTTTCTATAATTAAATTAACCTGGGCACGGATCTAAATTCAAGTACAGTGAAAACTCTGTTATCCGGACTAATTAATGTTGCAGCTCATACGGATAATCGAAAATCCGGATAATTGAAAAAAAACAATTTTACCTTGTTAGGTATTTATTTACAAAAAAAACAAAACAAATAATTATCAATTATAAAATCAACAGTAGAAAATACCAAATAGAATCATAAAATGTTTAAGTAAAATTAAAAGTAAATTGAACATTGTTAATCGTGGCGAAAAGCGGAGTGTGCACATTCGAGCTCAAAGTGGCACATTCCGATCTCGGGAAAATGAAGCGCGCCGCTCCGCGTCGCGCTTCATTTGCCTCCCTCGCTCGGAAATGTGCCACTTTTCGCTCGAATGCGCACATCTTCGTGTTAATTGGATTCGACTATATTAATAACAAATCCTTCAAATCCAGATTTTCTATTCGGAGAAAATTTTCGCTTGAAAGTGCACATACTCCTTAATAATTGAATTTGCCTATCTTATTCTTTTCTCTTACAAATAATATTTATTAAATCAAACTGAACTAAATGTACCACTTCTCGCTTTTCTTTTAATACAAAATTACAGTAGGGTAATTTTACCAAAAACCACATTTATAATTTAGTAAGGGAGTGTACCCGGGTATGAGACGGGTTGTGTTTATGAGCCAAATTTTTTACTGGTTAAATAAAGTCGGGTGTTCTATTCATTGTTGGAAAGGTAATGAAAATACACAACTTTTTCCGCAGAAAATTTTGATTCCATTAACATGCAAAATTTTATGACCATTTTCTAAGTGACAGTTTTTTGACAAGAAAAAAATTTGTATCTAGGTATGAGACAACTACAAAAATTTGTAATTTCAAATTATCTAAGACGTGTCCGCTAAATAAAATAAAAAATAAAATTCCGTCATCATGATAAGACCCCCTTGCTCTAAGGATTAAAGCAGTGGTCTAAAGAAAACGTATTTTGGGGTTCGAATCCCAATGACAGCCTCTTTTTTATACGCTGTTCTAAATAATTCGAGTTGAACATAATGTGTCTGCAGTTATCTAGATTAGTACGAAATATATTGTTTTCTCTGTTTTTGATAAATATCATCTTAAATTATGCAACATTGAAAAATAAACTTATTCATATTTTAAATTATAGTTAAAAAAAATGTTATGATTTGTGTCATATTAAATATAATTTTTGGCAAATACCATATTTACTTTTAAATGACATTTGGGACACAAAGAACAAATGCTACGTAATTAAAAGAAAACAATTGATTTTATTAACATGTACCGAAAAAACAACCTATCAGCAAAATTCGAACCACAGATTTTAATGCTCCGTATACAGATGTGTCGACCCTTACTCCTAACAAAATGTGTGATTCACCTTACATGAGTTTGTCCTTGGTATAATGAATACATACTTTAATAAATCTTTCTTTGCAAATATTGCATTGATTTTACCACAGGTTTTTTCCCAAAAATTTATACTAATTTTGGGTTTTTATTTAATTTGGTTGTGAAATAAAATTTTTATCTCACCCTGACAATGACAACATTTTGAGAATCTTAACATTTTTCCCAAACATATATTGGTAATCCAATAAAAATTGTAAACCTCAATTATTTAAATGAACATTACATTTCCTTTTTCAATTAAATTTCCAAAATAATAACAGTTCAGTTATGAAAGACGGTTTAAACTTTATTTTCTTAAGATTCATCGGAAAAAACACATAAAGGAAAAAATTAAATTTTAATTTGACAACCCACCATAAATGCATTATTTAAAACTCTCTACTTGATTAGTATCAGGGATCAAACAACAAGAATAGGTAACTTTAAGTCTTCTCGAAAATATTTTATCGAAGCCGCACAATTAGGGAAAGAGCACCAGTTAACTTTAAAGTAAAATTTTCTTTAAAACTTTTCAAAAAAAACATGGATTAATTTATTAGCTGTAAATTTTTATTGAAGTAATAAAATAATATTGTCAAATCCGAAAAAAGGCTTTTAAGCATTACCATAAGTTGGCACATTTCAGCGAGGGGCAAATGAAAACGACCATCTAGTACCACTGTCATTTTTCTAATGGAATCTTCATTGTTCAGAGCTTTTTAATGCTACACTATGAATCACTTTCTAAAATATAACCTATTGTTTATAGGTAGCCGTTCTAGTAGTGTTCCAGTTACTTCAAAAATGAACTTTTTATTCAATTAAAAGATGCCAAATTTTTAGTTTATGTAATTTGAAGTGCATGGGAGACTTTCTGAGTATCTTAAGAAAATGCCACTTTATTACTTTTTGGATATTAGACAAATAATAAACCAACGGTCTGGCGATCTGTAACTTGTGCAATTGTATTTTTTTAATAATTTTTTTTCCTATTTTTTAAATTGATGTATAAGACAAGACATAAGTACAATGTCACACATTTAACTGGACAAAATTAAAATTTCGAATTTTGACAATTAACTGTAACTGCATTTTAAGAATGTCTATAGATAAGTTAAGTATCAGTTACACACAACAAAACAACGAACGGCATTAAAGTCTTCTGATTATATGTTATACTACTCGATACGTCAGAAGTTAGAAAACGTGTAATAATTAATAATGTGTTTCTTGTATTTTGTTTAAGACTTTTAAAAAAATTTTACATGGATAATATAGCATCAGGTAAATACGTTTATTGTAAAGTAGTTTTAAGAACATTTCCTTAAAAATAGAAAGGCTTTTAAGATTTACCATAACCTTGTTTTTAAAAATTTGTATTGAGTCTTATAAAAAAGTACCATCTAGTACCACTGTATTTTTTGTTAATATACATGCTTATTGTTCAGTAATGTTTCAGCAAAAACTAGCTATCACTATGAATCACTTTCTAAAATATAACCTATTGTTTATAGGTAGCCGTTCTAGTAGTGTTCCAGTTACTTCAAAAATGAACTTTTATTCAATTAAAAGATGCCAAATTTTTAGTTTATGTAATTTGAAGTGCATGGGGAGACTTTCTGAGTATCTTAAGAAAATGCCACTTTATTACTTTTTGGATATTAGACAAATAATAAACCAACGGTCTGGCGATCTGTAACTTGTGCAATTGTATTTTTTTTAATAATTTTTTTTTCTTATTTTTTTTAAATTGATGTATATAAGACAGAACATAAGTACAATGTTTTACTATTCGAAGAAGTTTCGATCAGTAGAATATAAAAATTTAAGTCTTGACACAACTGTTTGCCACACCACCCTCAAAATATTTATTGCAATGATATAACGTATAAGAAAAAATTAAACGTCAAAATTTTTGTTTTTTATTTCTCTTTTAAATAGAATTGGTCTGCCACATTAATACTTGCCCAAAATTCTGCCAGACCACGATTAAGAAATTGGGAAAAAAAAAGTTATAAAAAAAAACAATTGGACAAGTTACAGATCGCCAAGACCATTGGTTTATTATTTATCTAAGGTCCAAAAATGAATAAAGTCCATTTTTGTACTTAAATATTTTTGACCAGCTAAATGTGTGATTTTGCCGTGTGTGCGACGTTTGCAGTTGATATAAGCAATGCGTCGATTCATTTCAGTGTTAGTACAAAAACTGACGGATGACCAAAAAAGTACTTGACAGTAATCAGATCGGCCATATTGACATTGCATAATGAAAATAATTGACTGTCTCATATCTGGAGCCTGTCTCATACCCGGAACACTCCCCTACTTTTAAGCTAGACTAGATGGGAGACTTCATTGTACATGAAAAAAAATACTTTAACTCTTTTCGAATTTTGACTCTTACTTCCCCACCTTTTTTTTAACATATCCCACGCAAGTCATTCTAAAATTGTGATGCACCACCTATGTAACATATAAATATTTTTTTATATTTAAAAATTGAATTAATCCATAAATGACGTCTAATTACAACAGTGTATAGAAAATGCGCCTTAAAAAAAATTGTTTATAATTTTCAGAAAAATGAAAATTACCCAAAAATATTTGGAGACATTAATTTTGACATATAAACAGTCAACAATCTACAAAAGTTGATATAGAAATCAACTAGTTGATTTTCAGTGGCCCACTTGAGAAAATTTTACTCATATACAATTTTAATTAATCAAAAACGCGAATTAGTAAACATTCGAAAGTACTATGAACGCAGGATAAAAGTTACCTATTCTTGAGGATTTAACTCCTCCTTAAAACAAATCAAGTCAAGAGTTTATCACATTAAAATATGGTAGGTTGGCCTTAAAATTATTAACAGTGTTTTATTATTAAAGTTTATTTTTCCGAAGTAATTGTAGAAATGTTTATTTATCAACCACTTAAGATATGAAAACAAAATACAACCAGCCCGTATGTTTACAGTATTAGGAGATTGTGAAAATATAGAATTAAATCAGATTGCTCTTTCATTCTACAATGACTAGAAACTGCTTATGTAGTATTTTTGCTCTTTATAGTATTTACAATTTTAGTTTCTCGATAAGGTATTGTTTTGCACGATGTTATAAAGAATGAACGCTTGTAATTTCAAATTATCTAAGACGTGTCCGCTAAATAAAATAAAAAATAAAATTCCGTCATCATGATAAGACCCCCTTGCTCTAAAGATTAAAGCAGAGGTCTAAAGAAAACGTATTTTGGGGTTCGAATCCCAATGACAGCTTCTTTTTTATACACTGTTCTAAATAATTCGAGTTGAACATGATGTGTCTGCAGTTATCTAGATTAGTACGAAATATATTGTTTTCTCTGTTTTGATAAATATCATCTTAAATTATGCAACATTGAAAAATAAACTTATTCATATTTTAAATTATAGTTAAAAAAATGTTATGATTTGTGTCATATTAAATATAATTTTTGGCAAATACCATATTTACTTTTAAATGACATTTGGGACACAAAGAACAAATGCTACGTAATTAAAAGAAAACAATTGATTTTATTAACATGTACCGAAAAAACAACCTATCAGCAAAATTCGAACCACAGATTTTAATGCTCCGTATACAGATGTGTCGACCCTTACTCCTAACAAAATGTGTGATTCACCTTACATGAGTTTGTCCTTGTGAATATAATGAATACATACTATGTAGTATTATTCTTATTGTTTTTAGAAGATATCAATAAGTCATACATTTTTACCACCTAGTTTCAACATTTATAATTAATGTTTGGATATTTAATTAATTTAGATTTTATCAAAATCAAATTTTAATATGTCTAAATAGGTGTAAAGAATTATTTGAAAAGCTGTATACATCCATAGATAAATATGTGGTAACTTTAAAATAGAAAATTGTATGACCTCATCATTATTTAATATGAAGCATGCAGTCGAGATTTTTCTAAGTTAAAATACTCCAAATCTTCGATGTAAGCAGTTCAGTTATGACATACGATCCGGCTTTATTTTATTTTCTTAAGATTTTAATTGGTAATAAAACGTGACAGATAAAGAAACACTGTATAATAATTGTAAGGCCAACCCACCATATCTTATTATGATAAACACTCTGACTTGATTTGTCTTAAGGAGGAGTTAAACCCTCAAGAATAGGTAACTTTTATCCTGTGCTCATAGTACACTCGAAAATATTTTTATCAAGCTCGCTACAATTAGGCGTGCGAAAGAGCACCACGGTAACTTATCAAAAAGGAATAAAATATCTAACCTTTTTCAAACAAAAAATAGATCTAATTTATTCGACTTTAAATTTTTTCAATTGAAGAATAAAATAATAGTATAGGCAAATCCGATAAATACGAGGATGTGCGCATTCGAGCGAAAAGTGGCACATTTCCGAGCGAGGGAGGCAAATGAAGCGCGACGCGGAGCGGCGCGCTTCATTTTCCCGAGATCGGAATGTGCCACTTTGAGCTCGAATGCGCACACTCGATTTTAAGCACGATTACGAAGTGTCCCGTTTCAACAGGAAAAAACGAACGCGGTTGACAATCCGGATAATCGCAAATCCGTATAACTGAGGTCCGGATAATCGAGGTTTTACTGTATCCCAGCTTTTTCCCTTGTCAAAACTCGAAATCGTCGCGAAAGTAAAAATTTCGATATCGCCTCCGGGCTGTCGCACTAATTATATTATCAACACTAATATAATTCGAAATTAATTAATTTACTGCACACCTTTCGGGGAGCGAAATTTCCATTTTCAAATTATTACTCCGTTTCGAGTTCGAAGGGGGCGAATATTGCCGGTCCCTCTGTGCGGCGTGTGTCGGATTAATAAAAGTGAACTCGCCGGAGAGGTTTTAAATGCTAATTAAATATAACCAAAACAGAAGTTGGCCCTAATCATAATTAAACTTCGAGGCATAATTAGTTAGTATAACAAAGATTAATTATGCGGAATGTATAAGTAATGAGGAATCGACTGCTCTCGATATACACTAATACCAAAACGAATTCCTTTCGAAATTTCGAAGAGAGGTTAATGATCTAAAACAAAAGGAATTTGAAGTACTTCTGCGAAAGATGTACATTATAAATTCCGGGACCGATCTCATCAGCTCCGGGTCGCGGAAAGCTTCCCGGATTTCTGCTCCGGTAGTTTAATGGGATTCAATGCCGTCTCGTCAAATTTATGACATCGATCTTAAACTTAACCCAATTTATAAACTTTGTTATGATTTGTTTATTTCCTAATGTGTCTTCTAATGGCGTATTATTGCTTTATGGGCATTTCGCAAAAGTTTTCGCATCTTAATGGCCCATAACCCGAAACGTAATACGCCTTTTTTGGGGCTTCGCATTTCCTCCCTGGCAAAAATAAAAAGTCGCAACTGAATCTAATAAAGCGGTAGGTTCCGGGATATTTCGCAATGCGATTTGAGAGTCGAATTAAAAAAAAAAGAAGAAGCGGAAATAAAATCGGGGTCGAATATTATACTGTTGTATTTAAAGATCCGTTCACAAATAGCGGCGCAACAATTTTTTTTGTAAACTTTTGTGCTACTGAAATGAATCGAAAACTTGAACTAAGGGTTTCGAAAAAAAAACCTAAGCCCGATTTGCTCGACACTTTTAAATATCACCACTAAGAGCTGGAAACGTTCAGAAATGAAAGAATTGGACGAAATTGGCAAAGGCAGCTGAGTTAAATCATTTTGAAAATAAAATTTTAGCAAAATTTATGTTTTGAATAATTTGAACGTGTTTTTCTCCCAGACTTAACATTGGGCCCTATTGATTTATTTGGCTGATCATACGCTCCCATAAACGGGCTTTCAGAATCTAAAATGATTTTAAAGATATGTTCACAAATAACGGAGCTACGATTTTTCAAAGTGTAAATTTAGAAAAAATTAATTACAAGCCGGATTCCATTTTTTTAACTTTTTTTTGAGCCTATCCGAAGTCAAAAAGTCTGGCAAAAACGAATCTGTATAGCTTTTTAAGGATCCGTCCACAAATAACAACGCTACAATTTTTTTAACGTAATCTTTTGTGCCTCAAAAATAAATCTAAAACTTCAACCCTTAATTACTCGAAAAATTAACATTGCGCCTTATGCCTATTTTGCACGTATCTTATGGAAAAAGTCTCGGAATTCCGAATCAGGGTCGCTTTTAATGGTCGGATCAAAAATGAGGGCGCTACGATCGTTTTTGTGAGTCGAGATTTGTTTTTTGGATTTATTTCATTTTCTCCAAAATTTTTGGAGTTGATGGGGGAGAAAGGAAGACTGGCCCCGGCCATGAAATCTTGCAAATGGATATAAATTGAATTATTCTAGCTATAACCTTCATTATTACTTTTATTTCTTTCACTTAAAGAAAATAGAAGACATACAAGATTGCATAAATAAATAGGTAGGGGAACCTATTGTACCTTGGCTCTTTTTTTACTTGTAATTTTTTTAAATTGTATATGTAACAATTTTATTGATAATATGAATTGTATCGTAATGGGGGCACTAATAAGGTATTCATCATAAAATATTTGAAAGCATTACCGACCGTTTACTCAAATTGCTATAAGATTTAAAAATTAATGGATCTATGGCCTAGGTACAACAAAAGTGATGTACCTTGGCTCTATTAAGAAAATATTTATTAGCTTTCTCGGTTATTATTTAAAATATTTATTACGAACACAAATTGTAAAATATCAGTAGTAAGAAAAGTTTAGAGAATTTTTCGAATGACTCACCGTTGATGTCTTCAAAATCGAAGTTCTGATGAAGATCATTTCGGCCGATTTGACGACCACTTGTAATTCTGAAAATACAGGACATTATTAATTTTTAAAATGCTAACCCCGAAATAAATGGAATGGATTTATTTAATTTCTAAATGTTTGATAAGTGGAGATCAAAAATTATTTCCCTTTTCATATTAAACAGGAAAAGGTGAGTTCGTTATTATTTAATAATAAAATCTTACCAAAACTCTAATCGAGCTTCGATTTGCTTATAAAATGCACTGTTTATTAATAATGAGTTGTATTTTAATTAGTTTAATATTAAAATTCGGAGAGCACAAGTAATATTGTTACACTACAAAAGCAAAGGAAATACTAAAAGTTTCGTTTGTTAAAAACAAATCAATAACTTATACTGTTACAAGTGTTGGAATAATAACCTTTAGAGATAAATAAATAAGATCGAGTTTCGTGTAAAATTAAAACATATGGAAATTTGTTATCATTTTTGCAGGTATAATTTTTATCTTTTCTTCGACTCTATCGCAAGGCGTTGAACTCGGCCTGACTTTCACTTATAGAATTTTGTTAGTCGGTCCATACAGTCAACTCTCGGTTTTCACAAAAGCTCCCTTAAATTGTATTACCGAAAAAACGTATGGCGTTTATCGCCATAGTGTCGCATACTGTCGCAATGAGTCCCATAAGTTTAAAATCAACGTATAGCGCTTTCCAATAATAAATACAAATTAAACCATTACTAATTTAGAAATAAATATAAATAACTTTTTTAATATTTTATAGCCAAAGCTAAGTCCAAATTACTAAATACTTCTGTCGATCAGTGGTAGAGTTTAAAAATTTCCCTGTTACATAAAAATAAATATAAAATGGAAGAAAAACTTTTAAAATCTTACAACACAAATATCTTAAGCAATTCAAAAACCCTACACAATAATTTCTAAAACTGTCTACTATCGAATATAAAACAAATAAGCAAAACTATTAAATACGTAGGGAAACATGTTGTACCTTGGCACTTTTTTTACTTGTAATTTTTTTTAAATTGTATAAGTATATGTAACAATTTGTTGATAAAATGAATTGCATCGTAGTGGGGCACTAATAAGATATTCATCATAAAATATTTGAAAGCATTACCAACCGTTTATTCAAATTGCTATAAGATTTAAAAATTAGTGGATCTATGGCCTAGGTACAACAGAGGTGATGTACCTTGGCTCTATTCACATTAAGCAAAATAAAACCGATTGTTCTATGAAAACTATATATTTATTTTTGGATTATAAGAACTATTAATGTTTTTCTTTAAGATGACAATAAAATTGTTTCAAAAATTAACAAAACTTTTCTCGTATACTAAAATTTCAGATACTTTGCAAAATTTTGCAAAAATTTAAATTTTTCGTTAGAATTGCGAGGCATATTATTTGAAGCGAGATAAAAAAAAAATAAGTATTTATAACAAAGGTATATCTAAATTTGTATTTATTGCACGTTGATCTTAGGGCCAAGGTACAATTTATTGACAGTGACCGAGGTACAACACACCGACCCTTGATGTTTAAACTCAAAAATAGAATTAAAAATTATGCTGTGCCAAAATCAGACCACTACTATGCAAACATTAATAAATAATATTTCTATTACGATGAGTCATTTGTTATTAGGTAATAAAAATCAATAAGATATTTAAGTACAAAGAATATAAAAAGACTTACTTTTTTTTGATTAAAAATTTCAATTGATCTCATACATTAACAAAGTACATTAGCCAGCTGTTGCTAACTTTACGTTAATGTCTGCCAATGTGGCATTTGAAATATTGAAAATTATGGGTCACGAAAGTCCGCATATATTAAAAAAAATAAAGTTGCCTTAGGCACAAAGGGACTAAGGTACAACAGGTTCCCCTATAGCGAGGTCACTGGTTTTGAAATTATGTTACTGTGACTTTCTTAAAAAAGTTGAATTTTTAATTAAAAATTACAGGTCCGTATTTATATCAAAAATTCCAAAAAGTTGATTTTGTGCTTTTAAAGAAAATTATTACCAACACTCTATGCCATAACTTTTTCTAAATATAAAATCTTTTTTTGGCACTAAATTTAATTTAAAAGAGAAGTTTAATGCAGATAAATTTAATAAATACGACGACGTGCACATTCGAGCGAAAAGTGGCACATTTCCGAGCGAGGGAGGCAAATGAAGCGCGACGCGGAGCGGCGCGCTTCATTTTCCCGAGATCGGAATGTGCCACTTTGAGCTCGAATGCGCACGCTCGGTTTTAAGCATGATTCACATTAATTAATTCACTTTCTTAGACGGCTAACTTCAACTATCGACTTTTCGTTGTACAAGGGTTGTACAAAGGGACCAAGGTACAACAGGTTCCCCTATAGCTAGACCACTGGTTTTGAAATTATGTTACTGTGACTTTCTTAAAAAAATTGAATTTTTAATTAAAAATTACAGGTCCGTATTTATAACAAAAATTCCAAAAAGTTGATTTTGTGCTTTTAAAGAAAATTATTACTAACATTCTATGCCATAACTTTTTCAAATATAAAATCTTTTTTTGGCACTAAATTTAATTTAAAAGAGAGAAGTTTAATGCAGATAAATTTAATAAATACGAAGACGTGCGCATTCGAGCGAAAAGTGGCACATTTCCGAGCGAGGGAGGCAAATGAAGCGCGACGCGGAGCGGCGCGCTTCATTTTCCCGAGATCGGAATGTGCCACTTTGAGCTCGAATGCGCACGCTCGGTTTTAAGCATTAAAAATTTCAATTGATCTCATACATTAGCTGCTGCTAACTTTACGTTAATATCTGTCAATGTGGCTTTTGAAATATCAAAAATTATGGGTCACGAAAGCCCGTGCAAACTTTAAAAAAAAATAAAGTAGGTACAAACGGACCAAAGTACAACAGGTTCCCCTATATCATAAATATAAGTTATTTTTTTCAATTGTCATAAACGTAGCGGTCATTCACTGGTAGGAGGTCACCGACTGAACGATTTACCCTACCAAAAAACGCCAAAAAGTCAATAATAGAAGTGAAAACGTTAAACGTAACCGAACTTGTTGCAGTTCAGAAATAAATTCCGCGCGACTCGTCTTTTTTCGGGTTGGGGGGTAACAATTCGCAAAAGGCGAACTAAATTCGTAGTTCGGGTGGAAACCGAGAAGGGTTGCAGCAGATTTTCCGTAACTGCAGCGGAAGTATTTAATCATAAACGTTATAAACATTAATATTCTTGTTGTTCTGGCTATCTCAAACATTTGATCTTAATGGTAGTTGGAAATAGTTTGCGCGGCTAGCAAATTTAGTATTGCAGTAACGGGGGTGTACGGTACACAGAGAAACGGCTCAACTGTCACGGCGAATTATTTATTCCGTCCTACAACAAATTACTCTAATTACAGGTCAGCTTGCCGCTGTTATTAGAGTCAAGTCGTAATTCGGGCCCTTTGATCTTAGTAATTACTTTTATAAGAGATATTGCGACGCTCGAATGACATCCTTTGTATTAGAGATGATTCAATTTTAATTAAAAGCTGCCCTTGAATATCAAACACTCAACTTCGATAGTTTGGTGCCCCCTATCGAAATCCATTATTGGGGCAAAACCGAACGCGGATGCTCCCCCAAATTAGTTCGAAATTTAATCGCCTTTCGCTTTTTCTCACTTTGTACGTCGATAATTAAAATAATAAGTAAATCGAGAAGTCAAAGCGTCGAATTTTCGAAGAGGGAAAACAAAGTGTGTTCTTACAAAGG